>UESW01004402.1:766822-863572 GCA_900491605.1 Calamus simplicifolius | reverse complement strand
AGAAGGTATTGATTTTGATGAAACCTTTGCGCCAGTAGCTAGATTAGAAGCCATTAGGCTATTACTTGCATTTGCATGTCATATGAACTTTAACTTATTTCAAATGGATGTTAAAAGAGCATTTTTAAATGGTTTTATAAATGAAGAAGTTTATGTAGAACAACCACCAGGTTTTGAAGATCACGAATTTTCAAATCACGTCTTTAAATTGCACAAAGCTTTATATGGTTTGAAACAAGCACCTAGAGCTTGGTATGATAGATTAAGTAAATTCTTAATTAAAAATAATTTTATAAGAGGAAATGTTGATAAAACCTTGTTTTTAAAAAGAAAAAGTAAAGATTACTTGTAGTACAAATATACGTTGATGATATTATTTTTGGTGCTACTAATGATTCTCTATGTCAAGAATTTGCCAAGTTGATGCAGGAAGAATTCGAGATGAGCATGATGGGAGAACTCAACTTCTTCCTTGGACTCCAGATCAAACAAAGCAAAGAGGGAATCTTCATCAACCAAACAAAATACACAAGAGAAATACTAAAGAAGTTTGGTATGGAATCAATGAAACCCCTCGGAACACCAATGAGTCCTTCATACAAGCTGGACAAAGATGAAGAAGGTAAAAAGGTTGATCAAAATATTATCGAGGTATTATCGGATCCCTTCTTTACTTAACCGCAAGTAGACCAGATATTATGTTCTCTGTTGTTTATGTGCTAGATTTCAATCAGAACCTAAAGAATCACATTTAATTGTTGTTAAAAGAATACTAAGATATGTAAGTAGAACAAAAAATGTAGGTTTATGGTATTCTAGAGACTCCACTTTAAATCTGATTGCATACACTGATTCTGATTATGCTGGATGTAAGTTAGATAGAAAAAGCACAAGTGGTGCATGCCAATTCTTAGGAAGTAACTTAATCTCATGGTTTAGCAAAAAGCAAAATTCAGTTGCATTATCAACTACTGAAGCTGAATATGTAGCGGCTGGAAGTTGCTGTGCGCAAATCCTATGGATTAAGCGACAACTTGAAGACTATGGTATCACACTTAATAAGACACCCATAAAATGTGATAACACAAGTGCAATTAATTTAACTAAAAATCCAATTCAACATTCAAGAACTAAACACATAGAAATCAGATATCATTTTATAAGAGAACATGTAGCAAATAATGAAATATGTCTTGATTATGTTAACACTGAAGAACAATTAGCTGACATATTTACTAAACCTTTAAATGAAGAGAGATTCTGTTATCTTAGAGGAGAGTTAGGTATTTGTGATCCATTAGAATGAATTTGAAACCCCTAAGGAGAATTTATCTAAGATTCCTTCAAATCCTTGATCTTTAAGGAAAGCTTATCTAGAATTCATATCTAATTGATTCACTCATATTCAATGATTATTTATCAATTTTTATGATCATATTCCGGACACATTTTCAGAAATTTCATGTTTTTGGTCTGAAATGGTCTCGGAGCCGACTCGGTGCGTATCGGAGTCGACTCCTGGTTTGACTGAAACTCTCGGGTCGACCCCTCTTCGGCGCGAGTCGACTCCAAGTCGGGATGACTTTCTGTGACTGTCCGAAGTCGACCCCTGGATTTGCGCGAGCCGACTCGAAGTGGTCCCAGGTTGATGTATCTAGGGCAGAGTCGACTCGCCATTCATTTCAAAGTTTCTAATCCTTCAAAATACTCTCTCAAAACTCTTCCAAACCTTCCAAAATTCCTAGAATCACTTATTGACACTTCCAATCGACTAATGGCCCCCAAAACACGTGGTTCCAACCTTTGTGCGGCCAGCGTCAAGAGGAAGCGAGCCGTTAGGAAAACCGTGAGGCATCCCGTGCGTGAGCCGTCACCCAGCTCTGATTCTTCTTCTTCTTCTTCTACTCCGAATGCTTCACCTGCTGCTGCTTCTACAGGTAGATAGATTAGCGGATAGGATTATTACAACGGGTAGAAAGGTAGATTTTGAATTATTTGAAGCTGAGGGTTTTCTTGTTGGGAAACATTTGATTGAGATGGGATGGGAGAAAATATTCCCTAGATTGTCCGACCTATCCCTCTGGTAAAGGAATTCTACAAAAATTGTCTAGAGGTGATCACGGCCTAGTTAGCAATGTGAGAGGACACAGGCTCTCTGTTACTGCTGAGCTCCTTTCTAGACTGTTGGATTTACCTTTATCTGGCACTGCCACCTTTTCTTCAGAAGACCGTAGTCCCGCTCTTGCGAGGTTATTAAATCGGGATGTAGTCGGATTTGAAGAGGTTTTGCCAATCAACTCACATTAGAACTGAGATTGTTTACATAATATCTGCAGTAGGATACTCTTTCCTAAGACTGAAAGATTTGACTATGTATCGGAAAGAGATATCTTTGTATGGATGCCATTGTGATAGGCAAACCTATAAACCTACCCAGTATGATACTATGGTACATAGCAGACTGTGGAGGGAAAAGAAAGTCTAGTCTACCCTATGGAATGATCCTTACTAAGATTTTTCTGAGCCAAGGTGTGTGATTTCTGACAATGAGCCTATGAGGAATCTGCGGCACACTGACTTCTATAGCTTGGCCACCATTCATAGAATGGGTTTTATCAAAAAGAATGGAAAATGGGAGAGGAAAGGACTGTTAGAAGAAAGAGCTACAGATGTTGAGGCTGCAGGATCATCAGTCAGACATCCTTCACCTGCACCTCTGAGCCCTTCTGCTTCTGCCCCTGCTCCAGCCCCCGTTCCATCTTTTGTTCAAGCTTCATCTTCTGCCGGTTTCTCAGATCAACAACTTATGCAACTCAAAGTTCTACTTGATGATCAATCTGAAAAACTTAAATCTGAATTTGAGAATAAGTTCATGAATTTGAGGGAGACTCTTTATTCATTGGATGATCGTATCTCTAAGATAGAGTCTACTCTCAGCTCTTCTTCGGTATCCTTAAGTGGTGATCTCAAAAATATATTTGAAGAACTTAAGGATATATGGAGATGGAGAGACTTATGCAAAGTGCAATGCGGAGCTACAAGACAAGATTCTGACAGCTTGCACCTTTGTCGATGAGAGGCTTAAAGATTATGTGAAAATTCAATCTGATGGAATGAAGAACATTGTAGATCATTTAACTAGGATTGTAAGAACTCATTTCTGAGTTATTAGATTTTCAATCCTTGTTATGTACTGAAATTTTTGTTATGCTTTCATTTTGGATATCATGTATCAAACATCTTGATGTATTAACCTTTTGATGAAATGAATTCTCTATGATTGATTACTCAATGTATTTCCTTCTTTCAATGAATTAATGAAATTGTCAAATCTTATCTTGATTGAATGAATGTTTATGCGTCTACCTTTTTGTTGATAACAAAAAAGGGGGAGAGTTTTATGATTTTATGATTGTAATACATTTGAGAAAATCAAAGTAATCAATGAGATAAACAATGTGATATTTATTTAAGTTTCATAGGGGGAGCTACCTCATTAAGGGGGAGCCTAAGCCTAACTATGAACACAAAATAAATTCACTAATCAATCATGAATAAACTCAATGTTTTTGTCATCATCAAAAAGGGGGAGATTGTTGGAAGATTATTGAAAAACTATATGACCCAATCCTTTTGATTTTGATGATTACTAAATGTCATTGAGTTCATTAAAAGATATAATGAGTTTATTTAAATAAGCAATATATTTATTTTGAACAATCAATGAGAATGCTAAAGTTTGACTTTAATCAATTTTGAAAGTAACTTTAAGCTCAATGTTTAAACTTTCAAAAAGAAATTTTATAATTCATGTTTTACTCAATGAGTTTTTGGAATAGTTCTTGAATCAATTCTTAATGTCAACTTTATAGAATTCAAGTCAAAATAATGAATTAAAATGAATCTGGAACGATTTTAATAACAATCAGAAAAGTTTCTGATTTTTGATACGTTCCGGAGCCGACTCCTGAGTTTCAGAGTCGACTCCGCTCAGTGTACAAAAATGTGCATCTGTGTCGAGTCGACCCACGAAATTTGTCGAGTCGACCCCTGATTCTGTCGAGCCGACTCCGCGACTGTGCGAGTCGACTCCGCTCAGACACCAGAAGAGTGTTTTTCTGAGCACTTCGTGAGTCGACCCCAAGCCTTTCACGAGTCGACTCCCGACTTTCAGGAGTCGACACTTTACTTTTGGTGAGTCGACCCCTCACCTTTATAAACATTTCTATTTTTGGTTAGACGAGCTCGAGCCGACTCGGGAAAAGCATGAGTCGACTCCAGCAAATCTGGGCGAAATTTTTACGGATGCCAACTCAGCTCCAACGGTTAGTTTTTTGATTAACGGCTATTTTTCTTTGTCTCTAACGGATATATTCTTGCAGAATCTATAAATAGAGGAGCTCTTTTCAAATCGAGAGAATCAAGAGAGTGAAAAAGAAAATCTTTCAAAAAGAGGGAAAAACAGAGCTTCATTTGAAAAATCATTTGAGTCAAGAAAAGAGATTCAAAAGGAATGAAATCAGAAAGAGAGATTCGTGTGCTCCTGAGCTACAATCTACAAAAAGTTCAAGAGGAGATCCCAAAGCAACCAAGAGCAAATCAAGATCTTCCGACCTAGAAAGAAAAGAAGAAAAGCTTCAACCAACATCCAAAAGTCCAAAGCTAGGAGAATCTGTGCTGAGGCCTGATTCCACACTTCAAAGGAGTTGGAGAAGAGAAGCAAAGAAGCCAAGCCTGCATTCAAGCTTATTTAATCAAGCTTTTCTAAACCTAAGCTTTATTTTGATTATTCTGCTCTAGAGGAGTTGTTTGTATTTAAACTCAATTTATTTTCTTGTGTACTGATTCAAGTGGATTGAATCAGTGGAGGTAGTTGTACCTCGTGGTAAGCTTGGGATAGCTTACGTTTTGGGTTCGTTGTGATCCCGTTAAAACAACGAGTTGGGTTTTGTGCTGGTAAGCCCGTGTAAAACCGGCTGGGTTCGTTGTGCACCCGGAAAATAACAAGTTTGAGTTGTGAGCTTGGAAAACAACTCGGCTGTAATCTAGGGAGATTATAGTGTGGACCCAAGTGAACTTGGGAGTGGACGTAGGTGCTGGTTGCGCCGAACCACTATAAAACCTTGTGTTTGCCGTGCTCATTTGTCTCTTACTCTATCTCTCTTATATTTCTGTTTGTGCATTGCTTCTTAGTTAATTTCTCTCACTTGCACATCTTGAGTAAATCTGGTTAAAACATTTCAAAAAGTCTTAAATTTTAAGAACCCAATTCACCCCCCCCCCCCCCCCCCTCTTGGGTTGCCATCTGGGCCAACACATTTGATGAATTATTGATGCTTTTAATAAACTTGTCGGCAATTTTAAGGTTTTGAAAAAGAAATACAAGTTTTTGAAAAATAAAAATTTAACTTTCATTAAAGAAAAGGAAGATCTTAATAATGAAGTTAAGAAACTTAAATCTGAAAATGAAATTTTGGTAAAAGAAAAAGAATTAATTTCCAATGAAAATGATCTAAGGAAAGAGGTTGAAAAACATAAGAACATAGTTGATAAGTTTACCTTAAGCTCAACTAAATTGGACATGTTATTAAATAGTCAAAAGCAATTTTTGACAAAGCCGGATTAGGTATAACACTTTAAGAAAACAAAAATCACTGAAAAATATTTTTGTGCATGCTGGCCAAAGTAATTTTACATGCTTCAAATGTAATCAAAAAGGACATAAATCTTCTGAATGTAAAATTCTAAACCTAATAAAAACTTAAATATTAAAGGAAAGAAAATATGGGTTCCGAAAGGAACAATATTTATTGCTACTAACCATGAAGGACCCAAGAAAGCTTGGGTACCTAAACATAAAGTTTGATTTCATTGCAGGAATGTCTTGTGGCCAAGAGATCAAAGAGAAAGTGGTATCTTGATAGTGGCTGCTCAAGACATATGACGGGTGACAAAGAAGAATTCATCACCCTTGAAGAAAAGAAAGGAGGAGTTGTTACATTTGGCGACAATGGCAAAGGCCAAATCTTGGGGTTTGGTAACATTCAAATAACTCCCTCCATATATATTGAAAATGTACTTTATGTTGATGGTTTAAAGCATAACTTAATTAGTATAAGCCAATTATGTGACAAAGGTTTTAAAGTATCATTTGAATCTTCTATATGCACAGTAGCTAATACCATTGATAATAGCATTGTTTTTATTGGAAATAGAAATGGCAATGTATACTTGATTGACTTAGACAATTTGTCTACTAATAATCATTGCTTAGTTGCTAATAATGCTAATATGAATGAGATTGATTGGTTGTGGCATCGAAGATTAGGTCACGCAAGCACACACCTGATTTCAAAACTAATTAGAATGGATTTAGTAAAAGGTCTACCTAAAATAGATTTTGAAAATAACAAAATATGTGATGCATGTCAGTTTGGAAAACAAACGAGAAGTTCTTTTAAATCTAAAAATGTTGTTTCAACTTCTAGGCCATTAGAGCTACTTCACATGGACCTTTTTGGACCAACTAGAACCACAAGTCTAGGAGGAAAGAAATATGGTCTTGTGATTGTAGATGATTACTCTAGATTCACTTGGGTAATGTTTTTAGCTCACAAAGATGAGACTTTCTCGATATTCCTGAAATTCTTCAAGAAAGTAACAAATGAGAAAAACACTACCATAGTGTCTCTAAGAAGTGATCATGGAACTGAATTTGAAAATCATTTATTTGAAAGTTTTTGCAATGAAAATGGTATTAATCATAATTTTTCTGCACCAAGAACCCCTCAACAAAATGGAGTAGTTGAAAGGAAAAATAGGACTTTAGAAGACATGGCCCGTACCATGCTATGTGAAAGTAAACTCCCGAAATACTTTTGGGCGGAAGCTATTAACACAGCATGTTACATCCTAAATAGAGCTTTAATAAGACCTATTTTAAAGAAAACACCTTATGAATTATGGCATGATAGAAAACCCAACATTAAATATTTTCATGCATTTGGTTGTAAATGCTTTGTTCACAATAATGGTAAAAATAATTTAGGCAAATTTGATGCTAAATCTGATGAAGGAATATTCTTAGGATATTCAATAACTAGTAAAGCATATAGAGTATTTAACAAGAAAACTTTAGTTGTTGAAGAATCCATTCATGTAGTTTTTGATGAATCTTTAGCAACTCGTTCCGAAATTTGATGATGAAGAAGATACAAACATAATTGAGAAAGATCTTGAAAAATTAAATATTGATGTATCTTCAGATCATGAGCAAGACGCTAAAGATAATGATTCACCTAAGGATGATGATACTAACACTAATCATAATGATATGGATCTTCCTAGGGATTGGAGATATGCTTATAGTCACCCTAAGGAATTGATTATAGGTGATCCATCTCAAGGAATAAGAACTAGATCATCTATGAGAAATATTAGTAATCATCTTGCATTTGTATCACAAATTGAACCTAAAACTATTGAAGAAGCTGAAAAAGATAATAATTGGATGTTAGCAATGCAAGAAGAATTAAATCAATTCACTAGAAATAATGTATGGACATTAGTAGAAAGACCTAAAAATCATTCTGTTATAGGATCAAAATGGATATTTAGAAATAAACTAGATGAAAATGGCATAGTAATTAGAAACAAAGCTAGATTAGTTGCAAAAGGATATAATCAAGAAGAAGGTATTGATTTTGATGAAACCTTTGCACCAGTAGCTAGATTAGAAGCCATTAGACTATTACTTGCATTTGCATGTCACATGAATTTTAACTTATTTCAAATGGATGTAAAAAGTGCTTTTCTAAATGGATTTATAAATGAAGAAGTATATGTAGAACAACCACCAGGTTTTGAAGATCATGAATTTTCAAATCACGTTTTTAAATTGCACAAAGCTTATATGGTTTGAAACAAGCACCTAGAGCTTGGTATGATAGATTAAGTAAATTCTTAATTGAAAATGATTTTGTAAGAGGAAATGTAGATAAAACATTATTTTTGAAAAGAAAAATAAAGATTTATTAGTAGTTCAAATATATGTTGATGATATTATTTTTGGTGCTACTAACAATCTTCTATGTCAAGAATTTGCTAAGTTGATGCAGGGTGAGTTTGAAATGAGCATGATGGGAGAACTCAACTTCTTCCTTGGACTCCAAATCAAACAAAGCAAAGAGGGAATCTTTATCAACCAAACAAATACACAAGAGAAATTCTAAAGAAGTTTGGTATGGAATCAATCAAACCCCTCGGAACACCAATGAGTCCTTCATGCAAGCTGGACAAAGATGAAGAAGGTAAGAAGGTTGATCAAAAATATTATCGAGGTATAATCGGATCCTTACTTTACTTAACTGCAAGTAGACCAGACATAATGTTTGCTGTTTGCTTATGTGCTAGATTTCAGTCTGAACCTAAAGAATCACACTTAATTGCTGTTAAAAGAATACTAAGATACTTAAGTGGAACAAAAAATGTAGGTTTATGGTATTCTAGAGACTCAACATTGAACTTAATTGCATATACTGATTCTGATTATGCTGGATGTAAGTTAGATAGAAAAAGCACAAGTGGTGCATGCCAATTCTTAGGAAGTAACTTAATCTCATGGTTTAGCAAAAAGCAAAATTCAGTTGCATTATCAACTACTGAAGCTGAATATGTTGCGGCTGGAAGTTGCTGTGCTCAAATCCTATGGATTAAGCGACAACTTGAAGACTATGGTATCACTCTTGATAAAACACCTATAAAATGTGATAACACAAGTGCAATCAATCTAACTAAAAATCCAATTCAACATTCTAGAACAAAACATAGAAATTAGATATCATTTTATAGAGAACATGTAACTAATGAAATATGTCTTGATTATGTTAATACTGAAGATCAATTAGCAGATATATTTACAAAACCCTTGAGTGAAGAAAGATTCTGTTATCTTAGAGGAGAGTTAGGGATTTGTGATCCATTAGAATGAATTTGAAACCCCTAAGGAAATTTATCTAAAATTCTTTCAAATCCTTGATCTTTAAGGAAATCTTATCTAGAATTCATATCTAATTGATCTATTAAAATCCAATGATTATTTTATCAATTTTTATGATCAATATCCGGACACATTTTAGATTATCTGAAACTTTATGTTTTTTGCTCTGAAATGGTCTCGGAGCCGACTCGGTGAGTATCGGAGTCGACTCCATGTTTCTACTGAAACTCTAGAGTCGACCCCTTCTCTGCGCGAGTCGACTCCACTTCGGGACAGTTTTCTGTGACTACCCGGAGTCGACCCCTCGCTTTGCGGGAGCCGACTCGAAGTGGTCCCAGGTCGATTTATCTAGGGCAGAGTCGACTCGCCGCTCATTTCTATCGTCTCGAATCATCCAAATACTCTCTCCAAAATTTTTCCTGACCTTCCAAATCCTCAGAAATCCCTGATTAACCCTTCCAATAGATCAAATGGCCCCTAAAACCCGTGGATCTAACCTTGGTGCGGCCGGAGTGAAAAGGAAGAGGGCGGTGAGGAAGACCGTGAGGCGTCCCGCTCGTGAGCCTTCACCGAGCTTGGATTCAACCTCATCTTCTTCGACTCCTAGTGCTTCTCCATCTACGGCTCCATCTCAGGTAGATAGACTTGCCGATAGAGTGATAACTACCGGGAGGAAAGTTGATTTTGAATTGTTTGAAGCTGAAGGATTTATTGTGGGGAGGCAGTTGATTGAGATGGGTTGGGAGAAGATTTGTTCTTTAGATTGTCCTACCTACCCAGCTCTAGTCAAGGAATTTTACAAGAATCTATCTAGAGGAGACAATGGACTTGTAAGCATCGTGAGAGGAAATAGAATTTAATGACAGTGGATTTGCTTTCTAGATTATTGAATCTTCCAGTGTCAGGAACATCTACTTTTTCTTCTGAAGATAGAAGCCCAGCTCTGTCTAGACTGCTTAACAGGGAGATTGTTGGTTTTGAAGAGGTCTTTGCTAATCAATTATCCTTAGAATTGAGACTTCTCCACAACATCTGTAGTAGAATCCTTTTCCCCAAGATTGGGAGGTTTGATTATGTTTCCGAAAGAGATATATTTGTAATGGATGCAATAGTAACTGGTAAACCCATTAACCTTCCAAGCATGATATTATGGTACATTGCCGATTGTGGAGAAAGAGAAAATCCAGTTTACCCTACGGCATGATTCTTACCAAAATATTTCAAAGCCAAGGGATTGTCATATCAGATAGTGAGCCAATGAGGAACTTAAGACATACCGATTTCTATAGTTTGGCCACTATACATAGAATGGGTTTTGTGAAGAGAAATGGCAGATGGGAAAGGAAAGGTTTGATGGAAGATAGAGCCACGGACATTGAGGCACCGGGACCGTCAGTCAGACATTCTTCGCCTGTTCCTCCGAGCTCTCCTGTTCCTGCTCCAGTCCCTTCCCCTGCTCCGATGGTTGATCGGCCATCATCATCTTCATCTGTCGGTTTCTCAGAACTTCAGTTAAGGCAGCTTAAAGGTCTTCTTGATGATCAGGCAGATAAATTGAAATCAGAGTTTGAAAACAAGTTTATGAATCTTAAAGAAACTCTTTACTCTTTAGATGATCGGATCACCAAGATAGAGTCAACCATTAGCACTTCATCTGTCTTTAAGTGGAGACCTAAGGAATATATTTGAAGAACTTAAAGATGTCTGTGGAGATGGTGAAACATATGCAAAATGCAATGCTGAACTCCAAGATAAAATATTGACTGCTTGCACTTTTATTGATGAAAGACTGAAGGATTATGTCAAGATTCAAACAGATGGAATGAAAAATATTATAGATCACTTAACTAGGATTGTAAGGACTCACTTTTGATGTATTAGATGCTTAGTCTTTACAATGTAATGAAGTTCATACTATGTTTTACATTTTGATACATTGATGTAAAGAAAAGTCTATTTTGAATGCTCAGTGTAATCTCAGTTTAAATGTACTTCTCCTTTTATCAATGAATCTCAGATTTTGTTAAAACATATCTTGATTGAATGAATGAATGATTATGTTTGATGTATCTCTACCTTTTATTGATAACAAAAAAGGGGGAGAGTTTTATAACTATATATGCATGGGACTAATTGAAATTAAGCTTAAATTGAATGAATGGAATACTTAATTGAGTTTCATAGGGGGAGCTACCTCATTCAGGGGGAGCCTAGCCTAACTATGAAAATAAAATAAATTCTTAATCAATCATGCATATACTCAATGTTTTTGTCATCATCAAAAAGGGGGAGATTGTTGGGAGATTGTTGAGAAATTGATGCCCCAATCTTATTGATTTTGATGATTACCAAAAGCCATGAGTATATTAAAAGATGCAATGAGTTTATTTACATAAGCAATGAATTTATTTAGAACAATCAATGAGTATGTTAAGTATGATTTAATCAATTTGAAAGTAACTTCAAGCTCCATGTTTAAGCTTTCAAAAAGAAATTTTTATACTTCATATTTCAATCAATGAGTTTTTGGAACATTTCTTGAATTGATTCCTAATGTCAATTTTATTGCATTCAAGTCAAAAAATTGATTTAAAATGATTCTGGAACGAATTTCAAGTCAATCAGAAAATTCTCTGATTTTTGATACGTTCCGGAGCCGACTCTAGAGTTTCAGAGTCGACTCCACTCAGAATACAGAGACTTCTGAGTTTCACAAGTCGACCCCTGATTTCATGAGTCGACCCCCGATTCTGTCGAGCCGACTCCATGACTGTGTGAGTCGACTCCGCTCAGACACCAGAGGGTGTTTTTCTGAGCACTTCGCGAGTCGACCCCTAACTTTTCATGAGTCGACCCCCGACTGTCAGGAGTCGACACCTTATTTTCGATGAGTCGACCCTTTGACTTTCTGAATATTTCTATTTTTGGTATCGCGTCTTCGAGCCGACTCGCGGAAAGCAGGAGTCGACTCCAACAAATCTGGGCGAGATTTTTCCGAATGCCAACTCAGCGTCAACGGTAAGATTTTTAAT
Organism: Calamus simplicifolius; assembly: GCA_900491605.1. Lineage (NCBI taxonomy): Eukaryota > Viridiplantae > Streptophyta > Magnoliopsida > Arecales > Arecaceae > Calamus > Calamus simplicifolius. The sequence goes on along the minus strand of UESW01004402.1, from coordinate 851,542 downwards.
TAACGGCTATTTTTCTTTGTTTCTAACGGCTATATTTTTGCATAACCTATAAATAGAGAAGTTGTTTTCAAATCAAAGATATACAAATAGAGAAATACTCTTCATGAGAGAAAAAGAGAAAAATCGAAAAACAGAGCATCATTTGAAAAAATCCGAGATTCAAAATAGAGTGAAAGAAAAAGTGTAAATCAAAGGAAGCTTCGTCTGTGCTCAAGCTCAACAATCCAAGAAAGCTTCAGAAGAAAATCCAAGAGCTATTCAAGAGCAAATCAAAAGATTTTCAATATTCAAAGAAAGGAAGAAAAAGCTCAAATCAACTCCAACGTTCAGTCCGTGAAGAATCCGAGCTGAGGCCCGATTCTACACTTCAAGGAGTTGAGGAAAAGAAGAAAAGAAGAAAAGCTCAAAAGCCAACCAACTTCAAATCAGGCTTTCTAAACTTTGTTCTTTTATTTGATTATCTGCTCATTGAGGAGCTGTGTAACTTGAAAAACATTATTTCTATTGTTTGTATCTAGTTCAATCTGGGGGATTGAACTAGTGGAGATAGTCTTACCTCGGTTCAAGCTTGGTATAGCTTGGGTTAGGGTTTTGTGCTGGTGAACCCGGAAAACCGGCTGGGTTCATTGTGATCCCGAAAAAACAACAAGTTTGAGTTGTGAGCTTGTGAAACAACTCGGCTGTAATCAAGGAAGATTATAGTGTGGACCCAAGTGAATCTTGGGAGTGGATGTAGGTGTTGGATACACCGAACCACTATAAAATCTTTGTGTTTGTCGTGCTTCCATTGACTCTATCTCTATCTCTGTTTTATTCACTGTACTTTGTATTTACATTGCATTTGCTTTCATTCTTCTTAAGCAAACTATTTTAAAAGGCTAAATTTTTTAAAGAACCCATTTCACCCCCCCCCCTCTTGGGTTGTCATCTGGGCCAACATGACCCCACCCCGGGACCCCTTCCGGTCAAGAGATGATGACCCCACCCCGAGACCGGAAGGGGTCCCGAGGGTGGGGAAATGCCAATGCACCCCGAGACCGGTGGGGGTCTCGGGGTCAAGAGATGATGACCCCACCCCGAGACCGGAAGGGTCCCGGGGGTGGGGAAATGCCAATGCACCCCGAGACCGGTGGGGGTCTCGGGGTCAAGAGATGATGACCCCACCCTGGGACCGGAAGGGGTCCCGGGGGTGGGGAAATGCCAATGCACCCCGAGACCGGTGGGTGTCTCGGGGTCAAGAGATGATGACCCCACCCGGGACCGAAAGGGGTCCCGGAGGTGGGGAAATGCCAATGCACCCCGAGACCGATGGGGGTCCCGGGGTCAAGAGATGATGACCCCACCCCGGGACCGGAAGGGGTCCCGGGGGTGGGGAAATACTAGTGCACCCCGAGACCGGTGGGGGGTCTCGGGGTCAAGAGATGATGACCCCACCCCGAGACCGGAAGGGGTCCCGGGGGTGGGGAAATGCCAATGCACCCAGAGACCGGTGGGGGTCGGGGTCAAGAGATGATGACCCCACCCCGAGACCGGAAGGGGTCTCGGGGGTGGGGAAATGCCAATGCACCCCGAGACCGATGGGGGTCTCGGGGTCAAGAGATGATGACCCCACTCCGGGACCGGAAGGGGTCCCGGGGGTGGGGAAATACTAGTGCACCCCGAGACCGGTGGGGGGTCTCGGGGTCAAGAGATGATGACTCCACCCCGGGACCGGAAGGGGTCCCGGGGGTGAAGAAATGCTAGTGCACCCCGAGACCGATGGGGGTCTCGGGGTCAAGAGATGATGACCCCACCCCGAGACCGAAAGGGGTCCCGGGGGTGGGGAAATGCCAATGCACTCCGAGATCGGTGGAAGTTTTGGGGTCGTTAGCTGCCGTTACCTTTTATCCTGACGACGTGGGATTAGTCATATCACCATGGTTTAATTTGGTAATGACAGCAATGCAGAAGAAAGATCTGGAATGACTTGGAGATGGATGATAACGGAATGGCGTTACTGGCATCATCCATTTATATTTTAGACTTTTTATGGCTTTGAGCATCTAGAAAGAGGCCAGCCGCCTTACGCCGTCCCCCCAGTCCCCCAATTCCGGTGGGGCGTTTGAAAGGAGACAAATGGCGTTTGTTGTTCCCAAGTGAGAGATCATCCATTCAAGAACCAACGCGCAAAAAGACATCAAAGAATAAGGCCGCTTGTTTATAGTAAGCAAGATGAGAGTTTATTCTTTTGATTATTTAAACGAGATTGGTTTCAGTAGTGTCTGCTAAAATATCGCAGTTGCATCAGTTTTTCCTCTCTCTTCACCATCATCAATAAACTTCTTCCAAAACCAATGCCCCCTCCACACTCTCTCCATCCGCTCAATAGGTTGGTTCTTTGTCTCTGGCACTAGCAGATAAACAAATATGGTCATCACTAGAACCCACCCTCCAAAGAAAAAGAAAACCCCAGACTTAAGATGGCAAAACATTGTAAGCAAGGACTGTGCTAAAACGAAGTCAAATAGGAAGCCCACTGCAACCACAATGCTCAGCCCTGCTGATCTGATCTCCAGAGGAAATATCTCACTTGGGACTAGCCATCCTAATGGTCCCCAAGACCACCCATAACCAGCAATAAATACGCATATGAAAACCAAGATTATGTATGCATAAGCTCTACTCACTCCACCATAGTCTCCTATCTGTGTCAACATTATTGCACCAACCACAACATGCGCGATGAGCATTTGAACTCCTCCAGCAATAAATAACGCACGTCGGCCGAATCTATCCACCGCCACCATCGCTACTACGATAGAACCGGTGCCAACCACTCCGGTGATCACCGTCAACATGAGGGAAGAGCTCTCACCGAGACCGATGATTTGAAAGATGACCGGAGAATAGAATGTTATCGGATTAATTCCTGTCAGTTGCTGGAAGAATGGAATTGCAACTGCCATCACAAGTTGCGGTCGATATTTTCGTTGCATGATGGTAAGAAATGGATGTCGAACAGTCTTTGAAAGCTCAGCTGCTGCCATTATGTCGTTGAGCTCGTTTTCCACCTCGTCGGTGCCTCGAATTTTCTTGAGTATAACTGTTGCCTCTTGGAGGGTCTTATTACGTTGGAGGAGGCTATTCGGGGTCTCGGGGAGGAAGAGCGTGCCAAGAGTTAAGAAGGCTGATGGAACCAGAGCTAGGAAGAGGGAGGTTCTCCAGCTCCAGTCTGAATGAATCTTTTGGGTTCCATAGTTAATGAGATTGGCAAGAGCACTCCTAACCCAGCAAAGACCTCGAATGCATTGTTGAACAATCCACGGTAGTGTGGTGGAGCCATTTCCGAGAGGTACAATGGAGCAGACTGCAGCAAAGAAAAGAACTACTAAGTTGAGAATGTAAGAGCAAATATCATTGTCAAAAATTAACTAGCAAGTTATAAAAAGGCCCGGTTGGTAGGTGATTTGGGTTAGATTTTTTATTTTCAAAAATAAAAAATTTAATCCATAGCATAAAAAATGCGAATCATTTTTAAAAATATTTTTTTAAAATGGTCCTAAAAATCTGAATGAATCTGAAAAATATCGGAGCGATGTTTTCTTCGAATTCATCTCAAACGTTTTTCAGATTTTATCCTTCTTTTCTCAAAATGCTTCAAACTCGCGAATTCATCTTCTTTCTTCTTCCTGTGATGTTTCTCCATGCGACTCATTGCTGCTTTTCTTCAAAAATAATTTTTGAAAACATCAATTAAACGTATTCTTCAATATTAAAAATTAAAAAATACAATTCAGATTTTTGAATACAATCTATGTTTTTAAAAATAATTTTTTGTATCACAAACCAAATAGGGCCAAAATTAACCTGATTGGTGAAACCGGTGCCAATTCCAAGCAAGATTCGACTTATGATGAGCATGTAAATGTTGAGTGAGAGGCCACTGACTACAGCTCCGACCATGAATATGGTCCCACCGATAAGTATGGATGTCCTGCGGCCATATGCATTTGTGACCCATGAAGCCCAAAATGCTGTAAAGAGGCCCCCGATACATAATGATGATGTGAAGAATGTTAAGAGCTGACTGTCAAACATGCAATAATTGCTAGTTTTGAAGTTCTCTCTCATTTTATCATATACTTCTGGAAAGAACTTCTCTAGAAACGGCTTCATCGAAGTCACTCCTCCTAGAAAATTTTTGCTACAATTAATCATTTGCTTAAGAAAAAAATTCATTAACTTTTACTTAAATTCTAAGCAAAAGAGAGTTTTTTTCACAACAAATAATGATTTTTGTAGAAAATGAGACAATAGCAATCAATGATACAAAAAGGATGCATGAATGCATAAATAGAAAAAAGAAAAAAAAAAAAGAAAGAGAGATATTGGAGTTTGGTTAAAGGAGCTAGTTTACCCTAGCCACACAACAAGAATGGAATATCAGCAAATTATTGGTCATCTAAAACGAATATGAAATTAAGATATCCATGATAGAGATAAATAATTATTAAGCTATAAAATATGAAAAATAAAATTTGTAGCTAAGAGAAAACACTAGTGAACAAAAATAGATATTGAGAGAAAGAAAAAACCAGGGATTCCAAGGTCGTAACCGAAGAGAATTCCTCCTGTTCCAGCAATTATGCAAGAAAAGATGACAAGGGCTGTGACTCTACCATGATAGTGGCACATCTCGCTCTCATAAGCAAACCTTAATGCCATGGTTTAATTTGATAAAAATGGTAATATAGAAGAAAGATTTAGATAGATTTAGGAATGGATGAGGAGGGGATGGTGTTACTACCACAACCTATTTATACACTAGACTTTAAGGCTTTTGATCTTATAGAAAGAAGATCACCTCACATGGTTTTTCTAGTATTTTTCTAGTCCACCATTTGATACATGTAGCCATATAGATGGCTAAGGAGAGTTGAATCTTTCAAGTGAGACTTTATTCATTCTAATGCCAACATTAATAGAGAAATCAAAGAGTTAGGCCACTTTTATGCATGAATGCAATAGCGAAGTTTATCCTTTCAATTGAAGGATTATCTCAAGAGGAGAATTATTTCACAAGATAGAAGGAAATTTATTACTCAATTATTATCCGGTTTCTATTAATGTTTTCAACATACTAAAATGGCATGCATTAAATATGTGATAATAACCATATATAATTATAAAATCCAATAAGTTAATTTATTCATCCATTTATTGCTTCACTAAATGTGAAAACTATATTATTCCTCAAAACAAAGCATCTCATTTACAACAGGAGGAACCTTCCAAAGATAGAAAATTTGGGCTAATGGATAAAATAAAAATTTTAATTTTATTTGCCTTTTTATCCTTAAGGGAGTGTTTGGATGGAGGCTAATGAGGGAGAGAGAAGGAGAGGAAAGAAGAAGAGTTTTAAATACTCTTATTTGGTGAAGGAGGGATGTGGTTACTCATTTCCCTCTATTTTTTCTTAAAAGATTAAATTTCTTTACCTACTAAATTAGGGGGTAAAGATAACTTTGCAATGGAAATTGAAAGTGGTTTTCAAAAAATTTCTTTCTTTTCCATCTTTGTTTATCTATAAGTTCATATGCTCCAATTTCTTCGTAAGTATACTCAAGTTATGGTCTTTGCAATTGGAACAAAATATAAACTCACCCACCAATGTCCTTTTAATCTAAATCACCTAAGAGTACAAAAACAAATTAAATCCAATTATTCATACATTAGCAAAGGTGAGGTAGCTCAAGATGGTGAGAATCCTTATATGAGTTTAGTTAAACAGATGGTGGTAACTAACGAGATACCTGCAAACAAAATTATATAATATATGCAATAATAAACTTATTATTAAGGGCTATTTTGGTTGGGTGATTAAACTATCTACAAATGCCTTGTCTCAATCAAAATAACCTTTTGATTCAGTGATTTGTTTAGAACCGCCTCACGTAAAGGTGTCATTCTGGCCCCAAATCAACAACTACTCACGCACTAGCAACTGGGTTTATACTTTCTCCAAGTAGTTCTTGAAGAAAACCTGTAACATCTGATCTTCCTATCCCTAAAAAGTAGAACTATGGGTTCAGCAGGCTTCTAATTCCAGTATCAAATCATAACATGGAATATGAAGGCATGATATACTTTATACCCAGAAAATGTAAAAGGGACCCATCAGCAATACACTATGAGAGCCTTTTCTAACAATAATCAACTATAGCCTGATATTTGAATAACTAATCCATACCAAGTATAATAACATACCTATTTATTTCTATAAGAATCAGATCAGCCTCAAACTCCTGATTTGAAATTCTAAAGACACATGATTTGCAAATTATATTACCATATCTACAGGAATAGTGATGTGAAGGATTGATTCTAAACACTCAGATGACAATTATATTCAAGCATTGTAGCAAATGATGCAAAGATCGATGAAAGTATAAGTAAAATCATTGTACTATCCATATAATCTGTGAAGTAGAATAAAAAATATTTTTGATATTATTTTTACTATAATAAAGCCATAAAGACTGTTACATATTAAAAAGATTAAAACCTTAACTATTTAAGAAAAGTCTAATATAATTATATAAAAAACCTTCTAATGAAAGCAATGAATAATTTTAAAAATAAATCATTGTTTAAAATTAGAAGTTTTCCTTAATAATCAGATCCTTCAAATCAAGTGAATCTTATAAATTTGAAAAAAATCTTCAAGATTAGAGAATCCTAACATTAATGATCACTAAAATCAAAAAATAATCAAATCAGATTGTTTTTAGTTTGATTGAGATTCTCAAGAATGATTCCTAAAATCAAGAATCAAATCGGATTTTTTTTCTAATTTGATTGAGATTCTCAAGAATAATTCCTAAAATCAAGAAATAATCAAATCATATTTTCTTTGATTTGATTGAGATTCTCAATCATGTAAATTCATATTTTAAGAAATCTGATGAAGTTTTTCGCTGGCTGTCAGCTACCTAACGCAACCCTCCTTCTTTATCCGGTCTTGGGACCGGTCTTCACGAAGTTTATTAAGAGCTAAAACATTGGTGTTAAATAATTAATTTAGATTTATAGAAGATTGACCATGGAAGTTATTTATTTATTAAAAAAATTGATGGAGAGGTATAGGGAAAAGAAAAAAATCTTTATATGATCTTTATTGATTTAGAGAAAGCATATGATAGAGTATCTAGAGAAATAATATGGTGAATTTAAAGAAAAAAAAGGAGTTACCAAAAGATACATAGAATTGATAAAAGATATGTATGATAGAGCAATAACTATTGTTAAAATAATAATAGAAAAAATTAGTGAGTTTTTAATTACTGTAAGTTTATATCAAGGATATGCCTTAAGTCCGTATCTTTTTATATTAGTTATGGATGAATTAACCAAAAATATTCAAAATGATATCCCATGGTGTATTTTATTTACAAATGATACAGTATTGATTGGTGAAACTAAATCTAAAGTAAATGCTAAGCTAGAGATTTGGAGGAAGGCTTTAGAATCTAAAGGTTTTAAGATTAGTAAAACTAAAACTGAATGCTTGAAATGTAATTTTAGTTGAAGTAGAAATACAAATAAAAAACAATGAAGATTGCAAGCCAAGGGATACTAAGGAATAAAAAATTTAGGTATTTGAATCAATTATCCAGCAAGAAGGTGAAATAGGTGAAGATATAAATTATAGAGTTAAAGCCGGATGGATTAAGTGGATAGTGCTTTAAGAGTATTGTATGATCGATGCATTTCATTAAAATTGAAAGAAAAATTTTATAAAACCGCTATTAGGCTAGTTATACTATATAGAATAGAGTTTGGACAATAATGAAATAGCATGCGAATAAATTAAGTGTAATAAAAATGTGCATGTTAAGATGGATATGTAGTAAAATTTTAAAAGATAAAATTAAAAATAAACATATACGAGAAATGATAGGAGTAGTTTCAATTGAAGATAAAATGAGAGAAATTCGATTACGTGGTTTGAACATATACAACTGTTGACCTCAGATTGATTTTGATGATTACAAAATAAATTAAGCAATTCTAAGATTGATACAGGGAAGTTCAGTCGCCTTGCAAGTAAGTATCTTCATGCAAAATTGACTGGTAAGAAAGTACTTTATTTTACTTTGCTTTAGATATTTTTATTTTGCTTGGAGTTAACTGGTTAGCTAGCTTGTTCTTTCAATTAGCTAGCTGGCATGCCCTTTAGCTAACTAAAATTCTCGCCACAGTGCTTGGGCCGAACGTCCTCCTTTTTTAGCTAGCTGGTGAGCTAGTTTATTAGCTAGCTGGAGCCCTTTCAGCTAACTAAGAAACTTGTCTCAGGTGCCTGGCCGAACGTCCTCTTTTTTTTAGTCAACTGGTGAGCTAGCTTGTTAGCTAGCTGGAATTCCTTCAGCTAACTGATTTGCTCATCACAGTGCATTGGCCGAACACCCTTCAATTTTAGCTAGCTGGCTGGATGTCTTGTTAGCTAACTTAAACTCCTTCTAGCTAGCTGACGTTTCTTTTAGTTAACTGCTTAGCTAACTATTTCATCATGGAGCTAACTGCTCAGCTAACTAATTTTCACAGGGAACGTCTCAGCCGTGGGGATTCAAAATTTAGTTAACTAAAGAGCTAGATGACTGTTGGTTAGTTAGCTGGAGAGTTAACTATTATATCAGAATGGATGGCTGCCCTTTTGCTCAGTTAGCTGGAGAGCTAACTAAGCTGGACGGACAATATGTTGCTTTTGCTTCTAGTTAGCTCGTGAGCTAACTGGCCATTCTTCAGTTAGCTATTCAGCTAACTAGTTGTCTTCTTTTTTCTCCTGCAACCGAGAGGATTCCAAATTGAGTTAGCTGGAGAGCTAACTATGAATGCATGAATTTTTTTCTGTCCTTACTTTTTCTCTGATAGTTAGCTAAAGAGCTAACTGACTTTCGCTTAGTTAGCTGCCAAGCTGACTGAAGTGCTGCCTCTGGACGATTCTTTTGTTGTGACCTCTCTAGTTAGCTAACTGATTAGCTAGCTGAGGTCTCTTGCTTCATTCTTGGACGATGGCATTCATATCCTCAGCTACCTGGAGCCATTTTTCAGTCCACCGCCGCCTAAGCTTTTAAGAGTGCTCTTTCTCTCTCTCTCTATTGCTATTTCAAGCTATATTTAACTTTTGGATTTTTGAATTTTTACAGTGCTCATCCTTCCTCAAATGGAGATCTGCATTCAATGCTTAAGGGAAACATGTTTAACGGTTATATTTTCTTCCCGTTATTATTTCATTTATTTCTTATGTATCTAACGGATATCTTCCTGTTAGATGGATATAAATAGCTGGGATTAGAAGCACACCTAGATGATTTTTGAAAAAGAAATTTCAAAGAGAGAAAAATCCAAGAAAAGAGCCTTCATTGCATATTTGTTGAGTGGTTGCTGGGCATTCAAGTTCATTCCTTGCTCCGAAAGGTCGTCCGAATCATTGAAGCTTTTCAAGCATTCAAGACTTCAGCTGCTTCAACCTAGTTCATTTATTGCTGAGTTTATTGCTTCAAAAGTTGTAAAGTATATTCAGAATATTTGCTCATTGTAGGAGCTTCTCCTTTACATACTCTGATTATCTTGTAAAAGGGTTAGTGAACCCTGGTTTGTTGTTGGCTTCCTTGTGCCATTTAAACAAGAGGACTAGCCTAGGTTTGGCTAGGGGTTTTTGGCTTCCTTGTGCCGTGAAACAAGAGGACTAGCCAAGGTTTGGCTAGGGGTTTTTGGCTGCCTTGTGCCGTATAAACAAGAGGGCTAGCCTGGTTCGGCTAGAGGTTGTAATCGTTGTGATACGATTAGTGAAATTCCCAAAGGTGTTGGGGAGTGGATGTAGGTGCTGAGTTTGGCACCGAACCACTATAAACTTCTGTGTATTTGTGGTTGTTTGCTTTTCTGTTGTTATTATTCTGTGCACCCCACTTCACCGCTGCAAATCAAAATTAGGGTTAAAAGCACATATATCTGCATAGCTATTAAATTTTTTAAATAACCCAATTCCCCCCTCTTGGGTTACTACATCTGGGCAACAAGTGGTATCAGAGCAGCGTGCTCTTGATTTCTATAGCTTTGATTAGCTTGGAGCCAAAGATCAATAGTAATCCCAATGAATTCCATGTTGATTGAGGGACAATCAACTAATAGACCACCTTTGTTCAATGGAACAAACTACACATATTGGAAAGCACGAATGAAAATCTTCATTCAAGCACTAGATTATGATTTATGGGGAATCATAATTAATGGACCACACACACCCACAATTATGGTTGAAAATATTAATGTTGCAAAACCTGAATCTGAATGGGATGAGCAAGATAAGAAATTAGCTCAATTAAATGCAAAGGCTATGAATGTTCTTTATTGTTCTCTTGATGCAAATGAATTTAATCGCATATCAACTTGCATGTCTGCTAAGGAAATATGGGATAGACTTGAAGTCACCCATGAGGGTACAAATTAAGTCAAGGAATCCAAAATAAATATGCTTGTTCATAAGTATGAATTATTTAAGATGGATTCAGCTGAAAATATTACTGATATGTTTACAAGATTTACTGACATTATTAATGGATTGAAGAGTCTTGAAAAATCTTATGCTAACAGTGATCTTGTTAGAAAAATTTTAAGATCTTTACCTAGGACATGGGAAAAAAATTCATAGCAATTCAAGAAGCAAAAGATCTCAACATTTTATCACTTGAAGAGTTGGTCGGTTCTTTGATGACTCACGAGCTTCAGCAACGACAACATATTGATGAAGATGATTCAAAGAAGAGAAGGACCATGGCATTGAAGAGTGCAACTCAAGAAGATGAGAGTGAAGAAACCACAAGTGACAGTGAGAAAGATGATGATATGGCACTTATTTCAAGAAAATTTAAAAAGTTCATGAAGAAAAAGAGATTTGGAAAAAGAAAGCATTTTGTCAAAGGAGATCAGCAAAGATAAGGAAAAGAGTAAACCTCCTACATGCTATGAGTGTAAGAAGCCTGGACACATTAGACCAGATTGTCCACTATTAAAGAAGGCATCTAAAAGAATAAAGAAAAAGGCAATGATGGCCACTTGGAGCGACAGTGAAGCTACAAGTTCAGAAAATGAAGAGAAAACTGAAGTTGCCAATGTTTGCTTCATGGCTGATAATGATGAGGTAAGCCCTAACTTTTTTGATGATTTTACTTTTGATGAGCTGCATGGTGCATTTTATGAACTGATTGACGATTTCGCAAATTTAAGTTCAAAGAATATGATTTGAAAAATGAAATCAAAAATCTTACCATTGAAAAGGAAAGATTTTCAAAGGATAATGAATCATTGTCAAAACAAAACCAAGATTTGAAAAATGAAGTGAATGAATTAAAATCAATTGTTGATAGATTTACATTAAGCTCAGAAAAATTAGAAATGATTTTAAATAATCAAAGAGCTGTTTACAATAGAGCTGGTCTTGGATTCAATCCTCTTGAAAGACAAAAATTTTTGAAAAATATTTATGAGCATGCTAATGATTCTACCAAACTTACTTGTTTTAAATGTAAAAAAATTGGACACAAAGCTTATATTTGTCAAACACAAAAGATAAGGAAAATATGGATCCCAAAAGGAACCATTTTGACTAACCCTAAAGGACCCAAGAAAGCTTGGGTACCTAAGAACAAAAATTGAAATTGTGTATGCAGGTGTGTCTTGCAACCCGAGCAATTAAAAGACAATGGTACTTGGACAGCGGGTGCTCAAGATACATGACCGGTGATGAATCACAATTCATCACTTTGAAAGCAAAAGATGGAGGTGTTGTTACTTTCGGTGATAATGGCCAAGGAAAAATAATTGACATTGGAAAAATAGGTATCACACCTCATGCTTATATTGATAATGTTCTGCTTGTAAAAGGTTTGAAACACAATTTACTTAGCATTAGTCAATTATGTGACAAAGGATTTAATGTTACATTTGAATCATCCTTATGCATTGTTAGAAATCCTGCTAATGAAAACATGAGATTTGTTGGTCAAAGGCATGGTAATGTATACATTGTTAATTTAAATGATTTGCATGATCAAAATGTTGATTGCCTAGTTGCTACAAATAATAAAACTGATAATAGTTGGTTATGGCATCGTAGGCTAGCTCATGCAAGCATGGATTTACTATCTAAATTAATTAAAAAGGATTTAGTACATGGTTTGCCAAAACTTGTTTTTGAAAAAGATAAGATTTGTAATGCTTGTCAATTTGGAAAACAAACCCGAGTTTCTTTTAAATCAAAGAATTTTGTTTCAACCACTAGACCGTTGGAGCTCTTGCATATGGATTTATTCGGTCCTACAAGAACCACTAGTCTAGGAGGTAAAAGATACGGTTTCGTTATTATTGATGATTTCTCTCGCTTTACATGGGTTTTGTTTCTAGCTAGTAAAGATAAAGCATTTCCGTCATTTCAAAAATTATTTAAAAGAATTACAAACGAAAAGAATTCTTCTGTTTTGTCAATACGAAGTGATCATGGAAAAGAATTTGAAAATAAATCTTTTGAAGAATTTTGTAATGAAAATGGAATTGAACATAATTTTTCTGCACCAAGAACACCACAACAAAATGGAGTAGTTCAAAGAAAGAATAGAACATTAGAGGAAATGGCGCGTACCATGTTGTGTGAAAGCAATCTTCCTAAATATTTTTGGGCAGAAGCTATTAACACTGCATGCTATGTTTTAAATCGTGCATTAATCAGACCTGTTTTAAAAAAGACTCCGTATGAACTTTGGAAAGGAAGAAAACCTAATATAAGTTATTTTCATGTCTTTGGATGTCGATGTTTTGTATTAAATAATGAAAATCAAACCTTGATAAATTTGATGCTAAGTCTGATGAAGGAATTTTTCTCGGATATTCTTTACATAGTAGAGCTTTTAGAATATTCAACAAAAAGACTTTAGTAGTTGAAGAATCAATTCATGTTATCTTTGATGAATCTAATGATCTTCCATCAAGGAAGGGAAAAGGTATAAATGATAGATGACATTGAAGATCAATTCAAGGACATCACATTAAAGGACAAGAATGATACACAAGAGGTAAGTGAAGAAGGGAACGCTGACCTACCTGAAGCCTCACAAGGTAATGATGAATTAGAAAGAGGATGGAGGTATGTTCTTAGTCACCCTAAAGATCAAATTATTGGTGATCCTTCTCAAGGAGTGAGAACTAGATCATCATTTAGAGATGCTTGTAATAATTTAGCATTTGTATCTAAAATTGAACCTAAATATTATGATGATGCTAAAAATGATGTTGATTGGATTAATGCCATGCATGAGGAACTTAACCAATTTGAAAGAAATAATGTTTGGACTCTTATTGAAAGACCACATGATCATCAAATTATTGAAACTAACACCACAAGAAAATACTGAAATAGCGACGCAAATTTAGCGACGCAATTATGCGTCGCTAAATTGCGACCACTTTGCGTCGCCTCCATGACAACAAAACATTGCGACGCAATTAGCGACGCATTAGCGACTCAATAAACCAAAAAATAAAAAAATTAATTTTTTTATTTAGCAACGCAAATAATGCATCGCAATATTTTTAAATTATTTTTTATAAAATATAAATAAGGAAAAAAATATTGCGATGCAACTCAGTGCGTCGCAATTTTTTAAAAAATTAAATATGTTAAATAGCGACGCATTAGCGATCCAATAAACCAAAAATTTAAAAAATTATTTTTAATTTAGCGATGCATCAATTGCGTCGCAAATAATTTAAATAAAATTATTTTTTATAAAATATAAATATTAGGAAAAAATATTGCGACGCAACTAAGTGCGTTGCAATGTTTTTTAAAAATTAAATATGTTAAATAGCGACGCATTAGCGACGCAATAAACCAAAAATTAAAAAAATTATTTTTATTTTAGCGACACACTACCTGCATCGCAATAATTTTAAATAAAATTAATTTTTATAAAGTATAAATATGAGAAAAAATAATTGCGATGCAACACAGTGTGTCACAATGTTTTTAAAAAAATTAATTATATTAAATAGCGACGCATTAGCAACGCAATAAACCAAAAAATTAGAAAAATAATTTTTAATTTAGCAACGCAATATATGCGTCAAATAATTTTAAATAAAATGAATTTTTATAAAATATAATTATAAGAAAAAAATATTGCAACACAATTCAGTGCGTCGCAATATTTTTTAAAAAATTAATTATGTTAAATAGCGACACATTAGCGATGCAATAAACCAAAAATTAGGAAAATTATGTTTTAATTTAGCGATGCACTTGTTGCGTCGCAATTATTTTAAATAATTATAATATTAAAAAATTACGACGTAACCCTTTGCATCGCAATGTTTTTAAAAAAATTAATTATGTTAAATAGCAATCGGTCCGAGATCGGTCGTGGCCGATCGGGATCAGGGCTTGGATCGATCGCAACCGTCGGATCATCCGCGATCTCGGACCGATCGCCACAGTCCGGATCGGTCGTGGACGATCGGGATCAGGGCTTGGATTGATCGCAACCGTCGGATCATCCGCGATCTCGGACCAATCGCAACGGTCCGGGATCGGTCGTGGCCGATCGGGATCAGGGCTTGGATCGATCGCAACCGTCGGATCGTCCACGATCTTGGACCGATCGCAACGGTCCGGGATCGGTCGTGGCCGATCGGGATCAGGGCTTGGATCGATCGCAACCGTCGGATCGTCCGCGATATCAGACCGATCGCAACGGTCCGGGATCGGTCATGGCCGATCGGGATCAGGGCTTGGATCGATCGCAACCGTCGGATCGTCAGTGATCTCGGACCGATCGCCACGGTTCGGGATCGGTCGTGGCCAATCGGGATCAGGGCTTGGATCGATCGCAATCGTCGGATCATCGCCGATCGGACCGATCGCCACGGTCCAAGATCGATCGTGGCCGATCGAGATCACGGCTTCGATCGATCGCAACCGTCGGATCATCGCCGATCTTGGATGGATTGCAACGGTTCGAGATCGGTCGTGGCCGATCGGGATCACAACTTGGATCGATCGCAACCGTCGGATCGTCGCCTATCGGATTGATCGAGACGGTCCGAGATCGTTCATCGCCGACCAGGATCGATCAGGGCTTGGATCGATGGCAACCGTCGGATCGACGCCGATCGGTCCGATCGCCACGGCCCGAGATCAATCGTGGATGATCAGGATAAGGGCTTGGATCGATCACAACCGTCGGATCATCGGCGATCGGACCGATCGCCTCGATCTGGGATCGATCGTGGACGATCGGGATCAGGGCTTGGATCGATCGCAACTGTCGGATCGTCCGCGATCTTGGACCGATCACAACGGTCCGGGATTGGTCGTGTCCGATCGGGATCAGCGCTTGGATCGATCGCAACCGTCGGATCGTCTGCGATCTTGGACCGATCGCAACAGTCCGTGATCGGTCGTGGCCGATCGGGATCAGGGCTTGGATCGATCGCAACCGTCAGATCGTCAGCGATCTCGGACCGATCGCCACGGTCCTGGGATCGGTCGTGGCCGATCGGGATCAGGGCTTGGATCGATCGCAACCATCGGATCCTCGCCGATCGGACCGATCGCCATGGTCCGAGATCGGTCGTGGCCGATCGGGATCATGGCTTCGATCGATCGCAACCATCGGATCGTCGCCGATCTCGGACGGATTGCAACGGTCCGAGATTGGTCGTGGCCGATCGGGATCATGGCTTAGATCGATCGCAACCGTCGGATCGTCGCCTATCGGATCGATCGCGACGGTCCGAGATCGTTCATCGCCGACCAAGATCGATCAGGGCTTGGATCGATGGAAACCGTCGGATCGACGCCGATCGGTCCGATCGACCATAGTTCGAGATCGGTCATGGACGATTAGGATCAGGGCTTGGATCGATCGTAACCGGATCGTTAGCGATCTCGGACCGATCGCCATGGTCCGGGATCGGTCATGGCCGATCAGGATCAGGGCTTGGATCGATCGCAACCATCGGATCATCGCCGATCGGTCCGATCGCCACGGTCCAAGATCGGTCGTGGCTGATCGGGATCACGGCTTCGATCGATAGCAACCGTCAGATTGTCGCTGATCTCGGACGGATTGCAACGGTCCGAGATCGATCGTGGCCGATCAGGATCACGGCTTGGATCGATCGCAACCGTCGGATCGTCCGCGATCTCGGACCGATCGCAACGGTCCGGGATTGGTCGTGGCTGATCGGGATCAGGGCTTGGATCGATCGCAACCGTCGGATTGTCGGCGATCGACCGATCGCCACGGTCCGAGATCGGTCGTGGCCGATCGGGTTCAGGGCTTGGATCGATGGCAACCATCGGATCGTCGCCGATCGGACCGATCGCCACGGTCCGAGATAAAATAATTTTTAAAATTACGATGCACATATTGCGTCGCAATGTTTTTAAGAAAAATAATAGTAATAAAAAAATTTTAAAAAACATTGCGATGCAACAGATTCGTCGCAATTATTTTTAGAAAATATAATTTATATCAGTTATAATAATTAAAAAAATATTGCGACGCATTAGCGACGCATTTTCCTAAAAATTAATTTTTATGAGAAAATAATTTTTAATATTGCGACGCATGCATTACGTCGCAATGTTTTTTATAAAAATAAATGTAATTAAAAAAATTTAGAAAAACATTGCGATGCATTATTTGCATCGCAATTATTTTCAGAAAATATAAATTTTATCAGTTACAAATTTTTAAAAATATTGCGACGCATTTGCGATGCAATTTCCTAGAATGTTTAAATAATTTCTCAAAGAAAACAAATTTTAATATTGCGACGCATTCATTGTGTCGCAATGTTTTTAAGAAAAATAAATGTAAGAAAAAAATTTAAAAAAAATATTGCAACGTAATATATTCATCGCAATTATTTTCAAAAAATATAAATTTTATCTTATAAATATATTAAAAATATTGCGATGCATTTGTGATGCAATTTTCTAGAAAATAAAAATAATTTTCCTAGAGAAAACATTTTTTATTATTGCGACGCACTTGTTGCGTCGCAATGTTTTTAAGAAATATAAATGTAATAAAAAAATTTTATAAAAAACCTGCGACGCAATATATGCGTCGCAATTATTTTTAGAAAATATAATTTTTTATAAATATTTAAAAAATTTTGCGACGCATTTGCGATGCAATTTCCTAGAAAATAAAATTATTTTCCAAGAGAAAATAATTTTTAATATTGCGACGCATTTATTGCGTCACAATGTTTTTAAGAAATTTAAATGTAATAAAAAAATTAAAAAAAATATTGCGACACAATAAATGCGTCGCAATTATTTTTTAGAAAATATAATTTTTATCAGTTATTAATATTAAAAAAATATTGCGATGCATTTGCGACGCAATTTCCTAGAAAATAAAAATTATTTTTCCATCGGACATTAGCGCCAAGTTAGCGACTCATTAGCGATGCAACTAGTTGCGTCGCTAAGTTTTGCATAAAAAAATAAAAAAGAAAAAGTAGCGATGGATTAGCGACGCATTATTGCGTCGCTAATCCATAATAATAATAATAATAAATAGCGAGTGATTAGTGACGCATATATTGCGTCACTAACCACCACTATATAAAGCTTTGTCGGGCCGCCCCCCCCCCCCCCGCCGCTTCCCTTCTCTTCTTCTTCCTTTTCCTACCCCTAGCCACCGCCGCCGTCCGTCCTCTCCCCGGCGGAAGCTCCTCCCACTCCGGCGGCGTCCCCTCGCGACCGAGGTAAGCCCATCCTCCTTTTTTTTTAAATAGGGTATGGCCACGGCACCGGCCGTGGCCATGTTCTCCTACCACGGCCGCTGTCGTGGCCCTCTTCTCCGGCCACGGCCGGTGCCATGGTCGGTCGTGGCCTGGCCACGGTGGCCAGGCCACCAAAAAAAAAATTTACTGTTTGGGGCAGGGGGGGTTTCCCCAACCCCTCCCCCCCTTCGTCTTCTCCGGCCACGGCCATGGCCGTGGCTGGCCCTGGCCTGGCCATGGTGGCCAGGCCACAAAAAAAAATTATGTTTGGGGGGGGGGGGGGTTTCCCGACCCCCCCTTCGTCTTCTCCGGCCACGGCCGCTGCCGTGGCCTGGCCACGGTGGCCAGGCCACCAAAAAAAAAACTTTGACAGTTTGGGGGGGTTTTCCCCACCCCCCTTCGTCTTCTACGGCCACGGCCACGGCCGTGGCCGGTGGCCTAGCCACCGAAAAAAAATATTAATGAGGGGGTTTTCCCAACCCCCCCTCCCGTTCGTCCTCTCCGGCCACGGCCGCTGCCGTGGCCTGGCCACGGTGGCCAGGCCACCGAAAAAAAAAATATTAATGGGGGGTTTTCCCCACCCCCCCTCCCGTTCGTCCTCTCCGGCCACGGCCGCTGCCGTGGCCGACCGTGGCCTGGCCACGGTGGCTAGGCCACCGGAAAAAAAAAAACAGTTAGGGGGACCCCCCCCTCCCATTCGTCTTCTCCGGCTACGGTGGCCAGACAAAAAATAAATAAATAAATAAAAAGGTAACAGCTAGGGGGCTTTTCTCCCACCCCCGACCCCCTTCAATTAAAAAAAATAACACTCATAAAAAAAATTAACTAAAAAAATTAGATTCTATCATATTTTATTATTTTTAAAATTATTTTAAAATAATTTGATGATAAATATAAAAATTATAAATATATTTTTAAAACATGGGCAACTTAATTTTTTTTAAAAAAAGTAACAGCTAGGAGGGTTTTCCCGACCCCCCGGCCCCTTCAAAAAAAAAATTTAATACTCATGAAAAAAAATTAACTAAAAATTTAGATTCTATTATATTTTATTATTATTAAAAATATTTTTAAATAATTTGATGACAAATATTAAAAAAAATGTGACCACTAATCTAATTTTTTATTAGATTAGTTATAAATAAATTAATTTATGTCATTAGTCGGAGCTCTTTTGATAGACTGATTGTTATATCTTGATTATGCAATAATATTTGTAATGCTCATAGAAAGTCTTATTGTATTATTATTTAATTTGTAAAATGTTTATGCAATAATTAATTTAAGCAGAATGTTTATGCAATAATATTTGTGCATTTATAGTTATTTACAATTGTTATGTCTTGATTATTTACATTCTGCTTCAAATTGAATGATGCATTAAATTATGTAATGCTAGATAGAAAGTCTTGTTGTATTATTATTTAATTTGCAGCAACAAATTAGTAGTTTCAATGATTTATATTTTAGTCTTCACAAACATTTATATTCGACACAATAATCTTAAGAAGTCAGTAACTATATTTATAGAACACTATTCCTATATATGTATAATTGACAAGAAGTTAAGAATAACAAGCATAAGTTAGATTGTACTTCCATATTATTAATCACAGCATTATAACCTTTAGACCCGTTTGAGAATTTGTAAGCCTTAGTCTTGCAAATTCTCAATTGTCCTGGTGGACAGTTTGGGAATATTTTTTGCGATATGTTAGTCTGCTATTAATCATCGTTGGGTGAGATTGTGGTTTGTATTTGCTCATATGTTCTCCTAATGTGGCTTATATGCCACACATTTAGGAGAACATATGGGAAAATGCTGCCAAAATTTCAACGTAACCGATCGATGATAATTAATAGCAGAATAACATATCACAAAAAATATTCTTGATAATCATAGGAAGTTCTTGCCCCCAAATCATCCTTACAGACGTAACTTGATCGCCTTCCGGAAGAACAAAGCAGTCACAATATTCGCCGAACCGGTTAGGTTCAGCACGGATATATTGATACTATAGAGCATTTGGGGTTGAGGTACGCTTGGGAACCAGATGCAGATAAAATAAATGGCCGTATGTAAAGAACATAACTGGAAGAAGCAGAGTATATTTTGGGATTTGCCTTATTGGAGCACAAATCTCATCCGGCACAACTTGGATGTTATGCATATCGAGAAAAAAAATTTGATAACATATTTAACACGGTGCTAAACATCTCGGGAAAAACAAAAGACACTGCAAAGTCAAGAGAAGAACTTAATCAGTATTGCAGAAGAGGTGATTTGAGGAGGAGTACCAACGGGACCTATCCTAAAGCCTGTTACACTCTTGACAGAAATTTACGATAAGTTTTATGTAACTGGCTTAGAGGGTTAAATTTTCTAGATGGTTATGCCTCAAATATCGGTAGGTGTGTGGACATGCATAAGCTCAAGTAGTTCGGCATTAAGAGTCATGACTGTCATATTTTCATGCAACGGTTATTGCCTATAGCTTTCCGTGAGTTGCTTCCGCAACATGTCTGGAAGGCATTGACAGAGCTTAGCTTGTTCTTCAAGGAGTTGTCCGCCACAGTCATTACTTCTGCATCCATGGCAAGGCTTGAGGATGAAATTCCAATTATTTTATGCAAGCTGGAGCGAATATTTCCTCCCAGTTTTTTTGACTCAATGGAGCATTTACCGGTTCACTTGCCATACGAAGCGAGCATAGCTGGTCTCGTGCAGTATCGCTGGATGTATCCTTTCGAAAGGTAAATATACATCATTAAGACATATTGACATTTCAAATATCATTTCATTGCAAGAAAATTGGTTAATTTTTTGTCTCAACTTTACATATAGGTACCTTAAGAAGTTAAAAAATAATGTGCGTAATAAGGCAAGGGTTGAAGGTTCTATATGCAATGCACACTTGGTCGAAAAAGTTTCAGCTTTTGCCTCGCATTACTTTGAGGGTCACGTCCACATGAGGAGCCAAAATCTTGGTCGTAACGATGACGTATGTGTGGACGAAGGAGAACCTAATGACGGTAGAATATCAATTTTTAAATGTATTAGCCGTTCATTTGGGGGGCAGAAGTCAAGAAATCTTAGCGATATGGAGTATAATGCAGCACATTATTATATCCTAATGAACTGTAGAGAAGTCGATCCATATATTGAGTAAGTGTATACTTCAATGCTTAATTGGAACTTCTAATTTAAATTACAATATACCATAATATTTAATTGCTAACATCAGTTTTAATCATTATCATCCCATAAGGATGTATTATGATAGACAACGACAGATAAATCCCGACATCAGTCAAGTTGCAATTGGACAGAAGTTAGAAACGGAGTTCGCTTACTGGTTTTATGAATTTGTGAGTAGTATCACTCAATCAATTTCAGTAATGGCTTTAATTTTTCAATTGGTTGTGAATAGCTTATTAATTTATAGGTAAACGGTCCATGGTCCCCAACCAATAATATTTTCATTAAATGTCTATCGCAATGGCCATTGAAGACCGTAACAACCTCTACTGGCTATTTTGTTAATGGGTACAAATTTCAGATTGAACGATTAGCAGCTTCAAGAGGCACGCAGAACTGGGGCATGTGTGTCAAAGGAGAAAGTATTGAAGCAAATATGCAGGATTATTACGGAAAGTTAGTAAAGATGGTTGAAGTTGAATATCCCGGTTGGCCTATGAAACAAACCGTATTGTTTCGTTGCAATTGGTTCGATCCGACAGTTCCAGTGGGCAAAAGGATTCATAACGACTACAATTTGGTTGAAGTGAACCATCGACGAAGATTGCAGAAATATAACCCATTCATCCTTGCATCCCAAGCTCAGCAAGTGTTTTACTGTAGATATCCAAGTTTGCACAACGACAAGCGAGATTGGTGGGCTGTTTCTAAAATCGTCACACGTTCAACAATCTTATTAGAGGAGAGTTCATCAAGTAAATCAGCCGAGTGCCTTGCATTTCAAGAGGATGAGATAGAAATGCATGCAATTGAGGACGACACAAGGGCTCCTGAAACATCACTTAGAGATTCAAATGGTGATGTCCAAGAAATTGCGGATGCAAATGTTCGGTTTCCTTCCGATGATAATGAAACTGAATCGCACTCCGATACGGCATCGGATATTGAACCAACATTTCACGAAACAAATGACACCGATTAAACATAGGTTTTCTTAAATTCAAATTTATTTTATAAGTGGTAAATTTTTACTTAGTCAATCATTAATCATAATTTAATTGCATGAATCTTTAGTATTTTCAGTATGATGGGCAGAGGTAGATCTACCGATGACATACGGAGTGAGCAGGGACGTAGTTCTGCTGCATCAGATTACATGAGTGTTGGCCCAGATGGCAACCCAAGAGGGGGGGGGGTGAATTGGGTTCTTAAAAATTTAAGACTTTTTGAAATGTTTTAAACAGATTTACTCAAGATGTGCAAGTGAGAGAAATTAACTAAGAAGCAATGCACAAACAGAAATATAAGAGAGATAGAGTAAGAGACAATTGAGCACGGCAAACACAAGGTTTTATAGTGGTTCGGCGCAACCAGCACCTACGTCCACTCCCAAGATTCACTTGGGTCCATACTATAATCTCTCTAGATTACAGCCGAGTTGTTTTCCAGGCTCACAACTCAACCTTGTTGTTTTTCCGGGTGCACAACAAACCCAGCTGGTTTTACACGGGCTTACCAGCACAAAACCCAACCGTTGTTTTTCATGGGCTCACAACTAACCCAAAACGTAAGCTATCCCAAGCTTACCACAAGGTACAACAACCTCCACTGATTCAATCCACTGATTGAATCAACAAACAATCAAAATAACAGAGTTTAAGTAAGGAAATGCTCCTCTTGAGCAAATATACAAATAAAGTATAAAAGGATTAGAAAAGCCTGATAAGATTGCAGATGGTTGTGGCTTTGGCTTTCTTCCTTCTCCTCTTTAACTCCTCTTGAAGTATTGAATCCGGCCTCAGCAAGATTCTTGACCGTTTGAAAACTTTGGAGTTGAGATGAAGCTTTTTCTCCTTTTGTTGAATGTTGAAAATCCTTCGATTTGATCTTTGAAAAGCTTTTGAATTTTCTTTTGACTCTTGTGGATTGATGATCTGGAGCAGACGAAACTTCCTCTTTGATTTCACTCCTTTTGAATCACTCTATTTTGAGCTAGAAGATTTTTTCAATAATGCTCTGTTTTTCCCTCTTTTTGGATAAGGCAGTAATCTCTCTTTTTGATTTTCTATTCTCTATTTGATTTGAAAAGAGCTCCTCTATTTATAGATTCTGCAAGAATATATCCGTTAGAGACAAAGAAAAATAGCCGTTAATCAAAAAACTAACCGTTGGAGCTGAGTTGGCATCCGTAAAAATTTTGCCCAGATTTGCTGGAGTTGACTCATGCTTTTTCGAGTCGGCTCGAGCTCGTCTTACCAAAAATAGAAATGTTTATAAAGGTTAGGGGTCGACTCACCAAAAGTAAAGTGTCGACTCCTGAAAGTCGGGAGTCGACTCGTGAAAGTCTTGGGGTCGACTCGCAAAGTGTTCAGAAAATCACTCTTCTGTTGTCTGAGCGGAGTCGACTCGCACAGTCAAGGAGTCGGCTCGACAGAATCAGGGGTCGACTCGACAAATTTCGTGGGTCGACTCGACACAGATGCACATTTCTGTACACTGAGCGGAGTCGACTCTGAAACTCAGGAGTCGGCTCCGGAACGTATCAAAAATCAGAAACTTTTCTGATTGACATTAAAATCGTTCCAGATTCATTTTAATTCATTGTTTTAACTTGAATTCAATAAAATTGACATTAATAATTGATTCAAGAACTATTCCAAAAACTCATTGAATAAAACATGAATTATAAAATTTCTTTTTGAAAGTTTAAACATTGAGCTAAAGGTTACTTTCAAAATTGATTAAAGTCAAATTTTAACATTCTCATTGATTGTTCAAAATAAATTAGTTGCTCATTTAAGTAAGCTCATTATATCTTTTAATGAACTCAATGGCTTTTAGTAATTATCAAAATCAAAAGGATTGGATCATGTAGTTTTTCAATGATCTTCCAACAATCTCCCCCTTTTTGATGATGACAAAAACATTGAGTTTATTCATGATTGATTAGTGAATTTATTTTATTTTCATAGTTAGGCTTAGGCTCCCCCTTAATGAGGTAGCTCCCCCTATGAAACTTAAATAAATATCCCATTGTTTATCTCATTGATTACTTTGATTTTCTCAAATGTACAAGTGTATTACAATCATAAAACTATAAAACTCTCCCCCTTTTTTGTTATCAACAAAAAGGTAGAGAAGCATAACCATTCATTCAATCAAGATAAGATTTGACAATTTCATTCATTCATTGAAAGAAGGAAATACATTAAGTAATCAACATAGAGAATTCATTTCATCAAAAGATCTAATACATTAAGATGTTTAATACATTGATTTCAACATGAAAGCATAACAAAAATTTTAGTACATAACAAGGATTGAAAAATCTAATACATCAGAAATGAGTTCTAACAATCCTAGTTAAATGATTTACTATGTTCTTCATTCCTTCATATTGGATTTGAACATATTCTTTGAGCCTCTCATCGACAAAGGTGCAAGCTTTCTGAATCTTGTCTTGTAGCTCCGCATTGCACTTTGCATAAGTCTCTCCATCTCCACATATATCCTTAAGTTATTCAAATATATTTTTGAGATCACCACTTAAGGATGCCGAAGAAGAGCTGAGAGTAGACTCTATCTTAGAGATACGATCATCCAATGAATAAAGAGTCTCTCTCAAATTCATAAACTTATTCTCAAATTCAGATTTAAGTTTTTCAGATTGATCATCAAATAGAACTTTGAGTTGCTGTAGCTGTTGATCTGAGAAACCGGCAGAAGATGAAGCTTGAACAAAAGATGGAATAGGGGCTGGAGCAGGGGCAGAAGTAGAAGGGCTCTGAGGTGCAGGTGAAGGATGTCTGACTGATGGTCCTGCAGCCTCAACATCTGTAGCTCTTTCTTCTAACTGTCCTTTCCTCTCCCATTTTCCATTCTTCTTGATAAAACCATTCTATGAATGGTGGCCAAGCTATAAAAATCAGTGTGATGCAGATTCCTCATAGGCTCATTGTCCGAAATCACAACCCCTTGGCTTAGAAAAATCTTTGTAAGGATCATTCCATAAGGCAGACTAGACTTTCTTTTCCCTCCACAATCTGCTATGTACCATAGTATCATACTGGGAAGGTTTATAGGCTTGCCTGACACAATGGCATCCATCACAAAGATATCTCTTTCCGATACATAGTCAAATCTCCCGGTCTTAGGAAAGAGTATCCTACTGCAGATATTATGTAATAATCTCAGTTCTAATGTGAGTTGATTGGCAAAAACCTCTTCAAATCCGACTACATCCCGATTTAATAACCTCGCAAGAGCGGGACTGCGGTCTTCTGAAGAAAAGGTTGCAGTGCCAGAAAGGGGTAAATCAAACAATCTAGAAAGGAGCTCGACAGTAACAGAGATCCTATGACCTCTCACATTGCTAACAAGGCCGTGATCTCCTCTAGATAGATTTTTGTAGAATTCCTTTACCAGAGCGGGATAGGTCGGGCAATCTAGGGAACATACTTTCTCCCATCCCATCTCAATCAGTTGTCTCCCAACAAGAAAACCCTCAGCTTCAAATAATTCGAAATCTACCTTTCTACCCGTTGTTATAATCCTATCCGCTAATCTATCTACCTGTGTAGAAGCAGCAGCAGGTGAAGCAGTCGGAGTAGAAGAGGAGGAGGAAGAATCAGCGCTGGGTGACGGCTCACGCACGGGACGCCTCACGGTTTTCCTAACGGCTCGCTTCCTCTTGACCCGGCCGCACAAACGTTGGAACCACGTGTTTTGGGGGCCATTAGTCGATTGGAAGTGCCAAAAAGGGATTCTAGGAGTTTTGGAAGGTTTGGAGGAGTTTTGAGAGAGTATTTTGAAGGATTGGGAATTTTGAAATGAACGGCGAGTCGACTCTGCCCTAGATAAATCAACCTGGGACCACTTCGAGTCGGCTCGCGCAAAACCAGGGGTCGACTCCGGACAGACACAGAATGTCATCCCGACTTGGAGTCGACTCGCGCCGAAGAGGGGTCGACCCGAGAGTTTCAGTCGAAACCAGGAGTCGACTCCGATACGCACCGAGTCGGCTCCGAGACCATTTCAGAGCAAAAACATGAAATTTCTGAAATGTGTCCGGAATATGATCATAAAAATTGATAAAATAGTCATTGAATATGAGTGGATCAATTAGATATGAATAGATAAGATTTCCTTAAAGATCAAAGATTTGAAGGAATCTTAGATAAATTCTCCTTAGGGGTTTCAAATTCATTCTAATGGATCACAAATACCTAACTCTCCTCTAAGATAACAGAATCTCTCTTCATTTAAAGGTTTAGTAAATATGTCAGCTAATTGTTCTTCAGTGTTAACATAATCAAGACAATTTCATTATTTGCTACATGTTCTCTTATAAAATGATATCTGATTTCTATGTGTTTAGTTCTTGAATGTTGAATTGGATTTTTAGTTAAATTGATTGCACTAGTGTTATCACATCTTATGGGTGTTTTATCAAGTGATACCATAGTCTTCAAGTTGTCGCTTAATCCATAGGATTTGCGCACAGCAACTTCCAGCTGCTACATATTCAGCTTCAGTAGTTGATAATGCAACTGAATTTTGCTTTTTGCTAAACCATGTGATTAAGTTACTTCCTAAGAAATGGCATGCACCACTTGTGCTTTTTCTATCTAGTTT
The DNA here is from genome assembly GCA_900491605.1 of Calamus simplicifolius. Classification (NCBI taxonomy): domain Eukaryota; kingdom Viridiplantae; phylum Streptophyta; class Magnoliopsida; order Arecales; family Arecaceae; genus Calamus; species Calamus simplicifolius. The sequence goes on along the minus strand of UESW01004402.1, from coordinate 824,874 downwards.
ACATCCAGCATAATCAGAATCCGAATATGCAATTAGGTTTAATGTTGAGTCTCTAGAATACCATAAACCTACATTTTTTGTTCCACTTACATATCTTAGTATTCTTTTAACAGCTATTAAATGTGATTCTTTAGGTTCTGATTGAAATCTAGCACATAAACATACAGAAAACATAATGTCTGGTCTACTTGCTGTTAAATAAAGAAGGGATCCGATTATACCTCGATAATACTTTTGATCAACCTTTTTACCTTCTTCATCTTTGTCCAGCTTGCATGAAGGACTCATTGGTGTTCCGAGGGGTTTCATTGATTCCATACCAAACTTCTTTAGGATTTCTCTTGTGTATTTTTTGGTTGATAAAGATTCCCTCTTTGCTTTGTTTGATCTGGAGTCCAAGGAAGAAGTTGAGTTCTCCCATCATGCTCATCTCGAATTCTCCCTGCATCAACTTGGCAAATTCTTGACATAGAGAATCGTTAGTAGCACCAAAAATAATGTCATCAACGTATATTTGTACTACAAGTAAATCTTTACTTTTTCTTTTCAAAAACAAAGTTTTATCAACATTTCCTCTTGTAAAATCATTTTCAATTAAGAATTTACTTAACCTATCATACCAAGCTCTAGGTGCTTGTTTCAAACCATATAAAGCTTTGTGCAATTTAAAAACGTGATTTGAAAATTCGTGATCTTCAAAACCTGGTGGTTGTTCTACATAAACTTCTTCATTTATAAATCCATTTAAAAATGCGCTTTTAACATCCATTTGAAATAAGTTAAGTTCATATGACATGCAAATGCAAGTAATAGCCTAATGGCTTCTAATCTAGCTACAGGTGCAAAGGTTTCATCAAAATCAATACCTTCCTCTTGATTATATCCTTTTGCAACCAATCTAGCTTTGTTTCTAATTACTATGCCATTTTCATCTAATTTATTTCTAAAAACCCATTTTGATCCTATTACTGAATGATTTTTAGGTCTTTCAACTAAAGTCCATACATTATTTCTTGTAAATTGATTTAATTCTTCTTGCATTGCTAACATCCAATTATTATCTTTTTCAGCTTCTTCAATAGTTTTGGGTTCAATTTGTGATACAAATGCAAGATGATTACTAATATTTCTCATATGATCTAGTTCTTATTCCTTGAGATGGATCACCTATAATCAATTCCTTAGGATGACTATGAGCATATCTCCAGTCTCTTGGAAGATCTATATCATTATGATCAATATTGACATCATCGTCCTTATGTGAATCATTATCTTTAGCTTCTTGCTCATGATCTGAAGATACTTCAATATTAAGTTTTTCAAGATCTTTTTCAATTATGTTTGTATCTTCCTCATCATCAAGCTTTTCAGAACTAGATGCTAAAGACTCATCGAAAACTATATGAATGGATTCTTCAACTACTAATGTTTTCTTGTTAAATACTCTATAAGCTTTACTAGTTGTTGAATATCCTAAGAATATTCCTTCATCAGATTTAGCATCAAATTTTCCTAAGTTGTTTTTACCATTATTATGAATGAAACATTTACATCCAAATGCATGAAAGTATTTTATATTTGGTTTTCTTTCATTCCATAATTCATAAGGTGTTTTCTTTAATATTGGTCTTATTAATGCTCTATTTAAGATGTAGCATGCTGTGTTAATAGCTTCCGCCCAAAAGTACTTTGGTAGGTTACTTTCGCATAGCATGGTACGGGCCATGTCTTCTAGAGTCCTATTCTTCCTTTCAACTACACCATTTTGCTGTGGAGTCCTAGGGGCTGAAAAATTATGATTAATTCCATTTTCAGTGCAGAAATTTTCAAATAAGTGATTTTCAAATTCAGTTCCATGATCACTTCTTAGAGATACTATGGTAGTGTTTTTCTCATTTGTGACTTTCTTGAAGAATTTCAGAAATATCGAGAAAGTCTCATCTTTGTGAGCTAAAAACATTACCCAAGTATATCTAGAATAATCATCTACAATCACTAGACCATATTTCTTTCCTCCTAGACTTGTGGTTCTAGTTGGTCCAAAAAGGTCCATGTGAAGTAGTTCTAAAGCCCTAGAAGTTGAAACAACATTTTTAGATTTGAAAGAACTTCTAGTTTGTTTTCCAAATTGACATGCATCACATATTTTATTATTTTCAAAAACTAGTTTAGGTAATCCCTTAACTAAATCCATTTTAATTAATTTTGAAATAAGGTGTGTGCTTGCATGACCTAATCTACGATGCCACAACCAACTAATTTCATTTATATTAGCATTGTCAGCAATTAGGCAATGACTACTTTCAGATAATTTGTCTAAGTCAACTAAGTACACATTGCCATGTCTATAACCAGTAAAAACAATGCTATTATCAATAGAATTAGTTACAGTGCACATTGAAGATTTAAATGAAACATTAAGTTTTTATCACACAATTGGCTTATACTAATTAGATTATGCTTCAAACCATCAACATAAAGTACATTATCAATAAATGTAGATGGAGTTATGCGAACTTTACCAAGGCCCATAATTTGACCTTTACCGTTATCGCCAAACGTCACAACTCCACCTTTCTTTTCTTCTAGGGTGATGAATTCCTCTTTGTCACCCGTCATATGTCTTGAGCAGCCACTATCAAGGTACCACTTTTTCTTTGATCTTTTGGCTACAAGACATTCCTGCAATATAATCAAACTTTATGTTTAGGTACCCAAGCTTTCTTGGGTCCTTCATGGTTAGTAGCAATAAAAATTGTTCCTTTCGGAACCCAAATTTTCTTTGCTTTAACATTTAACTTTTCATTATTACTTATTGTTTTGCACTCAAAAGATTTATGTCCTTTTTTATTACATTTAAAACAAGTAATATTACTTTGGTTACCTTTTACAAAAATATTTTTCAATAATTTTTGCTTTCTAAATGTGTTATACCCTAAACCTGCTTTGTCAAAAACTGCTTTTTGACTTTCCAAAATCATATTTAGTTTAGTTGAGCTTAGAGTAAATTTCTCAACAATATCTTTATACTTTTTAACATCTTTCTTAAGAAAATCATTTTCATTAGAGATTGATTCTTTTTCTTTAATTAGATTTTCATTTTCAGATTTTACCAAATCAATCTTATGAACACAATCATTCTTTTCATTAAGAAGTGTTTCCATTTTATCTTTTACATCTTTAACTACAAGATTTAATTCATTTTTCTCTTTAATTAAATTTAAGTTTTCAGTTTTCAAGGATTTGTGTTTCTTTTTCAAAGTTTTGAAATCAATCATCAATTCATTGAAAGCTTCAAACATTTCATCAAATGTAAATTCATCATCGGGGGTTTCGGTACTTACCTCTTCGTTGTCGTCTGCCATGAAGCAAACATTAGCAACTTCTTTTTGTTCTTCTTCTTCGGAAGAAGACTCTTCACTGTCAGTCCAAGTTGCATGTAGGCCTTTTTCTTTTTCTTGTAGGCCTTCTTAAGTAAAGGACAGTCATATCTAAAATGCCCTGGCTTTTTACATTCATAACATACTAAGGGCTCTTTCTCTTTGTCCTTTTCCTTTTTCTTATCCTTTTCTTTTTCTCCTTCCATTTTTGAAACAAATCTCTTTTTGGAAGGGCCTCCTTCTTTGCATAAACTTCTTGAATTTCCTTGCAAGGAGGGCTGCCTCATCATCATCATCCTCTTCATCATCGCTGCTGCTTAATTCCTTTTCCGCAGCTTTGAGGGCGATGGTCTTCTTCTTTCTTGACTCATCCTCATTGACATGTTGTTTAACTTGAAGCTCATGAGTCATCAGCGAACCAAGAAGCTCTTCCAATGGTAGGATGTTCAGATCTTTGGCTTCTTGTATGGCGGTCACCTTGGCTTCCCAAGTCCTTGGAAGTGACCTAAGAATTTTGCGAACAAGCTCAGAGTTAGTATAAACTTTTTCAAGACTTTTTAAACCATTCACAATATCAGTGAATCTAGTGAACATGCATGTGATGGTTTCATTTTGTTCCATAGTAAATAATTCATATTTATGAACCAAAATATTTATCTTTGATTCTTTTACTTGGTTTGTTCCTTCATGAGTTATTTCCAACCTATCCCAAATTTCTTTTGCGGAATTACATGTTGAGATTCGGTTGAATTCATTAGAGTCTAAGGAACAATACAAAATGTTAATGGCTTTAGCATTTAGTTGTGCCATTCTCCTATCATTATCATTCCAATCCCTTTCGGGCTTAGGAACAATAGTGCCATCTATTACGTGTGTGGGTGTACTAGGTCCATTTATTATTACTCCCCATAATTCATAGTCAGAAGCTTGAATGAATATTCTCATTCTAGCTTTCCAATATGAATAGTTGGTTCCATTAAATAAAGGAGGTCGATTCGTAGAATGACCTTCAGCAAAACATGACCACTTTGTGTTGCCATAAGGATCTTTAGCCCTTGATCGTGAGATCAAATTCTAAATGAGCACTTGCTCTGATACCAATTGTTGGCCCAGATGGCAACCCAAGAGGGGGGGGGTGAATTGGGTTCTTAAAAATTTAAGACTTTTTGAAATGTTTTAAACAGATTTACTCAAGATGTGCAAGTGAGAGAAATTAACTAAGAAGCAATGCACAAACAGAAATATAAGAGAGATAGAGTAAGAGACAATTGAGCACGGCAAACACAAGGTTTTATAGTGGTTCGGCGCAACCAGCACCTACGTCCACTCCCAAGATTCACTTGGGTCCACACTATAATCTCCCTAGATTACAGCCGAGTTGTTTTCCAGGCTCACAACTCAACTTTGTTGTTTTCCCGGGTGCACAACGAACCCAGCTGGTTTTACACGGGCTTACCAGCACAAAACCCAACCATTGTTTTTCACGGGCTCACAACTAACCCAAAATGTAAGCTATCCCAAGCTTACCACGAGGTACAACAACCTCCACTGATTCAATCCACTGATTGAATCAGCAAACAATCAAAATAACAGAGTTTAAGTAAGGAAATGCTCCTCTTGAGCAAATATACAAATAAAGTATAAAAGGATTAGAAAAGCCTGATAAGATTGCAGATGGTTGTGGCTTTGGCTTTCTTCCTTCTCCTCTTTAACTCCTCTTGAAGTATTGAATCCGGCCTCAGCAAGATTCTTGACCGTTTGAAAACTTTGGAGTTGAGATGAAGCTTTTTCTCCTTTTGTTGAATGTTGAAAATCCTTCGATTTGATCTTTGAAAAGCTTTTGGATTTTCTTTTGACTCTTGTGGATTGATGATCTGGAGCAGACGAAACTTCCTCTTTGATTTCACTCCTTTTGAATCACTCTTTTTTGAGCTAGAAGATTTTTCCAATAATGCTCTGTTTTTTCTCTTTTTGGATAAGGCAGTAATCTCTCTTTTTGATTTTCTATTCTCTGTTTGATTTGAAAAGAGCTCCTCTATTTATAGATTCTGCAAGAATATATCCGTTAGAGACAAAGAAAAATAGCCGTTAATCAAAAAACTAACCGTTGGAGCTGAGTTGGCATCCGTAAAAATTTTGCCCAGATTTGCTGGAGTCGACTCATGCTTTTTCCGAGTCGGCTCGAGCTCGTCTTACCAAAAATAGAAATGTTTATAAAGGTTAGGGGTCGACTCACCAAAAGTAAAGTGTCGACTCCTGAAAGTCGGGAGTCGACTCGTGAAAGTCTTGGGGTCGACTCGCAAAGTGCTCAGAAAACCACTCTTCTGTTGTCTGAGCGGAGTCGACTCGCATAGTCAAGGAGTCGCTCGACAGAATCAGGGGTCGACTCGATAAATTTCGTGGGTCGACTCGACACAGATGCACATTTCTGTACACTGAGTGGAGTCGACTCTGAAACTCAGGAGTCGGCTCCGGAACGTATCAAAAATCAGAAACTTTTCTGATTGACATTAAAATCGTTCCAGATTCATTTTAATTCATTGTTTTGACTTGAATTCAATAAAATTGACATTAATAATTGATTCAAGAACTATTCCAAAAACTCATTGAATAAAACATAAATTATAAAATTTCTTTTTGAAAGTTTAAACATTGAGCTAAAGGTTACTTTCAAATTGATTAAAGTCAAATTTTAACATTCTCATTGATTGTTCAAAATAAATTAGTTGCTCATTTAAGTAAGCTCATTATATCTTTTAATGAACTCAATGGCTTTTAGTAATTATCAAAATCAAAAGGATTGGATCATGTAGTTTTTCAATGATCTTCCAACAATGAGCTTTGGAGATGGAGAGTTCGGATCTCCACACATCGCACAGCCTTCGATCTCTCCAGCAGTCGACGGTGATCTTGCATTGGTATTACCATCCAGCCGATCGGCACATACCTCCGAGAGTTCTTCCACCATCGGCCACACCGTACTTTGACTTGATGCTCATAGGCTGTAAGTATATACTAATTAAAAATATATATTTATGTTTTTAAGTCAATTACTTATAAATATGCATTTTTTTAACAGATTTATTGAGCAGCATCATGTATCCAGCCACATCAGCGCCGTATTTCAGAGGCGTGCAGATCCTAGTGGCTACGATTGGCGCCACGTATCTCCAGCCACGAGGGAGTTTTGTTTTTATGAGTTTTAGGTAAACTTATTAAATACAATTTATCACTGATATAAAATTTCTTAATCTTAATAAATTCTGAAACTAACTATTTATTTTAATGCAGAAAAAGTTTATGTGGGACCCTGCTAGCCATGATGCCATTAGGGCAGCATGGGAGGCTCTGACGGGACGTCGATACTCCGACATGCTTCATCGTTGGAGGTCATCGGGCCAGCATCCTGCGCATGTGCCAGAGGTATTTGGCACGAGTGGCAGCAAGCATGACAGTCTGATGGCTGGCGCAGGAGGTCCGCATCAGCCAGCACGAACCACCGATCCGAGAAGGGCGGTCCTGGCACGGGTCTCTCTCGCCATACTTTGGGCTCCATTTCGATTCAGGAGCACAAACTGCGTATGGTAAGAAAACATAAATATTTTAATTACTAATTTAGTTATTTATAAATATTTGTATTAATATCAATTTTTTTATTGTTATAGTCTGAGCAGGAGGGCAGAGATCCTGGTGAGTTTCGTCTATTCAGGGCGACACACACCAGGAGGGACGGTTCCTGGGTCGACACGCGATCACGGGAGGTTGCGGTAAGAAATTAGATTTATGTAGTATATGTTTAATTTTGAAATTTTATTTTGAGAAATTTATTAACTCATTTATTGTTGATTTTATAATTTAAAAATACGAGTCGAGGAGCTTTGCTCCCAGGCATCGCAGGTCGACTCCACTGATGGGGAGACGCCCGTCGAACTCTCAGCAGATGAGAGTCGGCGTGTGTTTTTGGAGGCTGTTGGTGCCCAGCCGCGAACCGCAGGGTCTATGGTCTGGGCACTAGAGCTTCTGCATATTTTCCCCATCAGGCCTCTAGCTCGCGATTTTCTGGTGATATTCCTGCCAAGCGTTTAGACGACATTTGGAGATCTATTATGGAGGAGGTTCAGCAGGACATTCGTTAGGAGGTTCGGTAGGAGGTCGAGAACGAGTTCGAGCAGCGTATGCGAGGCTGGGATCAGGAGCTTGCAGACGTGCGAGAGCAGATGCATCATTTGCAGGATATGGTTAGCCGCTTGTCGCAGGGTCTCCAGCCTCCACGTGATCGCTCAGATTCTTGATGTATTTTTTTTCTTTTTTTATGTTGTACATGAAAACTTCAAAATTTTAATATATGAATTATTTTTGAAAATTGATTATTGTTTGGATCAATAGAAGTGAAGAATGTTTCTATCAATATTTCAATTTAACGAAATTATTTTAACCATTTTAATTTTTAATATTTTATATTTTTTAAAAAATTTAATTTGCAACGCATTAGCGACTGAAATTGCATCGCTAATATTTTCAAAATATTATTAATGAAATATTGTGACGCAATGACCTTGCATCACAATATTTTAAAAAAATTTTATTTGCGATGCATTAGCGACTCAAATTATGTCGCTATTATATCAAAAATATTATTATTAAATATTACGACGCAACTAAATGCGTCTCAATATTGCGACGCAATTGAATGCATCGCAATATTTAATAATAATTTTAAATATTAAAAATTAGTTTTAAATTTAGCGATGCATTTGGATGCGTCGCAATATTGCGACGCATTGTTGCGTCGCAGAGAGTTGCAATATTGTGATGCAATTGCGATAAATGGATATTGCGACGGACATCTGAGCGACGCCGTCATTGCGTCGCTATTGCGTCGCAATAGCATGTTTAGCGACGCAATTGCGACGCATTTGGGCGTCACAATATTTTTTTCCCCTTGTGGTGTAAATGGGTTTACAGAAATAAATTAGATGAACATGGTAATATAATTAGAAATAAGGCAAGATTAGTAGCTAAGGGTTATAATCAAGAAGAGGGAATTGATTTTGATGAAACTTATGCCCCTGTTGCTAGATTAGAAGATATTAGATTACTTCTTGCTTATGCTTGTTATATGAATTTTAAATTATATCAAATGGATGTTAAAAGCGCTTTCTTAAATGGATATATTGCTGAACAAGTTTTTATGGAACAACCACCCGGATTTGAAAATCATCTGTTTTCAAACCATATTTTCAAATTAAACAAAGCTTTGTATGGTTTGAAACAAGCACCCCGGGCATGGTATGAAAGATTAAGAAAATTCTTGATTAGTAATAATTTTATTCGAGGAACTATGGATACAACTTTATTTATTAAAAGGCAAAATAAAGATATGTTAGTTATTCAAATCTATGTTGATGATATCATATTTGGTGCCACTAATGAATCTTTGTGCAAAGACTTTGCTAAGCTTATGCAGGGAGAGTTCGAGATGAGTATGATGGGTGAGCTGAATTACTTCCTCGGACTTCAATTAAACAAAGAAAAGATGGGATCTTCATAAGCCAATCTAAATATACCAAAGAAATGATCAAGAAGTTTGGCATGGAGACATCCAAGAGTATCGGTACCCCTATGAGCTCATCATGTAGACTTGAAACTTATAATTCTGAAAAATCTGTTGATTTAAAATTATATAAAGGTATGATTGGATCTTTGTTATATTTAATTGCTAGTAGGCCAGATATCTTATTCAGTGTTTGCATGTGTGCTAGATATCAAGCAAATCCTAAAGAATCACACTTGCTTGCTGTTAAAAGAATATTTAAATATCTAAATGGAACAATAAATTTAGGTATATGGTATAACAAACAATCTAGCATTGACTTAATAGGATACACTGACTCAGACTTTGCTGAATGTAAATTAGATAGGAAATCAATCACTGGAACTTGCCAGTTTCTAGGTATTAACTTAATTTCATGGTTTAGCAAAAAGCAAACTTCAGTAGCACTATCTACGGCCGAGGCCGAGTATGTTGCAGCTGGGAGTTGCTGTGCTCAAATCATATGGATTAAGCAACAACTAGAAGATTATGGTATTAAACAAAAAGCCATACCTATAAAATGTGATAATACAAGTGCAATTAGTTTAACTAAAAATCCTATTCAACATTCCAGAACTAAACATATTGAAATTAGACATCATTTTATTAGAGATCATGTTAACAATGGAAATGTTGTTATTGAATTTTTAAATACTAAAAAATAAATTGCTGATATTTTTACTAAGCCACTTGATGAAACAAAATTTTATGAAATCAGAAGAGAATTAGGGATGTTTGATCCAACCATTTAATGAATCATTTAATAAAGTGATATGATATCTAAAAGTTATGACATCTTTAAATCACATCAATCAAAGGAATTTCATGTCAAATTAAATGCTTGTTGTAAGGATTTATGTTTTTTTTTCAAATTAATAAAAGCTATGTTCTTTGAATTCTTCCAACCACCGGCCATTTGAAAAGCTTTTTTTTTTTCTTTTGATGGCAGCTAACTGACCAGGCAACCAATCAGTCACCTGGCCAGTTAACCATCAAGCCTATTCCCTATATAACCTTTTTCACCACACGTTTTCAATTCAAGCCGTCTCTTTCATTCTCCCTCATTCAAACTCCAACCGAGCGTCTTCTCTCTTCATCTCTCATTCTCAACCCTTTCTTTCATTCCTTCCATTAATCCTTCCTTCCATTCAACCTATTAATCTATCTAGAAGAAGTTGATGGCTCCCAAGAAGAAGGCAGTCGCTATAGATGACGATTGTGCCGATCTTCGCCGGAAGTCTTCCACGTCTTCTACTCAAATCAACTCCCTACTTGCTTCAAAATCTTTTGCTCATGGGAGGTTAGTAGACTTTAACTTTTTAGAACAAGAAGGTTTTAAAATCGGTAATAGTTAGTTAAACAAGGATGGGACAAACTTTTATCTACCAAAAGACCTATTTATCCTGAACTTATTAAGGAATTCTATGAAAACATTTCCTTTGGTAGTGGAACTATCTCTTCCATTGTGAAAAAGATAAAATAGACCTAGACGGTAAAATGTTAGGATCTTCTTTGAAAATTCCATCTGAAGGTTTCTTAGAAATTCTCCCTAGTGAACGCGGATATAAGATTGGCCTAATCCTTAATATAGATGATATTGAAGCTAGTAAAATTGAAACGTTAGATGCAAATATGTTATCAGTTGAAAATCAGCTTTTCCATAGTATCATTGCTAAGATTCTCGTCCCTCGTGCTGGATCATTTAATATGGTAAACGATAGGGATATTTGCTTAATGTATGATATCTTAATAGAAGACCATGTTGATTTACCTGAATTAATGATGACCGTTATGAGAGAATCTTTGTCCAGATCTAAGGCTGCTTTGCCCTACGGAATGTTTCTCACATATGTTTTTGAGTTTTTTGGTATTAAACTTAAAGGAAAACTGCAGTGGCATTACGTCACTCTGACGTTTTTAATGCTCATTCACTGCACCGTATGGACTTTGCTAAAAGGGATGGTATTTGGTTAAAAGTTAGATCCAGAACAGGACAATCTAGTATGCCACCGCCTACCGTGAATCAATCTGCCTGTTTCCCTAAAAACGTTTTCACTTATGACTTCAGCTAACCAATCCATATCTTGCTGCTATGACAACTGACCAAAACCCTTTTCTACCTGATCCACCTGAAATCAATGATTCTGGATCATCTTTTCGCAATGTCAACCCTGCTCCTGCTCCTTTTCCAACTGTTAGATTATGTGATGATCAACTCTGTCATATTATCAATGAATTGACCCTTGCCACTTCTAGTCGAAGCTCTGGTGACAGTGTTTCTTCTGTCAATGATCAGACTCTTGTACCACATATTTCTTCTATTTTTGAAAACATGTCTCAATTTAAACTTATTCTTGAAAGGCTTGTTCATGATGTGAACATTCTTAATGGAAGAGTTTTTCATCACAACGAATCTGTCATGGAACGGATCCTGAATGAGATAAATTTACTTAAAAGCAAGCTTGAAAACTTTGAGACTAAGGCAGAGTGGGTAGAATATCAAATGAGATCAAGCCAGACCCAGACCCAGGATGCAGCAAATGCAGTTGATCATTGGACCGCATCCTTCACAAGGCTGAGTCAACTTTTAGAGACTTACATCATTCCTTCACCCACCTCTGCGCCTGGTTCTTACTCGCATCCACATCTCTAGACTCCACCGACATAGCCTGCCTCCGACATGCCTCAATCTTCAAGCAAGACAAAAGTTTCTTCCGTGCATATTTCTTCATCTGATGACGACAAGTGATTGTACTTAACTTATGTGGTTTTGTAGTATTTGAACAAACTTGTTATGCTTATTTATGTTTATGCTCTATGACTTGAAACAATGACATGTAATATCTATTGTCTTGTACTGATCTGCATGACTATTTTAATTATGTAATGAATGTTAACATCTCCTTGATCTATTATGCTTAAAGTTATTGCAAGACTCTTCAAACTTCTTTTTGATTAATGACAAAAAGGGAGAGAAGAATGTTGCTTGCATACATTAAGGAATGGAGTAAAATAGTAACTCCATATATTCAGGGGGAGAAAAGAAAAAGATTTCACTTATTTAATTTGACAAGGGGAGAAATTAATGTTTTCTGATTACTCCTGTTTACTTATTAAACTTCCATATATACACTTGCTCTTTATATGCTTAAAAGTTTTGTCATCATCAAAAAGGGGGAGATTGTTGACCCCAGATTGATTTTGATGATTACAAAACAAATTAAGCAATTCTAAGATTGATACAAAGAAGTTCAGTCGCCTTGCAAGTAAGTATCTTCATGCAAAATTGACTGGTAAGAAAGTACTTTATTTTACTTTGCTTTAGATATTTTTATTTTGCTTGGAGTTAACTGGTTAGCTAGCTTGTTCTTTCAATTAGCTAGCTGGCATGCCCTTCAACTAACTAAAATTCTCGCCACAGTGCTTGGGCCGAACGTCCTCCTTTTTTAGCTAGCTGGTGAGCTAGTTTATTAGCTAGCTGGAGCCCTTTTAGCTAACTAAGAAACTTGTCTCAGGTGCCTGGCCGAACGTCCTCTTTTTTTTAGTCAACTGGTGAGCTAGCTTGTTAGCTAGCTGGAATTCCTTCAGCTAACTGATTTGCTCGTCATAGTGCATTGGCCGAACACCCTCCAATTTTAGCTAGCTGGCTGGATGTCTTATTAGCTAACTGAAACTCCTAGCTAGCTGACATTTCTTTTAGTTAACTGCTTAGCTAACTATTTCATCATGGAGCTAACTGCTCAGCTAACTGATTTTCACAGGGAACATTTTAGCCGTGGGGATTCAAAATTCAGTTAACTAAAGAGCTAGCTGATTGTTGGTTAGTTAGCTGGAGAGTTAACTATTATATCAGAACGGATGGCTGCCCTTTTGCTCAGTTAGCTGGAGAGCTAACTAAGCTGGACGGACAATATGTTGCTTTTGCTTCTAGTTAGCTCGTGAGCTAACTGGCCATTCTTCAGTTAGCTATTCAGCTAACTAGTTGTCTTCTTTTTTCTCCTGCAGCCGAGAGGATTCCAAATTGAGTTAGCTGGAGAGCTAACTATGAATGCATGAATTTTTTTCTGTCGTTACTTTTTCTCTGATAGTTAGCTAAAGAGCTAACTGACTTTCGCTTAGTTAGCTGCCAAGCTGACTAAAGTGCTGCCTATGGACTATTCTTTTGCTGTGACCTCTCTAGTTAGCTAACCGATTAGCTAGTTGAGGTCTCTTGCTTCATTCTTGGACGATGGCATTCATATCCTCAACTACCTGGAGCCATTTTTCAGTCCACCGCCACCTAAGCTTTTAAGAGTGCTCTTTCTCTCTCTCTCTCTATTGCTATTTCAAGCTATATTTAACTTTTGGATTTTTGAATTTTTACAGTGCTCATCCTTCCTCAAATGGAGATCTGCATTCAATGCTTAAGGAAAACATATTTAATGGTTATATTTTCTTCCCGTTATTATTTCCATTTATTTCTTATGTATCTAACGGATATTTTCCTGTTAGATGGATATAAATAGCTGGGATTAGAAGCATACCTAGACGATTTTTGAAAAAGAAATTTTAAAGAGAGAAAAATCCAAGAAAAGAGCCTTCATTGCATATTTGTTGAGTGATTGCTGGGCATTCAAGTTCATTCCTTGCTCCGAAAGGTCGTCCGAATCATTGAGGCTTTTCAAGCATTCAAGACTTCAGCTGCTTCAACCTAGTTCATTTATTGCTGAGTTTATTGCTTCAAAAGTTGTAAAGTATATTCAGAATATTTGCTCATTGTAGGAGCTTATCCTTTACATACTCTGATTATCTTGTAAAAGGGTTAGTGAACCCTGGTTTGTTGTTGGCTTCCTTGTGCCATTTAAACAAGAGGACTAGCCTAGGTTTGGCTAGGGGTTTTTGGCTTCCTTGTGCCGTGAAACAAGAGGACTAGCCAAGGTTTGGCTAGGGGTTTTTGGCTGCCTTGTGCCGTATAAACAAGAGGGCTAGCCTGGTTCGGCTAGAGGTTGTAATCGTTGTGATACGATTAGTGAAATTCCCAAAGGTGTTGGGAAGTGGATGTAGGTGCTGAGTTTGGCACTGAACCACTATAAACTTCTGTGTATTTGTGGTTGTTTGCTTTTCTGTTGTTATTATTCTGTGCACCCCACTTCACCGCTGCAAATCAAAATTATGGTTAAAAGCACATATATCTGCATAGCTATTAAATTTTTTAAATAACCCAATTCTTTCCCCTCCCCCCCTCTTGGGTTACTACATCTGGGCAACAACAACGAAAACCTTTAGATGCTTCAGTTAGAAAGAGTGATCTTTTAACAATCCATGGTAAGGATAGAGGTAGAAGTAGACCTAAATTAATATGAACAGAAGTAATTAAAAAAGATATAACTATTTATAATTTGAATGTTGACTTAGTCATGAATAGAACGGAGTGAAGGAAGCAAATTCATATAGCCAACCCCAAATAGTTGGAAAAAAGCTTAGACTAGTTGAGCTGAGTTGATTGAGATTCTCAATGTAATCCATATATATATATATATATATATATATATATATATATATATATCTTGCTACTAATTTTGTACCCCGTAACATAAGAATTATATCAAGACCTAGTCCAATTTATATATTTAAACCCCTTCCCTGAACAATTATTATACTTGACTAGAACTAATTCATGTAAGGAAACATCAAATATATTCAATAGTGTCATCCCAAATTCAAAAATCAACCACCAATCACACAACTCATGTTATCGTCCTCTCTCTTACTCCTTATACAAGCTTGGTTAAATAATTTGGAGAAATTATACAAAATTTACTACCAACAAACATAGTTTAGGAGACATTTATAAAATTTGCTATTGTCATACAATATACAAGAATCATATACAGGGGCTTTCTCAAAAAATGTCATTAAGATTTATATAAACAAAAGTAGTCAAGCTATCACATCAAAATAATACTAGCATTTCATAAACAAAAAAGGCACAAAAAAAATAAAGAACTTCAAGTATAAGGTTCTTTCTTTGGAATTCTTTAGCAATATAATAACATAATGAGCACGAATGCGCCTAGTAGGTCCTCCATAACCATAAGACTTTGCTAAAGGTTTTAGGGTGGCATTTATTATGAATTTCAAATCACAAAGATTTCAAGTAGGCATATTTCAAAATGTGGCACTATTATAAAATATAAAAATTAGGAAGTTTTTAATCAATCAGTATTATTTCAAATGCAAGATGTATTAGAAAACATTTTTAAAAATAATATTTTTTATTAAATGTAGAGCCATGAAAGTTTTCAACCAACCATTGCAAGAATCCACACTAAGATAAACTACCAATCCTCGCCTATTTTCACACTGAATAAGCCATCACCCTCTTTCGCCCACACAAAAAGCAATAACACTCTCCAAAGGTTTAAAATTGTTCGCCTAAGGGTTCCAATTCACTCATTGCTATTTTCAGTTGGTATCTATTCTCATTCCAAAAACTATTTACTATCATAATTTCTAAGTCCCATACAAGGTATCATGAAATTTAAACAATAGCCTCAAAAATGATATCATCAAGAATAAATAACAAGGTATGTTTCTAATGCTTTAAAACTCATCCTTTCCATGAAACATGCCATCCAAAGCAATGCATGAATGGTGGAGTAGCTCCTAACAAGTTTCTTTCATAAAACATATAGATAGACTCAAAATTAAGTTCTAGTAAAAGTATAGAATGCAAGAGTCTATAAAGAGCATATCAAATCTAGTGGTCAATCAAGAGTTCTTCATACACCAATTAAAATATGAATAATCAACAAAAATTTACAATTAACAAAGTACATGGGTTAAAGAAAACTTACCTTTAAGCAATTATAAGTTAAAGAATAGGACTCTCTACAATTTCTTAGGTAGAAAATTAGGTTTCCAGTGCTTCTTGAACAAACCTTAAGGGTCTTTCGAATTCTTTCTTCCTACTCCTTCCTTTTTTTTTTCTTTCTTGTCTACATAATTTTCAAACCTTAGACCCTTTTTTTTTCCTTTATTTCTCCATAATTTCCAAATGAAATTATGATAAAACGGTGTCCATCCCACAAATTTTTATGGGGCTCCCATGTAGGCCCCACAAAGAGACACATGGCCATCTTTTTAAGGGATTAGCACCCTAAATGTTATATTACCCTTTTGCCCTTGAATTTCTTTTCTTTTTCCATCTCAATCCCATCCTTAAATGAGCTAAATTTGTTAAAAGATTAATCAGGGTGATATTAGGGTTTAACCATATGATTAAAGTCCTATTATGGTTAATTAACATTATGCATGAAATTACAAATGCACCCTTTTTTCTTCTCATCCTTTTTTTATATTATGTACCAAGGTTATGAACAAATCACTTTTACTATTTCAATCTTATTTAAGGATTGGGATTAAGTGAAGAAAATCAAAGATATTGGTGGGGACTTATAAACATAAATTTTTCTAAAGAAGGAACAACTAAAATGATAATATTAAAATGCAACTATATGCATGAACAAGAGCCGATTAGGACCTTGACCACAAAAAAATATATCCTCTAAACTAATCGTTTACAATTGTTGGAGGAGCTACTTGGTCTTTTCCATCAATTTAATTAGAAAAAAATTATATACTATATTAACCAAAATACCCTTACAATATAATTACTTATAGCTATTGAAGGAGATATTTTATTTTTTAAAAAAAAATCCCTTCCAAGCTGCTACTAGGCCATGTCGTTGCAGCTCGTGGGTTAGCCCATGGGCAACTATGTTTTGCTAGCTTGCAAGTCGTGTTGTACCAGCTCACTATTGGTTATGAACTGGGAGAAAGACTTTGTACATCGCCTCTGGTGCAGCAAATTCTATGCTAGTTGCACTGCTTCTTTTTATTGGTTTATGTACATCCTACATGGCTTGATGCGATGGGACATGATAGGATAGCACGAATACGATCTTAAATTTTGAGTGTGACATGCATTAATACATGTTTAGTTTTTTTAAAAATTTGTGTGCAGATCAAAAACGGTGCAACCCACATTTTCTGAATAGATGTTGTAAGTTTCCAATTAAGGTATCATAATATTTTTTTGGCCTATATAAGAGATCTTTCGGGATATAGTAATTTTATAACTATGGTGTCGTAATTTTACAATTAGAGTGTTGTAATTTTTTTTTGGTCAGAATGTCGTAAAACTTTGCCTTAACATTTTTTGAATGGGTGTCATAATTTTATAACTATGGTATCATAACTTTATAACTGAGGTATCGTAATTTTTTTTGACTTTCTAAATGAATATCATAATTTTACAACTAAAATGTTATAATTTTTTTACCATATCCTCGAGGTTCAAAGTCATGAGCTCCGCACCCAGCTCTTTGCCCGTGGCCTGGACACTGCCGGCACCAAACCCACTCTCGTAATTCCCGACTAATCTCTCTCTCTCTCTCTCTCTGTTGGAGTAACGATGGAGTTAGATTCTTTAACAATTTGTAATAGACTAGCACCGCTGACTTCGACAACAGAGGATGATTTTACAGTTACTTTATCTGTAACACAGGCAATGCACTCACCAAAAAGTCAAAAGGAAGAGAAAATCTGCTTTGAAAGCGATTCTAGAGACCATAAGAACGACCGGTAGCGAGTGGGAGCAGTAGAAGCATTGAGATTTGCTTGTTCAAAGATGCGTCAAAGTATACCTATGAAAGTGGATTGCAAGGGTTTCTTTGATTGTAGGTTCGAAGGCTAGACACGGCCCTCCACAAAGAATGAAAGGAGGGGGCATCCATTGATGCTAGGGATAATAACGCCTCCAATGCTGAGAAGAAGAGGTTGATTGATGAGTGTGAGGCTGGCAATGTGACAAAAAGGATTCAGAAGATGGGTGCTAGGGAATTAAGGAAGCTGACTGAGTGATCGTCCTTCATGGGTTACCAAAAGAAATATTACGATGCTCCAATTATAAAATTATGCCATCATAGTTATAAAATTACGATACTAATTCAGAAAGCAAAAAAAATTACATAAGTACAATTCACATCCAGAAAATGTTAAGGCAAAACTTTACGATATTCCAACCAAAAGCAATTACGACACCCTAGTTGTAAAATTATGGCACCATAGTTATAAAATTATGACATCCCTGAAAGATCTCTAATATAGGCTAAAAAATATTATGATACCCTAATTATAAAATTACAACACCATAGTTGGAAACCTACGATATTCATTCAGAAAACTTGGGCCGCACTATCTCTGGTCTACACATAATTTTTTTTTAAAAAAAAAGCTGAACGGGTATTAATGTATGTCACACTCAAAACTTAAGATCGTATCCATGCTATCCCATTTTGTCCTATTGAGTCAAGCCATGTAGAATGTATGTAGACCAATAAAAAAAGATGATGCAGCCTATGTAGGATTTGCATCGCTAAAGGCATTGTACAAAGTCTTTCTCTATGAACTGGTGTGGCTAGCATGCCTCAAACTGACCCCAAAACAGCCCAAGGGGTTTGGGTTGTGCCAGGCATAGCCTAGAACTATTTATTGTAGGCCATGCTGGAAAGACGGGATATCTCAGTACTATTCATTTAGGTAGCGTTTGATAGAAAAAATATTATCCATGGATAAGTGTACGGGATAGAGTTTATCCCTTAGTTATTCCTAGGGATATCCCTTGGCTATCCCATTGATCATATCAAATGCAAAAAGGTAAATCCATAGGATAACCTTTTTTTACTCTTATTTAGAGGGATAACCAGCTATTCCTGTATTTTCTAGGGAATAAATTGAGGGGATATCCCATGATTAATCATGGTTAACCATGGATTATCCCATTGATTAACTTTATTCCTTGCTATCCCTTGTAGTTATGGCTTTTGGGAATAAGAGGAGATATTCCATGGATATCCCCTCTTATCCCCTATTTCAAACACTACCTTAAGCCATGCCGGGAATAGCCCACATAATCCCAAGCTAGGGCTTCCCTTGGGCGGCACAGCTGCTTGATACCCTGGCTTTAGTTTCATACCCTAGATAACTGCAAACCTGTCTTTGTTTTAGTGAAAGACAAATTGAAGGAATAACTGTAATATGTTATATTGATATTTCTGTACTGTATATTTTGTTTGTTGATCCTTTTTAGTAGGAATCAGGTCTTTTGTTGTAAATTTGCTTTCCATTATCTCAATGAAACTTTTTGGGTTGCTTGTTCTAGATTTTCTTTCCATCATCTCAATGAAACATGTTGGATCCATCCCTCTTTTAGTTGAGTATGCCTTCAATTCTCTGATTCACCCTGCTTAATTAAGTTCAATATATTTAAATAAAAAAAATAATTAAAAACTTCTTTGAGGTTTATGGTGGAAGTAGAGGGCTTGGACCTATATATATATATATATATATATATATATATCTTATTTTTTTAAAGAGATGGTTGGCATGTATTTAAAATTACAATTTTTTAAGAGCCATCTATTAACCTTATATTTTTTTTATCTTTTACATTCATATCAAAATTTTCTCCTCATCTTTATACCCAAATATAGGCTGAAATAGGTGAACCATGTAATCTTAGTGTCGCATGTTTTTGATCTGCTATTTTCTCATTATTTTTGTTTGATGCCACATTGTTCACACATGAATTTGTCACAACACTTTTTTTCAAAAAAACAAGGAAAAGAAAAAAAGAGATTGTAATTGGGTGAAACTTGAACAAACTTGGCATGAAATATCAAGTTACTAATCTTTATTTTCAAGTCAAATTTGAAATGGGTTAGTCTTTATATCCTCTAATCAAAACAAACTTAGTTAAGCTTATATCAAGCTCAAATCAAGCAGGGTTGTTGAAACTTGGTGTACTGCTTGAACACGAACATAGTCTCGAATTACTACTGGATTTTACTTCAAGGAATGTATTTACGTACTAACCCACCAATATATTCTCGAATTACTTCACGTTCGCTTAATAACATACTTCCATGTCCAA
Organism: Calamus simplicifolius; assembly: GCA_900491605.1. Classification (NCBI taxonomy): domain Eukaryota; kingdom Viridiplantae; phylum Streptophyta; class Magnoliopsida; order Arecales; family Arecaceae; genus Calamus; species Calamus simplicifolius. Next base: position 804,926 of record UESW01004402.1, on the reverse strand, counting down.
GTACTTTCATATTGTGTTTGCAATGCTATATTTGTTTTATTAACCATAATTCTTGATCGTTCATTGTCTTGAAACTAGAATACATAATTATTACAATTAGGACTGGAAGAACCCCACTTCAAATCCCCTCTCGTTAGAACCACGTTCATGGATCCCTTGCATCATCTGTCTTGATTTCTTCTTCATTACAGACAATCCTCTTCCAGAACCAGTGCTCCCTCCACACTCCAATCGTTTGTTCGATTGGTATATTCTTGGTCTCTGGCAATAACAAATACATGAACAGGGTCATGAATGCAAGCCACCCTCCAAAGAAGAAAAAGATTCCAGACTTGAGATGGCAGAGCATGGCTAGAAAGGTCTGGGCAATGAGGAAGGTAAATACAAAGCTCACTGCCACTGTAATGCTCTGCCCTGCTGACCGTATCTCTAATGGAAAGATCTCAGTAGGAACCACCCACCCCAATGCCCCCCAAGACCATCCAAACCTGCAACATAAACACATATCAACACCAATACAATGCATGCATAGCCTTTGCTCAAGCCCCCATGATCACCCAGCTGCGTTGCAATTATTCCTCCAACGATTACTTGTGAAACAAACATTTGGACTCCTCCGATCATGTACAATGCCCGCCGGCCTAATTTATCCACAACAGTCATCGATACGAAGGTAGAAATGGTGCCAACCACTCCTGTCACAACTGCTGACATTAGAGAAGCACTCTCTCCAAGACCAATGGTCCGAAACAAGACTGGAGCGTAGAAGGCTATCACATTGATCCCTGTGACTTGTTCAAAGAATGGAATCGCAATCGCCATTACGAGCTGAGGGCGATACTTCGGTTGAATAATTCTTCTAAATGGGTGGTTAACTCCCTTGCCAACATTGCTGGCTGCGATCAAATCATGTAACTCTTCATCAACTTCGGCGGTCCCTCGAATCTTTTGCAGCAATTCTTTGGCTTTCTTCGGATCATTGCCTTGTTGGATGAGGCTGTTAGGAGTCTCTGGAAGGAAAAGTGCACCAAGAGTAAGCAATGAAGCTGGAACAGCTGCCAGGGCCAATGAGACTCTCCAACCCCACCCAGCCTTTATCTTCTCAGTGCCGTAGTTGATAAGGTTCGCAGAGAGTGATCCAACTCCGACGCTGAATTGGATGCCACTGTTGAATGCTCCTCGGTGTTGAGGTGGTGCCATTTCGGCGTTGTACAGCGCGGCTGACTGGATAAGAGAAGCTAGTAGTTATGCGTAGAATATGGAAATGGAATTGTCAAGATTGAAATGCCTTCCTTCCTTCTCCCATGGCCGCTCCTATGGCCTATGGATGATGGCCAATGTTAGTTAAATTAAGAGAATTAGAGAAATGATATTTTTTATCTCCATATATAAAGTTGTTCCGTTTGTATATTCTTGTATAGGCCAAGACTAAGTATGCTGTTGCACAAGCAATTATAATATTTAATTAAGAAATGTAAGAGGGCCAATGCAGCACATCCTAAGTTCCATGATGCTACCACTCTTCCTCTTTTCCAGGTGTTTATTCCATTCTTTCAGTTTGAGAAGAAAGAGAAGCTTGAAAAGTTCCATATGCTTCGTTGGGATAACGAAACCAAAGCCCAAAAAGCAGAAAGTTAAGAGTTGAGGTTGGAGAGGTCAGAGTTTAATAGATAGAAAAAAAAAAAAAAAAACTTGATCAGATCAACAGACCCAACAATAGAAATAAATGAATATCCTAGATTAATGCATAATTGATTATCAAAATCGCAGGATCTAGACTCATATAATATTAGATTTAATTTTAAGCTTTGTTTCGTTGTATTCTTTATGTTTTAAATATATATATATATATATATATATATATATATATATATTTTAATGTTTTGTTGCATGGACTAATTGAAATTGATAGAATAGCCAACATGTCATGAGAACTAATATAAATTTTGAGTGAAAATTTAAGGATCAAAGTTCCACCATTGCCTTCTATGTTTTATTTTGCGTTAACTTCATCCTAACACGAGTCTATCTATGTTTGTCCCTGTTTGAATTAGCTGCTAGGATGTCTTTGGCCCTTGAGTTTCATGGTGGATCACATGATCCATGGTAACATATCTATTTCAAAATGGAGTCCAATAGCCTCCAAATCAACAGCTTTTTAGATTCAAAATCTGCTCTACAATTTTTGTTAAGTCAGAGAATGCCTAATTGTGGTCACTTTTTCAACACCCACAGCAGTGAAACATGCCTATTGACACAGCACAATAACAGTGCCAAGGCAAGACTTATTACCGAAGATATCAAAGATAGAGACATGATTCTTGGTTTTCAAAAAGATTTCTTGTCTTTTCCATCTTTATTTATTTATGAGTTCATATGCTCCGATTTTCTTCGTAAATATGCTTAAATTGTGGTCCTTGTAATTGGGACAAAAGCATAATTAAACTCACTCATTAATATCCTTCTTGTAATCTAAATCACCTGATAGTCCAAAAACATATGCAATGTCCTTTTTTTTTCTCTCAAAACATTCCATTATTCATACATTAGCAAAGGAGAGGTGGTCCAAGATGATGTGGTTCCTTGTTGCCATTCATACATTAGAAGTAGCTAATGAGATGCTTGCCTTGCATAAGATTCTATAATAATATATAACAATAAACTTAACACTATGAATGGCAACAAGGTGCATGGGGCAGGATGAGAAATCATTTTTCATCCCCATCTTTATCACTATTTTAGTCCCTCATCTCCATCTCCATCAATAAAGACAGAAACTTCTTCATCCCCATTCCGACGAAGATTTCCATCCTCGCCTATTTTATTAAATAAAATTTTTTTTATTATCACAAAAAATCTCATCCCATCATAAACCCCATCTTCATCAACCCCAATTTTAGCATTAAAATATTTATTTTTAAAATTTTATTCTTATTTCCTATATTTAAAAATAAAATAAAATATTAAGTTTCATATAACAAATTAAAAGGATTTAAATAAATTTACCATACTTACAAATTTTATAAGCTAATTCATAAAAAATATATTAAATCAACATAAATTTATGATTATGAGCTATGTTATAAGAAAAAAATATATACAATCTTAATAAATATAAAGAAAATGAGTACATGCATTTTAAGATATTTCAGGATCATATATAAGGTTATATTTCTGATATTAATATAATACAATAATATTTAAGTAATATAATATATAAAGATCTCATGAGGTAAAGATGGGATACTTCGCAAAATGAAAAGCATCATTTTTATTTCTACAGTGTGTTTGACTTCCAAAAGTCATTCATGTGGCACTGCAGACTAAAACGAGCAATTAATGAATGGTCTCGTGGACCCAGATTGGTGCCCACAGCCATAAATATTTAGCTAGCCTCGTTGTCAGCGGTCCCAAACATCACACTCCAGTGGACTTTCTCAACTGCAATCTGATTGATCCACTGGCATCCATGATTGGGAGCAATGTATCAAAAGGAGAATAATCTTAGCCTCACAAACGCCCATACATCACTTGTCACATCTAAATCTATTTTTCAAGATATATATAACTTGAGAGAATAATGTTTTAAAAAAATATTTCATATCGTCATACCTGGCAGGCAAACCCCACGCCCACACCTAACAAGGCCCTGCCCAAGATGACCATGTACACATCCATGGCGGCCCCGCCGAGCGCTGCGCCGGCCAAGAAGGCTGCCCCGCCCAGCAGCATGGACGTCCTCCGGCCGAACGCACGCGTGACCGCTGAGGCGAAGAAGGTTGCGATGAGCCCGGCGACGTAGAGCGACGACGTGAAAGCAGTCAGGAGTTGGCTGTCAAATTTGCAGTAGTTGCTCATGTGGGTGTCCTCTTTCATCTTTCTGTACACCTCTGGGAAGAACTTCTTTAAGAATGAATCCATCGAAGTCACCCCGCCTACAAAGAAATCAGATAGAAGTATGTATAAGCGCTGGTGCAGTCTATGAAGCAATCATTTGGTGTGTTTTTGAAAGTAAAAGAGGGACGACGACCAGAAATCCCAATGTCATAGCCAAAGATAACTCCTGCCATGGAAGCAATGATACAAGAGAAGATGACAAAAGATGTCATCCTTCCATTGTAGCGGACTGCTTCGCTCTTCGCCGGAGCTACTGCGACTGCCATGGCTTAGCCTGAGACAAGGAGGGGCGGGTTGTTGTGGAGGGCGTTCGGTGCTGGGAGTACTTATCTTCTTTCCAGCTAGCGGCGTTTGCTTGGTAGGATATAAGAAATGGCAGCCAAGTTTGACCCCTATTTTAAGTTCTGATTCCCTTGTTTTCCACTCCTTCGTGCAATCAAACATCACCAGGTGGGCCATGGAAAGATATTTCTCTCTAAATTTATTTTCTTTCCTGTCACCTTCAATATGGAAGCTAGCTAGATGGAGCCTCACGTTTATTATAATTTTAATCTTGTTCTGTAGTGCAGCAACATGGGGAATGGTTCCAGACGTTCGGCATGGGCACGAAGGAAAAGATTTGGTACATCGAATGCGTAGCAAATTTTATATGGATTATATTATTTTTTTTATTGATTCATAGGCATACGGTATTCATAAAAAATATTAAAATATTTTTATAATATTTTAAAAAAATTATGACATTTTAGTTTTAAACTTACGACACTCCCAATTGTAAACTTACGACACTCCTTCAGAAAGCAAAAAAAAAATTACGACAACCTAGTTGTAAACTTACGATACCGTAGCTATAAAATTACGATACTCACTCAAAAAACATGTATGTACACAAATTTTTTTAAAAAAGATGAACGAGTATTAATGCATGTTACATCAAAATTTAAGATGACACCCTAGTTTTAAACTTACGACACCCTAGTTTTAAATTTACAACACCCATTCAGAAAGCAAAAAAAATTAAAATACCCCAGTTTTAAACTTACGACACCCTAGTTTTAAACTTACGATTCTTGTTCAAAAAACGTGTCTGTACATAATTCCAAAAAAAAGCTGAACGGGTATTAATGCACATCAAACAGCTTTTTTTAAAAAAATTTGTGTACAGACGCCCTTTCTAAACGAGTGTCTTAATTTTATAACAACGGTGTCGTAAGTTTAAAACTGGGGTATCATAATTTTTTTTGCTTTCTGAACGGGTGTCTTAATTTTACAACTACGATGTCGTAAGTTTAAAACTAGGGTGTCATTTTTTTTTACTTTCTGAACGGGTGTCTTTGAAAGAATTATGCCCTGAAAGCCAATCATAGTTGTTGTATCAGTGGCAAAATTTGTAATTTCTCTCAACTCAAGAATGATAATAGAGGCAATTTTATATTTCATCATATGTTGTGTCTTATATTTTTTATGATGAACCCCATAGAATATGGCAATGTTTTTAGGGTTACAAATATAATAGTGAGACCTAAAACCTATAAACCCTAATCTAGAATATTCCTAGTCATGCGATCATCGATTTGGGGATCGATGAATCTGGATAGACTAGCACATCTTATGTATGCTCGATTGTGAGGGTGGTTGGTCTCACGACCACTTGTGTAGGGATACTAATACAAAGATGTGGGTGCTCATTAGGTTATGAGTTCACTGAATTGATCCGACAGCAGAACATCAAATGGAAGTTTTACTTACTTGTCATAATAGATTGTTCTCTAAGTGGGAGTTGTGCAAGTAATCCTTAGACCTGAGACCACCATAGTATCTTGTGCACATGAATTCATATTTTGGTTCATATTCATTCATAACAAAAGGTTATGTACGGGGTGATGCTAGATATGAAGGATTGTGTATGAAGGTAATGAGTAGGTCAACAAGCAATCGATGACTCCTAGTAAGAGGAGTATTTATCCCAAGTAATCTCATCAAATATTGACTTAGAAAATCTTTGATCAAAGTACGATGAAATTAGAAAAGGTTTTCTTATTTATCATCGGTTGAGTCTTCATTAATGATTAGAGATTCTAATGGATTAAGTATGAGGGTTTGACATTTATCCATGCCCATCACTTAATCGGGATAAAGAAATATCGAAGGATTGAATTGCATGGTAACTTGCCACTAAAGGGTATTTTGGTAATTGCTATCAAATTCCTTATCTTCTGGGTAGGCATGACACATTGCTAGATGTCAATCTTGTCTTGTAGGTTTTTATGAATCAATTAGATTGATTTCATAAGTCAATTTGAAGGTTGGTCCAAATTGACAGTTTAAGTTAGCCCGATTTGACCTGTCAGATAGTCGGATACATAATTGGGCTAAATCAAAAACCTAGATGAGGAACCCAGAGGATCACACACAATAGAGAATTAATTGAAGAAGTTAAAAATATTTTTTTAGGATTTTTGGATCGTAATTGGTTGGCCAAGATCGCATACTAGCATATGGGCTAACCGAGCTCCTGACTTAATCTGTTTAGGTCCATTTGCTTGCTAATTAGGCTAATAAATTTAAGTTGGATTTAAATTAACATTAGCCATGTGTTGGGCAGCCTATCTGGAGTTCAATTTAAATTTATGGGATTTTTCTAGATTTTTTGGATTCGAATTTCAGCCTGATTTGGTTAGTTTGGGTTAACTTGGTTAGTCTGGGTTGACCCGAGGCCTTAGTCCTTTTTTGAACCATTTTATTTCAAATTTAAATGAGTTTAATTTATTAAATATTATTTAAATTCATTAATAAAATAATTTAATAAATTAAATATTTAATATGTACTTGGTGGGGTTTGAACCAAAGACCCCTTGGACCCTTGGCGCCCCCGGAGCGGATAGAAGCGCTCTTCACGTAAAAATATCTCCATCCCTTCTTCATGCCCCTTGGATGGTGCCCTTTCTCTCCATCCAACCCTCTCATTGCTGCCCCTTCATTTCTATTTAAAGGGGGCAGCAGATGGGATTATGTGAACAAAAAAAAAAAAAAAACAGAGAGCCGGTAAGCCCTCCTTCTCTTGTTCTTCTCCCCTTGTCTTAATATTACTATCATATTAAGACAAGGCCCTAAGTTGAGATAGAGAAAGGCTATTAGAGTATGTAGAGGCTTGTTGGAAAGCTTTTAGAAAGCTTTTGAAGAGGAGAAAGTCCAAAGAGGCATTAAAAGGCTGCATATGATAAAAAGGCTACCAGGAAGGTTCTAGCAAGCAAATAGGAGTGCTTCTTCGAATTGATTCTCGTGTGGATCACCTTTGGAGGGCATACACTTGTGTGCCTCTTGGAGATTATTGGATTTAGCAATCCAGGTATTTTTCTTACTCCTTTTATTTTAGATTTTAATTGATTTACTTTTTGAACTGCATAAAGGCGATCTTGGAAATTAGGGCTTTTGGCGATGTTTGTTTTCAAAATGATTAAAGTTTATAAAAAGCATGCCTTCAAGCATCCCAAAATTTCCATCAGTGGTATCAGAGCCTTCTTCATGCATTCAAGAAGAAATCAAATTAATCTATTATGAATGATTAAATTGATAGATCATTATATGTTTATAGCAAAATAGTAAGTTATGTTTAACCTAATTGGCATGATATGCATAATGTAATGATATGACTATATTACATTCATAAAATGGTTATTATTATGATTGTTAAATAAGTAAATCATTATGTTCTGATGCATAATTAGCAATATATGTTATACATAATTGACTATTATGCTTTATATAATGCAATGTCCTAGTAACTACTTAGGATTGGGTTAGTCACCATAGCCATTTGGTCATAAGAGCCAAGTAGGTTTTTTAAAGGCCCTCTCTTTCCATTCAATGGGATCTCCTATGATATGTAGGGGTGCCGATGTGATCTTATCCCATGAACAAGTAATGAGAACAGATGATTTTTTTTTTAATCATATGCTTTTGTGATGCATATTAGGGCTAATATGCATATTAGTTGATATGATGAGATGAAGTATGTACTGATTGATTGTATGCCACAAGATTAGGGTTTCACTATAACCCTAATTAATTTAGAAATATGTTTAGAAGTATTAGTTGTCATTATGTTGTAAGATTAATGACACACTATGCACATAAATGGATATGTGATACTTAGAAACATAAGGATGTGCTCGAGACGATAAAAGCCCTCCTAAAAATTATATTTAGTTGTAGTGTTATATTATCATGAAGCAAATCCTTTTTAGGGATTAATTGATCGATTGGTGTCTAAGAAAAGTGGTTCTGGGAAGGTAAAGAGAATGTGGTTTTTTAATTAGTTCCGTTACTTACCTGGCCAAATTTATTTGGTGTCTAAGGCAAGAACGGGGGACTCCCACACCTCTTCCACTTGCCTGGCCAATTCGATTAATTTAAACCTTAGAATTGGAAATGCTAATTGGTTATAAATGCACTACAAAAATGCCTTCCTTCATACAAGCCAAAATTATATCAAAACTATAGTAGGCTTGTTGAGCAAACTCAAGGCTTACTATTAGGGTTTGATGTAAAAATTTGACTTGGTGCATATTATGCTTTATAGTATGCTTGTTAATGTTACTTTGTTGAGCAAACTCAAGGTGACATTATTCAATCATGACTATATAGAATGAAGGGTCTGACTAAACTAAGACATTATTGTTTGTTGTGCAAACACAAGGCTATAAGTGTCTTAGAGGCAAGTGTAATGTTGATGAAATTGGAAAGGAAATTTCCTACCCTTGAACTTATAAATGTTTGTTGAGCAAACTCAAGGCATTTATAAGGAATTGGGATCTCAACCCCACTAAAGAAATCGGATATTGGTTTCTCGTTTAACATAGTAGAGGGTTATGGTATTCGAAGAAAATAGTGGGAGACACAATTAGATTCAAAGTCCTTGTCTAATTGTGATTATCATTTTTGAGTGGTCTGCTCATGTATTGTTCTTGTTTGTTTGTAGACAATTAAATGGCTTCATCATTATCACTGCGGGGCATTTTAGATGCTAATAAACTAACCGGACCAAATTATGTCGATTGGTTGAGGAACCTGAGGATTGTATTAGCTCAGGAGAAAATTTCCTACATTCTTGATTCTCGGATCCAGATCCGATCGGAGAAGATGCTTCCGAGGAGGAAAGGGCAAGGATGTGGCAGAATGACAGTATGACTGTCAAGTGCATCATGTTGGCCTCAATGAGCAATGAGCTCCAGAGGCAACATGAAAAGATGGAACCTCAGTCCATACTTCTCAACTTAAAAGAGTTGTATGGAGAGCATAGTAGGACTGCAAGATATGAGATATCTAAGCAGTTGTTTCGTGCACATATGAGTGACGGCTCGCCTGTTCAGGTTCATGTCCTAAAGATGATTGACTTAATCACCCAATTAGGTCAATTAGGCTTCGTCATGGACGAGCAGCTAAATCAGGATCTGATCTTGCAGTCACTCCCAGATTCCTTCTCACAATTTGTCATGAACTACCACATGAATAAATTGAATCTTACATTACCAGAGCTACTTAACATGCTTAAGACTGCTGAGAGCCATTTTAAGGGAGAAAAGGCTCATCTTCTTCTGATCGATGGGAAGAAGAAAGAGGTGATGAAGAAGGGTTTAAAAAGAAAATTAAACCCTAAAAGGAGCATCAAGAAGAAGAAGAAGGCAAAGAAGTCTTCAGATGATGGATCTTGTTTCTTCTGCGGTAAGAAGGGACATTGGAAGAAGAATTGTAAGAAGTACCTGGCAAGTTTGAAACAGGATACTGATAAAGCATCAAAAGGTTTGTTAATGATACAAACAAACTTATCATTGAGTTCTTCAACTTCTGATTCATGGGTATTGGATACCGCATGTGGGGCTCACATATGCAAATCTTTGCAGGGGCTTCACAAAATTAGAAGGTTGGAGAAAGGTGACTTCAAGCTTTATGGCGCGAGTGGAGAGACCATCCATGCAGAAGCTGTTGACTTGTTATTATTGCCTACAGGCAAAATACTTGAATTAAAAGATTGTTATTTTATTCCGAATGTAGTCAGAAATATTATTTCTGTACCGTTGTTATTAAAACAAGGTTATGAAATAAAAGTTGAGAGCAATGGATGCTCTATATCTTATTCAAATGACTTCTTTGGAATGGAAAAATTTGTGAATGGTCTTTTAACTCTATCACTCAATGATAATGTGTTGCTTGTTGAAAACAAAAGGAGAAAGAGAGATGATACCAATGAAACATTCCTTTGGCATTGCCGATTAGGTCATATAAGTGAGTCAAGGATTAACAAGTTATACAAAGAAGATTTCTTTGGACCTTATGATTTTCAATCATTAGAAACTTGTGAATCTTGCCTCATGGGAAAAATGACCAAGTCTCCATTTACTGGACATGGAGAAAGGGCAACTGAGTTATTAGGGTTAATACATTCAGATGTATGTGGACCCATGTCAACTCAAGCTATAGGAGGATACTCTTATTTCATCACATTTATAGATGATCTATCAAGGTTCGGATATGTGTATCTTATGAAACATAAATCCGAAGCCTTTGAAAAGTTTAAAGAGTATCAAAATATGGTTGAGAAACAAACTGGAAAAAGTATTAAAATCCTTCGATCTGATCGAGGAGGTGAATACTTATCCAGCGAGTTTCTTAATCATCTTAAGGATAATGGTATTCTCTCTGAATGGACACCTCCATATACACCACAATTAAATGGTGTAGCTGAAAGGAGGAACCGTTCCTTGTTTGATATGGTACGGTCCATGATGTGCTTCACGGATCTTCCAGTATCCTTCTGGGGTTATGCCCTAGAAACTGCTGCATATGTAATAAACAGGGTACCATCAAAATCAGTTCCTAGCACTCCATATGAATTATGGAATGGCAGAAAGCCAAGTCTTAAACATCTTAAAATTTGGGGTTGCCCAGCTTATGTTAAAAAGGAATTTGTACATAAGCTAAATGCTAGGGCTAAAAAATGTAGGTTCATTGGTTATTCTCAAAAAGGTATTGGATACCTTTTCTATCATCCTACTGAACAAAAGGTATTTGTTAGTAGGCATGTTGTCTTTTTGGAAAAGGAATTTATTCAAGAAGAAAGTAATGGCAGAATAATCGAATTAAGTGAAATTCAAAATAAACAAACTCAAGTTCCTCAATCAGAAGTACAAATTGATAAGGTACAACCACAACATACACCTCCTCTTCGTAGGTCAGAAAGAGTGCGGAAGCACCTCTTAGATATGGTTTTATGATTGAAAACAATAATGAAGCCAACGTCATTGAAAATGATGATCCACTGACCTATATGGAAGCAGTCGAGAGTAAGGAATCCGACAAATGGCTTAATGCCATGAAATCCGAGATGGACTCCATGTATGACAACCAGGTTTGGATCTTGGTTGACCCACCTGAGGGAATTGTCCCAATAGGGTGCAAATGGATCTTCAAAAGAAAGATTGGAGCAGATGGGCAAATAGAAACCTACAAGGCTAGGTTAGTGGCAAAAGGTTTCAAGCAAAGACATGGTATTGACTATGATGAAACTTTTTCGCCAGTTGCCATGCTCAAGTCTATTAGGATTATGCTTGCTATTGCTGCATACTATGATTATGAAATATGGCAAATGGATGTTAAGACTGCATTCCTTAATGAAAATCTTGAGGAAGAAGTCTATATGTCACAGCCAGAGGGGTTTGTCTCAAGTGGGAGACCAAACCAAGTATGCAAACTTAGAAAATCTATTTATGGATTAAGCAAGCATCGAGGAGTTGGAACATTCATTTTGATGAAACTATTAAGGAATTTGATTTCATCAAGAATACGGATGAACCGTGTGTATATAAGAAAATAAGTGGGAGTGCCATTGTCTTCTTGGTCTTGTATGTGGATGACATACTTATCATTGGAAATGATATTCCAATGATGCAATCAGTCAAGACTTGGTTGTCAAAACGGTTTTCCATGAAGGATTTGGGAGAAGCATCCTATATTTTAGGAATAAAGATCTATAGAGATAGATCTAAGAGGATGCTAGGGTTATCCCAATCCAGGTACATAGACTTAATATTGAAGAGATTCAATATGGAGGGAAGTAAGAAAGGTTATTTGCCCATGAGTCAAGGCATACACCTATCTAAAAGGATGTCTCCTAAGACTCCAGAAGAAAGAGATAGGATGAATAAGATTCCTTATGCTTCGGCAGTAGGATCAATTATGTATGCAATGTTATGTACCAGACCTGATGTTGCTTATGCTTTGGGCATAGTAAGCAGATTTCAGGCTGATCCAGGGGAGGATCATTGGAAAGCAGTAAAAAACATTCTTAAGTACCTGAGAAGGACTAAAGATGTTTTTCTCATATATGGAGGATCAGACTTAAAACTAGAAGGCTACACATATTCTAGCTTTCAATCTGATCCAGATGACAGTAAGTCTATATCAGGGTATGTCTACACTCTGAATGGAGGAGCAGTGAGTTGGAAAAGTACCAAGCAGCCAACTGTAGCTGATTTAGTCACTGAGGCAGAGTACATAGCTGCAAGTGAAGCCGCTAAGGAAGCTGTCTGGATGAAGAAGTTCATCACCGAATTAGACGTAGTTCCTACTATACAACAGCGGTGCCATTATATTGCGATAACACTGGAGCTGTGGCACAAGCGAAGGAACCAAGGTCTCACCATAAATCCAAGCACATCCTGAGACGCTTCCACCTCGTTCGAAACATCATTGAAAGACATGATGTGGTGATAGAACGAGTTGAAACAAAGAACAACATACCAGACCCATTCACTAAGGCCCTTCCACTACAGCAGTTAGATCGCCATCTTGATTGTATGGGTATTAAATACAAGGGCGATTGGCTTTAGTGCAAGTGGAAGATTGAAAGAATTGTGCCCTGAAAGCCAATCACAGTTGTTGTATCAGTGGCAAAATTTGTAATTTCTCTCAACTCAAGAATGAATATAGAGGCAATTTTATATTTCATCATATGTTGTGTCTTATATTTTTTATGATGAACCCCATAGAATAGGGCAATGTTTTTAGGGTTACAAAGATAACAGTGAGACCTAAAACCTATAAACCCTAATCTAGAATATTCCTAGTCATAGGATCATCGATTTGGGGATCGATGAATCCGGATAGACTAGCACATCTTATGTATGCTCGATTGTGAGGGTGGTTGGTCTCACAATCACTTGTGTAGGGATACTAATACAAAGATGTGGGTGCTCATTAGGTTATGAGTTCACTGAATTGATCCGACAGGAGAACATCAAATGGAAGTTTTACTTACTTGTCATAATAGATTGTTCTCTAAGTGGGAGTTGTGCAAGTAATCCTTAGACCTGAGACCACCATAGTATCTTGTGCACATGAATCCATATTTTGGTTCATATTCATTCATAACAAAAGGTTATGTACGGGGTGATGCTAGATATGAAGGATTGTGTATGAAGGTAATGAGTAGGTCAACAAGGAATCGATGACTCCTAGTAAGAGGAGTATTTATCCCAAGTAATCTCATCAAATGTTGACTCAGAAAATCTTTGATCAAAGTACGATGAAATTAGAAAAGGTTTTCTTATTTATCATCGGTTGAGTCTTCATTAATGATTAGAGATTCAAATGGATTAAGTATGAGGGTTTGACATTTATCCATGCCATCACTTAATCGGGATAAAGAAATATCGAAGGATTGAATTGCACGGTAACTTGCCACTAAAGGATATTTTGGTAATTTCTATCAAATTCCTCATCTTCTGGGTAGGCATGACACATTGCTAGATGTCAATCTTGTCTTGTAGGTTTTTATGAATCAATTAGATTGATTTCATAAGTCAATTTGAAGGTTGGTCCAGATTGACAGTTTAAGTTAGCCCGATTTGACCTGTTCAGATAGTTGGATACATAATCGGGCTAAATCAAAAACCTACTGCTGGCTAGATGAGGAACCCAGAGGGTCACACACAATAGAGAATTAATTAAAGAAGTTAAAAATATTTTTTTAGGATTTTTGGATCCTAATTGGTTGGCCAAGATCGCATACTAGCATATTTTACTTGGCGCTGCCAAGGTACGGAGACCATCACTCGGCTTGACCGAGGCTTCAAGAATATATCACTCGGTTTGTTCGAGGCTTCAGAAATATATTACTCGGTTCGGCCGAGGCTTCAAGAATATATCACTCGGCTTGGTCGAGGCTTCAAGATTATATTTTACTTGACATTGCCAAGGTACGGAGACCATCACTCGGCTTGCCCGAGGCTTCAAGAATATATCACTCGGTTTGGCCGAGGCTTCAAGAATATATCACTCAGCTTGGCCGAGGCTTCAAGATTATATTTTACTTGGCACTGCCAAGGTAGGAAGATCGCTCGGCTAGGCCGATATATTTTACTTAGCGCGGCCAAGGTAGGAAGATCGCTCGGCTAGGCCGATATATTTTACTTGACGCGGCCAAGGTACGAAGATCGCTCGGCTAAGCCGATATATTTTACTTGGCATGGCCAAGGTACGAAGATCGCTCGGCTAAGCCAAGGATTTCATGACCTGCTTCTCATTGCAGCTTTCAAGGAGAGTTATCAGAATTTTGCAAGCCTTTGAGAATTAAATTTAATTCAATGAACAAAAATGAGTTTAGTAAGAGCATACTTTCACTGATGGTATACGCGGAGATTATCCGAGTTCCATATCCGAGGAATATATTTCCCATCTAAATCTTGGAGTTTATAGGTGCTGGGTCTGAATGCTTCCGTCACTTGGTAGGGACCTTCCAATTTGGGGATAATTTTTCTTGCTCCAGTGGCTTCGAGACGGATGCCTTCCGAAGCACCAGATCACTGGGAAGGAAAAACTTCCCTCGACTTTGGTGGAGTGATAATGAGCTACTCTTTGTTGGTAGGTGGCCATCCGGATTCGGGCCTTCCCTGACTTCTTCTATCAAGTCAAGGTTAGTTCGGAGCTGTTTATCATTGGATTCTTCTGAATAGCCTTCCACGCGAGGGGAGGGGAGTCCGACCTCTACAGGGATTACGGCTTCTGTGCCAAAAGCCATCTTGAATGGGGTCTACCCTATGGGTACTCTTTCGGTAGTCCGATATGCCTACAATACATGGTGGAGCTCCTCGGCCCATCGGCCTCGCACCCGGTTGAGCCGAGCTTTGATTCCCTGTAGGAGAGTTCGGTTGGTTACCTCGGCTTCTCCATTGGCTTGAGGATGTTCAACTGACGTTAGGCAATGGAGAATGCCATGATCCTCACAGAACTCTCGGAACTTAGGGTTGTCGAACTGCTTCCCGTTGTCGGTGATGATAGTGTGGGGAAGACCAAAGCGGCATACGATGGACTTCCACACGAAGTCTCTAGCACGAGCTTCGATTATCTGGGCAACTTCCTCGACTTCAACCCATTTAGTAAAAATCAATTGCAACAAATAAGAACTTCTTTGCCCCGTTGCAAGGGGAAAAGGGCCAAGAATATCCATCCCCCACTTGGCGAAGGGCCAGGGGGATGATATGGAAGTCAGGTGTGCCGAGGGGAGCCTCTGAACATTCGAATGCTTTTGGCATGAATCGCAAGTTCGAACGAGGTCATCGGCATCATTTTGCATCATCGGCCAATAATACCCTTGACGCAGCACTTTGTGGCATAGGGCCCGACCATCAAGGTGATTGTCGCAGATGCCTTTGTGGACCTCCCGAAGAGCATAGTTGGCCTCCGTAGGTCAGAGGAATTTGAGCAGTGGCATTGAGAATTACCGCTTGTACAGTCGATCATCAATCAGAACATAATGAGACGACTGCAATTTCAATTTCTTTGCTTCCTTTCTATCAGTGGGTAGCAACCCTTCTTTGAGGTATCGGTGCAGGGGGTCCATCCAAAATGGCTCGGTGTCAATCTGCATCATCTGATCAGCATCGACGATGCTGGGCTTCTCCAGGACCTCCAAGTAGAATTTTCGTTCGAGATCCATTGATTCTGCAGTCGCCAGGCGAGACAGTAGGTCGGCTCGCGTATTTTCAGTCCTTGGGATCTGGATAATTTTAAATTAATCAAAATAGGAGGATTGATCGCGCACCTTTTAGAGGTACCGAATCATATTTGGCTCTCGAGCCTCGAATTCTCCCTGTACCTAACCAGCCAGCAATTGGGAGTCGGTGTAGGCAATCGGTTTCTTAACTTTAAGCTCATGGGCGATTCGGAGTCCGGAGAGCAAGGATTCATACTCTGCTTCATTGTTTGAAGCTGGAAAGGAGAAGCGATGCCATATTTGAAAGTCACGCCTTTCGGACTGGTGAGGACAGGCCGGCACCAGAACCGCCTGCGTGGAGGATCCATCAGCGTGAAGCAACCATGGGGCGCTGGGCTTTGGTTGTCCGAGTATATCCGAAGCAGAGCCATCTTCGGGTATGGTGCATTCGAGGAGGAAGTCCGCCAGGACCTGGGCTTTAATGGCTGGATGAAGCTGATACTGAATGTCGTGCTCACTCAGCTCGATAGCCCATTTGGTCATTCTCCCCGATGCTTCTGGATGATGGATAATTGCCTTGAGGGGTTGGTCAGACAGGACGATGACAATGTGCGCTTGGAAGTATGGCCGCAACTTTCGGACCGATGTTACCAAAGCTAGGACCATCTTCTCAACTCGAGTGTACCTCGTTTCAGCGTCTTTAAGTAGTTTGCTGACATAATAGATAGGTCTTTGGACTCTGTTCTCCTCTCTGATTAGCACCGAGCCAACAATGTCTCCAGAGACCGCCAGGTATAGATTCAGCACTTCCCCTAGCTTTGGGCTGCTGAGGAGAGGTGGTGAGCCGAGGTATTTCTTGAGGTCTTCAAAGGACTTCTGGCAATCTGGGGTCCACTGAAAGTTTTTGGCCAACCAAAGCACTTTGAAGAAGGAAAGGCATTTCTTGGCTGACCGAGCAATGAAGCGGCTTAGGGCTGCTATCCTTTCGGTGAGGTGCTGCATGTCCTTGACTGACCCTGGCGGGGCCATTTGTTGCAGGGCTTGGATCTTCTGAGGGTTTTCCTCGATGCCTCACTGTGAAACCATGAAGCCAAGGAATTTTTCGAAATTGACCCCGAAGGCGCATTTGGTGGGGTTAATCTTCATCTGATACTTTCAAAGTGTAGCGAAGCTCTCCGTGAGATCCTTGACGTGTTGGAATGCCTCCTTGCTTTTTACCAGCATATCATCAACATACACCTCCATGTTCCGACCGATTTGTTCCTTGAAGACTTTGTTGGCCAACCTTTGGTAGGTGGCACCTACATTTTTCAAACCAAAGGGCATAACTCGGTAGCAATAGGTACCTCGGTCGGTGACGAAGGTAGTTTTCTCTTCATCTTCGGGCATCATTCGGATCTGGTTGTAGTCCGAATAGGCATCCATAAAAGTCAGCATTTGATGGCCTGAAGTTGAATCCACGAGCCGATCGATCCGCGGAAGAGGGAAGCTATCTTTTGGGCAGGCCTTATTGAGGTCAGTGAAGTCGATGTAGATCCTCCATTTGCCATTCGACTTCTTTACCATGACCACGTTCGCTAGCCAGTCGGGATAACTAACCTCTCGGATAAACTTGGCTTTGATGAGCTTATCCACCTCTTCTTCGATAGCCTTTTGGCGCTCTGGGGCGAAGCTCATTTTCTTCTGCTTAATGGGCCTAAATGTCTCGTCCACGCTGAGGCGGTGGACCAAGATGTTTGGGCTGATTCCGAGCATATCCGATGCAGACCAAGTGAAGACGTCGGCATTCCTCCAAAGGAATTCGATTAATTCTTGCCGAAGCTTTCCTTCTAGCTGCGATCCGACCATTATAGTTCGGTCAGGTCAAGCCTCGTCAAGTAGTACCTCCTCTAGTTCTTCGGCCGGCTCTCCTCGTTGCTCGACGAGATCTTCCCGAGCATCCAGCTCATCCACCTCGGGCTTTCTGGATTGAAGGTCGGCGACAAAACAATGCCGATCTATGATCTGACTTCCTCGAATAACTCCCACTCCTCATTCGGTGGGAAACTTCATGGCAAGATGGAGTATTGAAATGATGGCTTTGAGAGATATTTGCCCCGGTCTGCCGAGGATGGTGTTGTAGGGAGATATGAGCTTGGTCATGAGGAAATCCATGAGCATGGTGCCATGCGGGGCCAGGTACCAGCTCGGACTGACAGAGTGATGACTCCTTCAGGGATTATTGAGTCACCTATGAAGCCCACTAGGGTGGAATCCACCGGTCTGAGGCTTTCTACCCGAATTTTAATCTCACAAAGGCATCGAAATACATAACATTAACAGAGCTTCACTATCAACCAAAATTCGGTGTACATCATAATTGTTCATATTTAAAGATACAATCAAAGCATCATCATGGGGTACTGTACCTCCCCAAGGTCTTCATCAAAGAAAGTGAGCTCATCGACTCAAGCTTTCTTTGGCGAGCTTTCCTTCTTGCCCGGCCAAGAGGATGGGGATCCGGCCGCCGTTATCACATGACATTGCCGAGGACCGGGGGATTCGTGGAGGAAGTTGGCGAGGCTCGGGTTGGCGATTCTCCTCATTGTTCGGCTCAGGGGGACCCCTGAACCGGTCCAGTCTGCCCCATCGGATCAACCACTCGATCTCGTTCTTTAGCTGCCAGAAATCTTTAGTATCATGCCCATAGTCCTGATGAAAGCGACAGTACTTGGCAGGGTCCCTTCGAGTTGCATTGCCTTGGAAAGGGGGAGGCCGGGGAATTTGTCGCTCAATCTCCATCAGGATTTGTGCTCTTGGCGCGGTAAGGGGAGTGTAGCGGTCGAACCTTCGGGCCGGACTCCGAGTTCAGTCTCAAGGCGGCGACGGAGGAGATCTATGGTGGCGAGGCGGGCTAGCACGACGATGGGCCCGCTGCTTATCTAAGCCCTTTGCCTTTTTCTTCTTTAGCTGCTCGGCTCAAGCTGATCTCCTCGATTCTTTAACCCTGGCATACTTGTCACTAGGGACATCATGTCTGAAAGGCTCTTCGGGTAGTTAACCTCCATAGCTAGGTAGAAATTTTCCTCCTTGGACACTCCTTTGGTCAGGGCGGACATGGCCATCTCGTGGTTGAGATGGTCGACTTCTAAGAGGGCCGTGTTGA
Organism: Calamus simplicifolius; assembly: GCA_900491605.1. Lineage (NCBI taxonomy): Eukaryota > Viridiplantae > Streptophyta > Magnoliopsida > Arecales > Arecaceae > Calamus > Calamus simplicifolius. The sequence goes on along the minus strand of UESW01004402.1, from coordinate 785,892 downwards.
AGCGGCCGAGGTAATTCTTCAACGATCCCCCTCTCTCTGCTTAACCTCAGAGAGGGAATCGGATCTCCATCGCTGGCGACGACTACTGACGAACTGGCTGATAAACAAACAGCTCGGCTCGTCAAAAGAATCAATGGAACCTGGCTTCAAGCTGTTGAACCAGGTTCGAGCAAATCCCCTTAAGGTGGAGGGGAAGGCTCTGCACAAAATCGCATCCGATAATCCGTGAAACATCATGATGGATCTGAAGCTGCTGAGATAATCATCGGGATCGGTGGATCCATGGTATGGCTTGATGGTGGGGAGCTTGACATGAGGGGGAATCACTTCCCTCATGATTCTCTTAGAGAAGGGGATGCCCTGCTCCGCTTTCGGCTGGGTTGGAGGAGCTTGCCTGGCGGCGTCTAACTCCCGACACCATTCTTGCCGTATCTCCTACATTTGCTGCCTGATCCTCTCGTCCAGAGTTGTAAGAGGGATCGGGCGATGGGAAGGCGACAGTGGTGTCGAGTTCTGGGAAGACACCGAAGAAGGGGAGTGAACTCGCCTAGATCTGAGCGGGTTCTTCCCTCCAGCTCGTTGCGGCGCTGGTTTTGCCTTTGCGGGCTGGCGATGATAATCCGCTGCTTTCGGTGGATTGGAGGAAGAAATTGCTGGCGGAGCAGGGCAGCGGCCTCTTCGTGAAGCTGAGGAGTAGGAACGACAGGGCTAGGGGTCGCCTGGAGCCCCTGGACCAACTGGGTCAATCTTGGACCTGCTGGATCAGAGTAGCGAACTGGTCCAACGTTACCACCATTGTCGATGGCGAAGGGGTTTCAGCTGGCGGTGGCGGTGGAGGTACCATGCCGCTAATTGGATCAGGCTTTGAGAGGCGGCCTGATCTTGAGTTTCAGATGTAGCTCTCTTCGATTGGCCATTAGATGATGCTTCCTTTGGTTCTTAAGTCTTGTCTCTTGGATCACAAGTTTATGGGACTTGGGGCCCTTCCTCTAGTGCCAATCTGTTACCGCGGAAATCCATTCTCCAACTCGGGTGTGCCTCTGGCTCCTGATCCGGATGCCGATCTCATCGCCTCCGGGTGGAACCTGCAAGATAGTCCGCGCAGAGGGTGCCTTAGGGGTTGCCCTCTACGGAGGACCCTTCGATGCCCAAGTCAGTGGAGATTCACAGTAGGTAGATGTGAGGAGAAGACTCTCACAGAGGAGTTCTCCTTTGGCGGGTGTTCTCTCGAGAGCTCTAAGCTCAAGGGGAGCTTCAATGGGGTATGAGAGCTAGTGAATGAGTATGAGTAATTGCATAAAAGTATGCGTAAGAATCGTGTACAAAATTGGCATACCTGAGAGATTGGAGGGCTGTGGTATTTATAGGTGATCACCTGATTCCTTGGATGCCTTGGATGGGGTCTGAAAACTGTTAGGATTCGAGACGAATTCGAATCAAGTTTGTTACGAGGCCAGTAAGGTCCACATCTTATCAGTTAGAGGATCGACGGCTGGGAGAGCTGGTTGATGCCTTGAGATTCAGTGATCACATAGACCTAAGCCACTTCTGGGCATGATTCCCCGCTTGGAATCCTATTTAGTTATAGTGAATTCGAACTCTCCCGCACCGGATTCCACAGAGGTATTTTGAATGCCTTAGTTCGGCCAGAATGAGGAATAACCTGTTTTCCGAGGTATAGAATGGATCAGCTCGAATGGCCAAGGTATGATCGGCTCGGATGGCTGAGGTATGGCGGCTCGAGCTGACGTATGAGGATAGCTCGGGTTACCGAGGAATGGCTCGGCTCAATGGCCGAGTATGAGGATGGTTCGGGTTGTCGGGGCGACCCGACTTTGTCAAAGGTGATTCGGCTTCGTTGCTTGGATGTTATGCCAGCTGGCTGGTAGGTGTTTGGATTGGGCATGACCAATTGTCGATGTAAATGGTCAATAATGCAATGACGATTTTACCCCTCATCAAATCTTAAATAGACACATGAAGAATTTCAGTTGATTGTGATTGCGCCTTCACAGCCTTGATCCCCTAAACTTCTGCTTAACCACAGGGCGAAAGTATTCATGGTGTCTATCAGGGACCACTGAGTCATTGAGCAGGTCCTTCCAAGCCTCTTCATAAAGCTTTGGATACACATTCCCATCATAGCAACCAAGAACAGACCCTAAGCAGTGATCAGTGTAGTTGAATGCATCAACAAGAACAACAGCGTTAGGACGGATCTGCAAAGCACCGTGACAAAGTATTTAATATGTTTCTCAAGTAAAATTCCAAGAAGAATCTGGAAAACTGCTGCAAAATTACAAAGCTGACGTGGGTATATAGAGACCGGAGCTGATCATTGGCTAGAGAAACTTGCCTGGGTGTGATGCACCCAGTTGCAAGAAAATAACCAAGATGCTTGTGAAGCACAGAGAGTGCATAAATGTTGCAGAGAATCTCTAGTTGTTCTTTAACTCCATGCCCTGGTTTGTCTTGTTGTACCTTCTCAATGAACCTGAAATAGATTTAACCATGAAATAACGCACAGACAGTGTGGCTTGATAATGACATCATGTTTGCCAAAATCGCGGAGTTCACAGAAGTCGTGGTCCGCAGCCGAGTGGGAGCTCGGGAGTGAATGCCCGTCAACTATGAGCTGGGGAGTTGGCCTCTCCCAGCTGTGAGTTGACTTTGGGTCTTCTTTTATCATAGAATTTAGAGGTGGGCTTAGAGGGGCTCTTTGCTGATGAGCCTCGAAATATGACGGTGGTGAGTCTCCCGCTGGGTAAATCTCTCACCGGATGGATAGTGGATGACTTGAGCAACAAAGAATGAGGGTGGAAGCGTGATGCTTCGCTTAAATGGCCCAAGATAGTGGTGATGATGGAGCAGAGACCAGCCTCCTGCTGCTCAACTCGTTGAGGGTGCCCCCCAGCGTAACTAGTGAAAGCTTCCTAGATTCTTATCGTCACCATCTTTACGATCCACCATTTTGATGAAAAAGGGATGAAGATCTGCAAACCAGCATCGCTGACCATCCCTTCCTGGTGCGCCAATCTGTTGACACCAAATCACCATCCTCGAACGTCCGCGAGCGTCCGATCGCCTCCTCCAATGAGCCCGAGATCCTTCGGCGAGCTCCTTGCACCTGTGGGCCTGCAAACAAGTCCCGGGGGCTGGAGATTCTGGTGGAGACCCTCCGACGCTTAAGTCAGTGCTCTAGGCAACAGCCGTGAGCTTGAGGAAGCTCGAAAGAAGGAAGAAGAGAGAGGCTTAGAGCTGTGCTCTCTGTGGGCAAGAATGAGCGTTAAAAGTGTAGTGAGTTCTCAGTTCTCGGAGTTTTTTTGTCAGGGTCCCTCTTACCCTTTTTATAGACACTTAGAGCCTGCATAATCACTTGTCAGAGCATTAATTGATGGCAGCAACAGTGGAACTTACCTCCATGTGACGTGTCAGGCTGCAGGCCATGTTCCGTCAGAGTAGGTGACTGCAGCTGGTTGGCAGGTGCTATTTTGGTTTGGATAACTGTCACAGGCTGCTGTAAGGCATGGCCGATTATTACGGCGCTTGCCAAATGTATTCCCTACGTCACCTTTTTGCAGTCCTACGTGGATAGCGATGGGTGATAAAGTTAGGCATGTAGGCCCCAAGGTGCAGCCGTTGGGGCAGAAGATGCAGTTTGGAGTTGAAACCAGCTGTCCCTTATAGAGCATTGATGATAGAGTGCTTGCATGGCACTGTTCATGCCCTTGGATGAGCTTTAGAAAAGGCCGAGGGTGAACACTTGCAGGCACTGTTCACTTGCATGGCATTGTTCATTGCCGAAGGAAGTAGGCCGAGGGGCCGAAGGGAGCTCGGGCGACTGTAGGTCCGAGGCCGAGCAAGAGTTGAGAGTGCCGAAGGGTCAATGTGGCAGCCATAAAAGCCTTTATGCAGAGAAGAGAATAAGGCAATAAATGCCTTAGAGCAAGTGGATGCACGTGGTCTTCATGAGGCCATAAGTGCTTTGATGCGAGAGATATGTCGTGGTTGCGAGAGCCGAGGACGAGGGGAACAGGTCCGAGGCCGAGGGAAAAGAGATAAGAGGCCGAGGGGGAACAAGTCCGAGGCCGAGGGGCCAACGTGGCCGGAAAGGAGCGTCGAGGCGAGATGTTCATGACTTCATTCCATTAAATTCTCTCCAAGTCATTATGACGGTTTCTACACCATGCTCCAGCCCATTGACTTACTACCGGACATTAATGATGGAAGGTGGCCCTTGGGAGAACCCACGCACTCAACATGGCCCTTTTTCCATTTTATTCTCTTTCTTCGTTATGACGAGATGCCTGTCGCAGCCGACAACAATGCCATAGATAGAATTAAATGCCCATGGCGCCCTTCAAAAGAAAGCCGAGGTGCTAGCGCTGGGTCTGGAGCCGAGGCCGGAGGGTGAGGGGACATAGAAGGCCGAGGGGGCAGCAGAGCGCCGAGGCCGGGGCTCCATCAATTTTCTTCACGGTTCTCTAACGGCATTGAATTAGCCACATCAATAAGCTTTATCTTACTGTTCTTAATAGTGAATATTCCGTTATTACTCTTGAATCTATGTTATTGGCTGACTATATAAATTCTCAATTTTGGTTTATTTGATTTAAAAAGACCATTTTACTTCTATAAATACCTTAAACAAATGAAGATATGTTCTTGTCTACCTATTTTACTTTCCTATGGATACTTCAATTGATCTTTAGCATCTATGATCTTTAGTACTCGCAAGACTGAAATACAGATGTTTAATTAGATGCAGGATGGTTTAAAGCAAAATTAAGTAGGAAGAGCAGAGGAATTTGTCAATAGAGAGATATTTGCCTCTCCACCTAGCCAATTTGTTCTCAAATTTCCAGTGAGCAGGAATTAGTTATCTCCAAAGCTTGAAAGAATGTAGAGGAAGCCCCAATAGAAAATAGGAAGTTAAGATACATAGCACCAAAGCAAATGAGCACATTTAGCTACCACCTCTAATCGACATGCACCTCCATGGACTTGCCGTGATTAACTTCAGGCCTGACGCCATCTCAAAGCCCAGGAGAATGAATTTGTGGGGCCTTAATGCTATCATCCTCAGCTTTACAGAAAGTCAAGGTGTCCTCAGCGTGGACCTTGGGTTGCATGACAACCCTTCATTTATAAGAAATTTTTGCTACTTTAATCAACAAGACATGCATTGTTGAATTGTCTGATTCATGTCAACTTTCTCACTACTTCAGGAAAATCTAGTCCATTTCATTTCGACCAAGATCTCATTAAAGATATCAGTGTTGAGATCTACTCAATAACAGGATATATATATATATATATATGTGTGTGTGTGTGTGAAATACTGGTTCATATAATTATAATAAATCCTTAATTTTCACAGATTAATATCAGCTAGATCAGCCAAGCCGAAAGAAATTAAAGCTAGTGAGATTGAGACAAAACAAACAATGTTATTCAAAACATATACCGTTCTATCTTATAGATTCACGCTCTATCCATTGACCATCAACAGGGTGAAGTACTCTATTTAAAGTCAAATTTACTCTACCAACATCAAATATACTTATAAGCCAAACTGACCAATACATAAGCTTTCAATATTCAAAGATGAAACAATTCAAACCAAGAAAATCACCGCAGGCTCCTAACCAGAATGCCTTCGAAGGTGATCCCCGGCCCAAACGCCAGCATCAGCCCCCACTCCTCTCCTCCCTCCCTCTTGAGCTCCTCCCTTATATAATCCATGACATAGAAAACAGTGTTACTGCTCGCATTCCCGTAGTCCATCAGAGCCCTCCGGCTGCACTGGAGCTTCTCCGGCCTCAACCCGAGGCTGCTCTCCAGTCGGTTCAGTATCGCCGGCCCGCCGGGATGCACCGCCCAGAACAAATCATTGAAGTCCTGCAGACCAGCCTTAGCCATTAGCATCCTACAAAAGCCTTCAATATGTCCTTCGATCATCTGAGGAAGGTCTCTTCCTATCTTGAAGTTTATCCCCTCCTCGGAGATTCTTCCATCAATAATATTATGCGTCCCCGGTAAGAACTGCTGCACTGCATAGTCCAGTTCCAAGAATGCGGTCTCCTCCATTTCGGCGACCGGGTCTGCGCCGACCACCGCCGCCGCCGCGCCGTCCCCAAAGAGTGCTGCACCGACCAAGTCGTACGGTCGGGCCATGTTGGGCGGCCGGAAGCCTAGTATGGTGGTCTCCGACGTCGTGACAAGCACGCGGCTCCCCGGGTTGTTCTCGGCGATGTCCTTGGCTACTCGGAGGCCGGTGACGCCACCGTAGCATCCAAGGAAGTAAAGCATGACTCTGCCGACGTTGCTCGGGAGACCGAGCTGGCTGGCGAGGTAGAGGTCACCGCCGGGGAGCCGGATTTCACTGGAAGAGACGTAGACAATGTGAGTGATGTCGCCGGCTGGCCGCTTCCATTCTGCTATGCATGCGCGGCTGGCTTCGACGGCCATCTCGAGCACGGCGGCGTTGGCGATGTCAAGCTTTTGCTTGATGGTGGGAGAGCCCTCAGTTTGCAAGCTCAGGATACTTGTCTAAGATCTCCTTGGACATCACTGTGTACCTCCTCTTCACCGTCGTGTTCTTACCTAGAATATTAAGCATCGATGCTCAATATTTCATCAGCTCGCAAATTTTGATTTTCTAAACTAATTGCCATCAACTTAATTAGTCAATACTTATTGTATGACAATTAATTAATCCCATGAAAAGTTCGCAATTTTTGCATGAGAGATATTCATGAAATGCTATGGCTTATGGATGATGAATAATCTGGCATGTTAACAGCTAGCATAATGGTGGAAGAAGTTGCTTACAAAGGCGCTCAAGCTTCTCCTTCATGACGGGTCATCGCATTTGGTGTCTCCGAGGTAGCCCTCGACAAGTCGTTCCTGGAGGAGGATTTGGTCAGGGAAGGCCTTGCCGAGAGCCAATACTGCAGCCTTGCCTCTCCTACTGCATTGGTGGTGGCTTTGGCTTGCATTCAGCTGGTCTGCACCATTAACATCAGATCCGGCCATCCTTGAGAAATTTAGAAGATGGTATGATGGCTGCTTGAAGCTCGGATTGGTGCAACTATATATCCGGGGCTTTTTAATATTTTAAGATGGAGGATTTGGAGAGGATTTGGTTGGAAGAGATGGAGTTGTGATCATGCAAAGATGGCTCGTAGTTGGGTGGTAGGTGAGCACTTTTCTGTGGCACCTCTTTAGTGTGACATTTAGGATATGGCTGTCATTTTTCAAAGTTCAAACCATGTAGCGAGAATTAGCATGGTGAAATATGTGGACCAACCTCGGTTAGATGGTGACGAAATATTTAGGTGGAATACGAACTACTATAAATATGAGACAGCCCAAGTCAGACAAATCTCCTTGCTGTACTGCTTTCGGTCCAGCAAGTAAGCATTGATCCTATGAACTGATCGTTCATATGTATCGATATACATGCAATGATTCAATAAATTTTATTGCTCATTGTATGTGGATTGGCATGCATCACAGCTAATTTGTATGATTGATGCACATTTACTTTACCAAAAAATAGTGCGCCAACCCACAAGGTATTCCTTTAACTTTTATGAATGTTGACATAGCCCAGCTTATGTCTATCTAGAATCATGAACATGAGCCTTTTCTTCCTTAAATTCATACTTTCTTTCTTGTTTTTTGAGAAAAGGTTAGGGACAAGCCCCATCCAAATAAACACGAATGAAATTGTTGGCTTTGCTGGCTCGGCTCGCAACACATGAAGCACAAGAGGTGCAATGCATGCATTAGGCTCGATCAATAGCCAACTCAAATTCAACCTAACAAAGTATCCTATCCTTAGTCAACCCAATCCAACAATGAACTCGCCTAATGCAATCTAAAGACAATATAGCTCTAAGCTGGCTTATCACTGAACACAGTATAATTTGGATCAGATGAGTTCAAGCTGCATATGTTGGACTCTGTACCAAAGTTATCAATTTCATTCCGTTCGATCGTTTCGGCCGAAACGTTTCTTTTCGGTAGCTTATCCGAAAAGATAAGTATTACATTTCGTTTCGGAAGATTTTTCGGCCGTTTCGGTGCATTTCGGGATATTTCGGCAGTTTTCGACCGTTTCGATATGTTTCGGCCGTTTCAGTAAAATATGTTTGGAGACCAATTTATGAATTATTAAATCTTTCAGAACCATTTTAAAATATATATATATATCAAAAAAAATTCTAGTTACCCTATCCCCATTTTAAAATATATATATATAACAAAAAAAATTCTAGTTACCCTATGCCCATGGTCGCATCTCTTAAAAACTCAAACTCTTATTTATTGTTATTATTATTTATGAAGAATATGAATTATGATAAATTTTTTTTATATATATATATATATATATATATATATATATATATATATATATATATATATATATTGCGGCCGAATCACCTATGATGACGTCGGGCAGGCTAGGGTCGTCGTGTGCGCAGAGAGACCGCCGTCTTCCTCCTGGAGCCTGCAAAAAGTCCCGGACCGGTGGTTCCGGCGGGGACCCTCCGACGCCCAAGTTAGTGAGTCGTCGAACAAGGATATGATTTTTGTAGAATTGTTCTAGAGGAAGTTCCATAGAGAGTCCCTTTGCATGGAGCACGGGTCCTCTTTTATACCTGTTGGGGATCCCGTTTACCTCGGTCTGTTCGAACCGTCGAATCCGTCCTATTGTGATGTTTCATCGAACGGCAAGTCGTTGGACTGTTGCTGGATAAGGGCCGCTTATAGCGGTAACTGCCTATCAGGCTAACACTTGCCCATGATTTTGGTGAGCGAGGTGCTTAGATTGCGGGGTCGGCTGTATGAAATTACATTGTGTATGTGGGAGAGACTGCGAGCCGACGCTAGGGGCCGGAGTCAGAGTTCCAGCACGGGAGGTCGGTGCCGAGGACCGACGCCGGGGCCGGCACTAGAGGCTGACGCTGGGCGCCGGTCTTAGGTGCCAACGCAGAGTTGGTCTTTGGCTGCCGGAGCGGATTCGGTCTTTGGTGCCAACGCGGAGTTGGTCTTTTTGCCGACGCTGGGCGCCGGTCTTAGGTGCCAACGCGGAGTTGGTCTTTATTGCCGACGCTGGGTACCGGTCTTTGATGCTGTTGTTGGAGGCCGACGCTGGAGGCTGACACCAGAGGACGGCATTGGAAGCCGGCGCTGGAGGTCGGTGCTGGAGGCCGACGCTGGAAGCCGGCGCTGGAGGCCGGCGCTGGAGGCCGGCGATGAAGGCCGACGCTGGAGGCCGATGCTGGAGGCCGACGCTGGAGGCCGACGCTGGAGGCCGGCGCTGGCCTTGGGTTTTGTTGTCACATCATTGGCCGGCGCTGGCCTTGGGTTTTGTTGTCACATCATTGGCCGACGCTGGCCTTAGATTTTGTTGTCACATCATTGCTTTCGAAAACCGCGCAGAAGATAATACTAAACCCGGGGAAATGGCTAGCCGTATCAGATGCCCCTCCGCCCCTGAGATGGGTGAGCGTTCACTTACCCGCGAAAGGGGTGTGAATATCCTCTGGTGGCCGGTTTTTTGCGCCATTATTTCGCCTTTGTTGGGATTAGGGAGGATTTCCCTCGGGCAGTGCTACGAAAAGGCGAACGGTATCATTGCGATAAGGTTAACTCCCCCCTTTCCATTAGTGGTCTTTTCGAGCTTATCGTATTGGCAGGTCGTCGAAGCACCTCCCAACTGAAGGTGGACGCGTGGTCAGATCGGACGATTGTGGGGTGTTTCGAGATGGCGTCATGAGGACAAATAGCCCTTATCTTCCTATCTTCCACACTTCTTCCGCCGTTGCCCTCTTTTGAGTCCGCCAGCGTTTCTATCTCTCGTTCATTCTCTCCGTGCTCTGTTCTTGGCTCAAGTTTTCTTTTCAGGTAGTTCCCATGGCTTCTTCTCCTTCTTGCTCCATTTCTGGGTCTTGGGGGGGTTCCCACCATCCTTTCCAGACTTCCAATTCCCTGTCCAGCCAATGGTCCACCCCTTCCTCTAACCACTCACCGGGGCCACGACCAGTCAATCGTCCCCTAGCCGGGATTCGTTCAACCGGTGGGCGGACTTCAGTCCGGAACCGGTCGGTGGCTGCCGGTCCTTCTAGGGTTGCCAAGGAGTCCCCCGAGGGGACTGCGTCCTCCATGTCTGCTCAAGACATAGCAAACATAAGGGCCAGGTACGGCTTTCCTTCAGACCTTCATCTGTTCTTTCCTACCCCTAACGACTGGGCAACCTCTTCCATTCTGGAAGGGTTGCTCTGTACGGAGCCTTTTTAAGGCTGGGCTCCGGTTACCGATCCATCCTTTCATTTTTAATCTTCTAGACCGGTATTTCTTGACCCCTTCCCAACTAGTTCCCAACTCTATCCGAACCATTGTTGGTTTTTTAGTACTCTGTCACCTGCAGGGCATTGAGGCTAGCATTCCCTATTTCGCAGCTTCTATACCCTTCGCAAACAGTCAGGCTGGTGGTCCTTCCCATTTTGGTGCTAGCTTGCCCCTTCCGTCGGCTTTGATACTTCAGCTCTTCGTAGGACAAGGTCTTCTGGCCGGAATGTCTTGGGTCGTACCCGAGAGTTGTAGTGTTTGGCCACTCGCTGACGGAACGCTGCCATACGAAGTTGCGCTTGATCTCGCAATTCTTCCACCAAATCCAGATCAGCCCTTAGCTGGTTTGAGTTGCTTTCTTCATGGTATAATTCCATCCGGGGACTAGGAGCTCCTATTTCCACGGGGATGACCGCCTCGGTCCCAAAGACCAAGATGACCGCCTCGGTCCCAAACACCGCGAGCACCCAACCCTTACCTTGGACATAGTGGCGAGTAGTTTCCCCCCTACTATACTTACGCAGCGCCCCTTCATCTTCCACCCCGGGGTATACAGACAGACGAGCAACATTGTAATCTGGGCCCCTGGCCCAGTGCGCGCCAGCCGAGTGAATCTCCTGCGCATCCATGGTCCGGCGGGGTCATGGTGTGCACCGCAGCACTCAAGCTCTTCAGCAGCATCCACGGCTCTGCATGCACCGAGTTATTGCCCGCACGGCCAAAACCCCGGATGGCCGGACGCCCGCGTGGCCAAGGCCCATGCGGCCAAGGCCCCGAGCGCTCATGCGACCAAGTGCCCGCGCGGCCATGCCCGCGCGGCCAAGCGCCCGCGCGGCCATGCGCCCGCACGGCCATGTCCCGCGGCTAAGCGTCCGCGCTGCCAAGACCCCGGGCGGTCGAGCGCCCACGCTGTCAGGGCCTGCGCGGCCAAGCTTCCGCACGGCTAATGAGGGTCTGACAACCTCCCCCACCAGAAGACCCCGACGTCCTCGGAGGGAGATTTGCAAAGTAGCTGTCAATATGTTCTCTGAACTACCACAGATGTGTCTCCTTTCCCAACTAGCCTCACCAGCCGATTCATTTTTCCAATGGACCAAAAATTCAGTCCGTCGGTTCTTTTTGCTATGTCCCAAAGTCCTATGATCCAAAATCGCTTCAACCTCCTTTTCATACTGTTTTTGCACAGTTGGAGGCGCTCGCACTTCCTGCACCCTTGAAGGATCAGTACTTGGAAAATAGGGCTTCAGAAAACTTACGTGGAAAGTGGGATGCACTTTCAGTCTCTCAGGCAGCCGCAGCTTGTAGGCAACATTTCCCACCCGTTTGACCACTTCAAACGGACCATCATATCTCGGGATCAATCCTCTATGAGCTTTCTTCCGACTTATCCTTTTCCAAATTGTGGAGTCAGCTTGAGCATGACTTCATCCCCCACATTAAATTTCAAGGGTCGCCGTCCACGATCAGCATACTTTTTCATCCGCTTGGCAGCCTTGTGCAGACTGTCCTGGGCCTCATCCAACATTTCTTGTTGGTCCCGACAAACCGATAAGCAGCAGGACACAGTCCCCCTTTTCTTTGCAAGGCAACTTCTTGTGGAGTAAGGGTTGTCTTCCTGTTGCTAACTCAAAGGGACTGAACCCTGTCGCAGATGACTTATGCAAATTATAACAAAACTGAGCAGAGTCTAGCAACTTTACCCATTGCGTTGATTTGCAGAAGTGTAATGCCGAAGATACTCTTCTAACAGAGCATTCACCCTTTCAGTTTGGCCATCAGTTTGAGGATGATTTGCAGTAGAGAACTTTAATTCTGAACCTGCTAATTGGAAAAGATAAGTCCAAAACCTTCATGTGAACCGAGGGTCCCGATCACTGATGATTTCCGCAGGCAACCCAAAGTACTTTACTATATTCCGATAAATAAGTCCGTAGCCACTCCTGCCGGACATTCGGCTGTTGTTGGGATAAAGATAGCATACTTGGAAAAACGATCCACCACCACCAAGATGGAGGACAGGCCATCAACCTTTGGAAACCCTCCAATGAAATCCATGGACATCGACACCCATGGCTTCTCTGCAATTGGAAGAGGTTGCAGCAAGCCTGCTACCTTTCGTCTTTCCACTTTATCTTGTTGACAGATCAAACAAGACTTGACATAAGCTTCGATGTCTTGCTCCATTCTGGCCAAATCAACTTGGTCTTTGGGACCGAGGCGGTCATCCCCGTGGAAATAGGAGCTCCTAGTCCTCGGACGGAATTATACCACGAAGAAAGCAACTCAAACCAGCTAAGGGCTGATCTGGATTTGGTGGAAGAATTGCGAGATCAAGCGCAACTTCATATGGCAGCGTTCCGTCAGCGAGTGGCCAACACTACAACTCTCGGGTACGACCCAAGACATTCCGGCCAGGAGACCTTGTCCTACGAAGAGCTAAAGTATCAAAGCCGACGGAAGGGGGCAAGCTAGCACCAAAATGGGAAGGACCATACCATGTCAAGGAGGTGCTCCACCATGGGGCGTATAAAGTCGAAGAGCTAGACGGGAAACCGCTCCCTCGAACTTGGAATGCCAACAACTTACGCCGGTACTATCAATAGAACTCTATCGTTATTAATTTGAATCTGCTTGATGCATGAATAATAAACATGTTCTTATTTTCGAATAAGTATGTTTAACACAAGACCGGATCCGCTCCGGCAGTCAAAGACCGGCTCCCCGCGCCGGCACCAAAGACCGGATCCGCTCCGATAGGCAAAGACCGGCTCCCCGCGCCGGCACCAAAGGCCGGATCCGCTCCGGCAGTCAAAGACCAACTCTGCGTTGGCACTAAGACCGGCGCCCAGCGTCGGCAATAAAGACCAACTCCGCATTGGCACCTAAGACCGGCGCCCAGCGTCGGCAGTCAAAGACCAACTCCGCGTTGGCATCTAAGACCGGCACCGAGCGTCGGCAATAAAGACCAACTCCGCGTTGGCACCTAAGACCGGCGCCCAGTGTCGGCAGTCAAACCAACTCCGCGTTGGCACCTAAGACCGGCGCCCAGCGTCGGCAATAAAGACCATTCCGCGTTGGCACCTAAGACCGGCGCCCAGCGTCGGCAGTCAAAGACCAACTCCGCGTTGGCACTAAGACCGGCGCCAGCGTCGGCATAAAGACCAACTCCGCGTTGGCACCTAAGACTGGCGCCCAGCGTCGGTAGTTAAAGACCAACTCCGCGTTGGCATCTAAGACCGGCGCCCAGCGTCGGCAATAAAGACCAACTCCGCGTTGGCACCTAAGACCGGCACCAGTCGACAGTCAAAGACCAACTCCGCGTTGGCACCTAAGACCGGCGCCCAGCGTCGGCAAAAAGACCAACTCCGCGTTGGCACCTAAGACCGCGCCCAGCGTCGGCAATAAAGGCCAACTCCGCGTTGGCACCTAAGACCGGCACCCAGCGTCGGTAGTAAAGACCAACTACGCGTTGACACCTAAGACCGGCGCCCAGCGTCGGCAATAAAGACCAACTCCGCGTTGGCACCTAAGACCGGCACCCAGTGTCGGCAGTCAAAGACCAACTCCGCGTTGGCACCTAAGATCGGCGCCCAGCGTCGGCAATAAAGACCAACTCCGCGTTGGCACCTAAGACCGGCGCCCAGCGTCGGCAATAAAGACCAACTCCGCGTTGGCACCTAAGATCGGTGCCCAGCGTCGGTAATAAAGGCCAACTCCGCGTTGGCACCTAAGACCGGCAGCGTCGGCATAAAGATCAACTCCGCGTTGGCACCTAAGACCGGCGCCCAGCGTCGGCAGTCAAAGACCAACTCCGCGTTGGCACCTAAGACCGGCGCCCAGCGTCGGCAATAAAGACCAACGCGTTGGCACCTAAGACCGGCGCCCAGCGTCGGCAGTCAAAGACCAACTCCGCGTTGGCACCTAAGACCGGCGCCCAGCGTCGGCAGTCAAAGACCAACTCCGCGTTGGCACTAAGACCGGCGCCCAGCGTCGGCAATAAAGACCAACTCCGCGTTGGCACCTAAGACCGGCGCCCAGCGTCGGCAGTCAAAGACCAACTCCGCGTTGGCACCTAAGACCGGCGCCAGCGTTGGCAATAAAGACCAACTCTGCGTTGGCACCTAAGACGGCGCCCAGCATCGACAGTCAAAGACCAACTCCGCTTGGTACCTAAGACCGGCGCCCAGCGTCGGCAATAAAGACCAACTCCGCGTTGGCACCTAAGACCGGCGCCCAGTCAAAGACCAACTCCGCGTTGGCACCTAAGACCGGCACCCAGCGTCGGCAATAAAGACCAACTCCGCGTTGGCACCTAAGACCGGCGCCCAGCGTCGGCAATAAAGACCAACTCTGCGTTGGCACCTAAGACCGGCGCCCAGCGTCGGCAGTCAAAGACCAACTCCGCGTTGGCACCTAAGACCGGCGCCCAACATCGGCAATAAGACCAACTCCGCGTTGGCACCTAAGACCGGCGCCCAGCGTCGGCAGTCAAAGACCAACTCCGCGTTGGCACCTAAGACCGGCGCCCAGCGTCGGCAATAAAGACCAACTCCGCGTTGGCACCTAAGACCGGCGCCCAGCGTCGGCAATAAAGACCAACTCCGCGTTGGCACCTAAGACCGGCGCCCACTTAGGCCAACTCCGCGTTGGTAGACCGGCACTTAGCGTCGGTAGTAAAGACCAACTACGCGTTGACACTAAGGACCAGCGCCCCGCGTTGGCAATAGCAACTGACAATCCGCCACCGGATATTGGCCTTATCAACACTTAGGACAGCGTCACGGCTCGCGGTCCTATTTAGCGTAACCTACTGTACATAATCCTATCAATTGGCAGTTCACAGCAGTTCGAACAAATGAAGTTAATCATAATCAAAGGGGTGAAAGAGATTGAAAAGATGCATTGATAGTAAAGGTTACAAAATTGCCGACTCAGGTCAGGCACAACCGATACAAGGAGAAAAATCAAAAGCTGTTAATGACCATCCGGAGCCGGGGCATCATCCTCAGGGACATCGTCAGGCTTCAGCCCTTCGATATCCTCCAGGTCGTAAAGCTCCTGGATTTTATCTTTACAGTCTTGGAAGCCGGCGTCATAAGCTAGCGCCGCTGACTCGGCTACCTCATTATCGAAGGCTTCGGATTTCTTATAATCTTCTACGGCATCGGCCCCCTTCTTTTCAGCCTCGATAGCCCTCCTCTGGGCCTCCGCCACTGTCGCCTCCAGATCCAAGATGGCTTCCTTGGCCGCATTTGTCTCAGCGGAGGCAGAACTCAGTTGAGTCTTTAAAACACATACCTCCAGTTCTGCCGCCCCCAGCTTCTCCTCAGCCGCTCTTTGTTTTTCCTCTGCCACCTGAGCATTGTCCAGCTCATTGGCGGCACGGCGCTGAGCAACCTCCAGCGCATATTCAGCCTTTTCTGCTCGAAGCCGAGTAGCCTCGATCTCACCCTTCAAGGTGGCCCGAGTATCCTCTAGAGCCATTGCCGCCTTCTCTGCTTTGACTTGGAGGGAGTTCATCTCCTCCCGCGCTTGTTCAATGGCGGTGTCGCTCAAGTCCAGAGGTTTTTAAGGGCGACGAGAGAATTCAAGGCCTAAACAAAAAAAATATAAGTATCCAGATATAAAGAAAGAAGAGGGGAAGGAAAAGGACAATAAGGGCACAAAAACTCACCCAGAGATGCGCCACTGAGGCTTCACAAAAAAGGCAACACACCCTTGACCTCGGAGGTATTCTTGCACCTCATCCACCGAGGCTTCCTCTATGACCCGTGTAGCCCAACGACTGTGGTTTGCTAGCAGCGACTGGAAGGAAGGATCGATGCCCCTCTTTCCCTGGACGTCGGCCCTACAGAGGCTGATTCTGCCTCTGAGCCTGCCACCCCGGCTCTTTCGCTGGCTGAGGCGCTTCGGCTGTCGCCCCCGCAGGGGGCAGGGCAGCGACTGGAGTCGCGCTATTGCTGCCGAAGTTTTGTCCATCTCTTTGAACGTGGGAGACGGCGCCTCCCCCTCGGGAGATAAGTCGAGCAAGATAATCGGGGAGCCGCTGCTGGAGATTCTCCCTCCGGTGGGTTCCGTTCCGCCTCACCAGCCTCGGCCTTCGCCGCGTCTGCCGTGACGGGTTTGTCGGCTTGGATTTGAGCCGCCTCGCCTACGCGCAAGGATTCCACCATTTTGGACCTCTGGGCCTCGGCCTCCTCAGCGTCGGCCCTTTTGGGGCCGCCTTCTTCAAGACCTTGGCACGGAGGGGCTTCACGACTTTAGCCCCTCCGGTGTCGACCTCCCCAGCGTCGGTCTCCCTAGCGCCAGCCCTCCCAGTGTCGGCCCTCCGGGGAACTTTAGCGGCGGCCCTTCCTTCGGCAGGAGGCGCAGTCCCGGCAGCCTTCCTCTTCTTGGCGGCCACCTGTTTAAGCTTATGCAGCGTCGGCGCCATCCCTACACAATCAAAGGATAGTTAAAAAAAAAAAAAAAAAAAAAGAAAAAAAGAAGCAGGAAAGAGAGGCGAGTAGTCTAATGCTCACCCCTCGCGGGAATTAGACCGGCACGGTGAAGATTCTCCTCGGCTAGAAGCTTATTACACCGAGGAATGTCGGCAGTCAGAAGCTGCCCAAACGCCATCCGGTCCCGTGGAAGGATGGAGGGGTCCCTATTGGCGTCGATGTTGGGTATCCCCCAGCTTCCACGAACCCCGATGTCCGCAAAGAAAAACTTGTCCTTCCCCCTTTAACGGAGGAAGGAAGGCACAGTTTAAGGATCCTATTGGACCTAGGAGTGAAGGACCACCAGCCTGACTGTTTGCGAAGGGTATAGAAGCTGCGAAATAGGGAAATGCTAGCCTCAATGCCCTGCAGGTGACAGAGTACTAAAAAACCAACAATGGTTCGGATAGAGTTGGGAACTAGTTGGAAGGGTCAAGGAATACCGGTCTAGAAGATTAAGAATGAAAGGATGGATCGGTAACCGGAGCCCGGCCTTAAAAAAGGCTCCGTACAAGCAACCCTTCCGGAACGGGAAGAGGTTGCCCTGTCGTTAGGGGTAGGAAAGAACAGATGAAGGTCTGGAGGGAAGCCGTACCTGGCCCTTAAGTTTGCTATGTCTTGAGCAGACATGGAGGACGCAGTCCCTCGGGGGACTCCTTGGCAACCCTAGAAGGACCGGCAACCACCGACCAGTTCCGGACGGAAGTCCGCCCGCCGGCCGAATGAATCCCGGTTAGGGGACGATTGACTGGTCGTGGCTCCGGTGAGTGGTTAGAGGAAGGGGTGGACCATTGGCTGGACAAGGAATCGAAAGTCTGGGAAGGATGGTGGGAACCCCCCCAAGACCCAGAAGTGGAGCAAGAAGGAGAAGAAGCCATGGGAACTAACCTGAAAAGAAAACTTGAGCCAAGAACAGAGCACGGAGAGAATGAACGAGAGATAGAAACGCTGGCGGACTCAAAAGAGGGCAACGGCGGAAGAAGTGGGGAAGATAGGAAGATAAGGGCTATTTGTCCTATGACGCCATCTCGAAACACCCCACAATCGTCCGATCTGACCACGCGTCCACCTTCAGTTGGGAGGCGCTTCGACGACCTGCCAATACGATAAGCTCGAAAAGACCACCAATGAAAGGGGGGAATTAACCTTATCGCAATGATACCGATCGCCTTTTCGTAACACTGCCCGAGGGAAATCCTCCCTAATCCCAACAAAGGTGAAGTAATGGCACGAAAACCGGCCACCCAGAGGATATTCACACCCCTTTCGTGGGTAAGTAACGCTCACCCATCTCAGGGGCGGGGGGCATCTGATACGGCTAGTTGTTTCCCTGGGTTAGTATTATCTTCTGCGGGTTTTCGAAAGCAATGATGTGACAACAAAACCCAAGGCCAGCGCCAGCCAATGATGTGACAACAAAACCCAAGGCCAGCGCCAGCCCCTCCAGCGCCGGCCTCCAGCGTCGGCCTCCAGCGTCGGCCTCCAGCGCGGCCTCCCGCCGGCTCTCCAGCGTCGGCCTCCAGCGCCGGCCTCCAGCGCCGGCTTCCAGTGTCGTCCTCCAGCGGCCTCCAGTCGGCGGCCTCCAACAACAGCATCAAAGACCACCCAGCGTCTCGCGTTGGCACCTAAGACCGGCACCCAGCGTCGGCAATAAAGACCAACTCCGCGTTGGCACCAAAGATCGGATCCGCTCCAGCAGCCAAAACCAACTCTACGTTGGCACCTAACCGGCGCCTAGCGTCGGCCTCTAGTGCCGGCCCCTGCGTCGGACCTCAGCACCGACCTCCCGTGCTGGAACTCTGACTCCGGCCCCTGGCGTCGGCCCGCGGTCTCTCCCACATACACAATGTAATTTCATACAGCCGACCCCGCAATCTAAGCACCTCGCTCACCAAAATCACGGGCAAGTGTTAGCCTGATAGGCAGTTACCGCTATAAGCGGCCCTTATCCAGCAACAGTCCAACGACTTGCCGTTCGATGAAACATCACAACAGGACGGATTCGACGGTTCCAACAGACCGAGGTAAACGGGATCCCCAACAGGTATAAAAAGAGGACCCGTGCTCCATGCAAAGGGACTCTCTCTGGAACTTCCTCTAAAATAATTCTACAAAAATCATATCCTTGTTCGACGACTCACTAACTTGGGCGTCGGAGGGTCCCCGCCGGAACCACCGGTCCGGGACTTTTTGCAGGCTCCAGGAGGAAGACGGCGGTCTCTCTGCGCA
>UESW01004402.1:722304-766305 GCA_900491605.1 Calamus simplicifolius | reverse complement strand
TTGATGGGCAAATGGTTTGAAAGACTAACGGAGTGGATCACACCAATAAAGCAATCGAACGGCACAGATGTCATCAATGTAAACCCTAGCTTTCTTTTTAAACCTGGCTTCAATCTCTGCCGCATCCTCCTCTCCAGTGCGCAAACCCTAGGGGCCCGGGAGAAGGCTTCTTTCCACTAACAATGGGTGAGACCTCTCTCTTATATTTCTACTTCTCATTTTGGCATCAGATCTGATGGATAGCCTCCTCAAAATCTAATTTTTGGGGTCCTAAGTGACAGACATTCCTTCGACTTTATTCTCTCTCTCTTTTTTTTTTGGCGTTCTTTTAAAGTTTAATCGATTGTGTGCAAAGATTGATTTTTTCTTTTAAGATTGTGGTGGTTTTATACGAGAAAAGATTTTTTTTTCTGAATTTTTTCCCTTTTTTTGAAGGTGCTTACACATACGTGTCGGAGCTATGGAGGAAGAAGCAGTCGGATGTGATGCGTTTCTTGCAGAGGGTTCGATGCTGGGAGTATCGCCAGCTCCCTTCCATCGTCCGCGTCACGCGTCCCACCCGCCCCGACAAAGCCCGGCGCCTCGGCTACAAGGCCAAGCAGGTATTTTCATGATTCTCGTAGTTATGTTCTTCTTCGTTTTATTCCTCTTGGATTTGATCTGGTTCTTTGGAATATTGGTTATTATTTTAGATTTTTAATTGTGCTAATTTATTTTTTTCTAATTTGGTCGGGACTATTACGAGTTATTATTTGCGTAGAATGAATGGGTTAATTGCTGACATTTTATTTTGTATAACTTTATATCCGTAAGATTGTTTTCGTTTTAAAGGATTGCTGCTTGATTCTTCCATTTTTTTATCAAGATATACCTGTTATAACCATTTATAGTGGTGATGACTATGAATCTTTATGTTGAATCAATATTACTGTTGGAAACTCTTGATGTATATTTTGACAATGGATACATGTGATAAATCTTGTATTGTATATGGTGCTGTTATCTTAAACCACGGTAGCAGCTGCATTTCTTACAAGATGGTTGAAAGTTATGTTATGCTAACTACCCTTAGTAAAATATACAATAGCATGTAGAGGTTTTTTTTTCCCTTCCCCTTTTTATATTTGCTAAACAGCATGTTCATAATATTATGGATGAATAACATCAGGATAGGTAGTTCTGCAAATTGTGGCATTATATATTTAGCATCATTTTAAGGAAAGAAGTGATCAACCTTGTATGATGTACTCTCCTTAAATGTATAAGAGAACTTTCTCCCAAAAGAAAAAAAGAAAAGCTATTAATTGGGAACAAGCGGATTCTGGCTATAGTTTGATAAAACAGCTTCCAATATTGGATCCACCCCCCCCCCCCCCCCCCCAAAACAAAAAAAAAAAAGAATTACAAGAGGAAGTGAATGAAAGATGGGAATGCCATGTTAAGTGTAAATATATCATTTGCTTTTGGTCAATAGTAGGTAATGCGGCATTCACACGTTGATGCAGATCAATGAAATATCTGAAGAAGTAGAAGTCAAATGAAATAAGCCTTATTAACATCATGATATGGTGATTTAGACTATTCTAATGAAATCTTCAGACAAATGCATAGAATTTTTTTTTCCTTATTGGTATGGCTGTTGCTGAACCTTTTACTGCTACTTGGAGAAGTAGAACTGAACTGAGCAACTAACACTAACATAAATGAGCATGCTTTCCATCACATAGAGGGGATTAAAATGGAAGAGGAACCAATTATTGCATAATTAAGAACAACATGGAACATTCTCAGTTGTGCTGTTTCTTCTACTTTCTAATAGCGTCATAAGAATTGGTGCATCACCCCTTCAGGAACATTAAAAACAAAGAAAGTAACAATGCAGACAACGAGCAGGTGGGAAAATTATAAAGAGGCTTAAAACTAATAGGGACAGTTTAAAGTACCATGTTAGTAGAAAGGATATAAAGAGGCTTGAAAATACTCTCTCTCTCTCTCTCTCTCTCTCTCTCATGTACCAGTATGTCCGTGTGCACACACATGGTTCGTTTGACATTTTAAAGTGACTGATTACCGGATAGCTGCATACGTCAAAAAAGTTACACATGTTGCCACTTGTTTTTTTTTTTTTTTTTTTTTTTTTTTTTTTTTTTTTTTTTGCACTTCACCATGCACTTGGTAGTTGTTGCCAAGAAGTCAACTACCTATTATTTTAATCATCTGAGGAATTTATTTTCTTAATTTTCTAAGGCAATCTTTGTTACTATAGTCTATTGTCTTCAGGAGTATCACATTCTACCAAACCACTTTAATGTTTGACTTGCATTATTGAGGAGTAGGTTATGCCTCCTTTCTGAGTTTGCAAACATAATATGTCAATTTGATTAGTGAATCTGTTGAGACTAGATTATTTAAATTTGTGTTTCACCCTGTTTATTGTGACCTTTGGAGCAATTTGGGTTTTTTTTTCCCTTTTTAGTGTAAGGGAGCCTAATACACAAAAAAAATGATTTCTTTATCAGCAGATATGGCATCCAGTGCTGCATACCATCTAAAATTTGATAAAATTGTTAACCAGAGATATGCCATGTCTTGACCTCCATCTTATGAAATTAGGCTTGTTTGATAGATGTGAATTGATAGGTAAACTGCTACTGAGTAGGTATTTGTTCTACTTTTAATTACCTTCACGAAGATTGATGGTGGAGTTTATAAAGTTAAATCATAGAATAGTCTTATATGAATTCAGGTTATAACTATCTGATCTGTTGCAAAAGTTTGTTCACTAATTTTTCTTTCTGCACCAAAAGACCCATTACTTACTGGGTTTGCTGTAGCATCAGGCAAAGTTGAATTGCTAATTGATGACTAGCATTCACCCCTTCGTACCCCTCTCTTCTCACCCCTTTTATAAATATATACTTTTGGCAAGTTTGTTAAGCATTTACAGAACTGGCATTGTTATTGTAATATATCTTATTGTTAGGATGCTTGTAAGATGGGTTCAACTAGAATACCTTTTTAAAGTTGCTTTTGAAAACAGAGCTTCAATCCCATCCATTCAATGCCTTAAGTTCCTTATGCCATCCCTTTATGCCCTTGGACTTTCACCACCTACATACAACTAGAAGCATTGTAGAAAAAGCCTTTGTAACATGTGTCTCAAAAGCTGCCGGAATAGGATGATATGATGAGTACTGTACCATTCCCCATGCCAAGGTGAGAGATACACTGGTACAAGTGACAGGATGTCAAAACTTGCTATATAAATATGTACCTGTTATACTGGTCCGTACTGGGTTTTTTTTACTGATGTGTATCCATAATATTGTGCCGATTATGACTTTTCAGTTTTTTGAAGCTCTCAGTTTTGGTATGTAGCATTGGTACCCTATCCTATACTTCCAATAAATAAGGGTACATGGTTCGATACCGGTGTTTAAAACCTTTGTGAGATGTATATGTCAATTGATTTCTCCCTTTCTCTCATGTTGTTTTTTTTTTTTTGTCATTCATTTTTGTTTGATACAGGGGTATGTAATCTATCGTGTTCGTGTTAGGCGAGGAGGCCGAAAGAGGCCAGTTCCCAAGGGTATTGTTTATGGGAAGCCTAAGAATCAGGGTATACTCAACTCAAGTTCCAAAGAAACAAGAGGTCTGTAGCTGAGGAGAGAGCAGGACGGAAGTTGGGAGGTCTGAGAGTGCTGAACTCATACTGGATCAATGAGGTTAGAAGGGACCAAATAACAATGTTTCGGCATCATTGATAGACAAACAACTTTATTTTGCTCTCCTTCCATGACTTATGTTTCCTGTTGCCAATTGGGTGCCCAAAGCCTCAATCTCACTCCTATTTGCTAAAATGTATATTCTGCAGGACTCAACCTACAAATATTATGAGATCATCCTTGTCGACCCTGCTCACAAGGCAATTCGCAATGACCCCAGAATCAACTGGATCTGCAAGGGAGTTCACAAGCACCGTGAGCTTCGTGGTCTTACTTCAGCAGGCAAAAAGTACAGAGGTCTCCGAGGGAAAGGACATCTGCATCACAAGGCCAGGCCATCTCGCAGAGCAACTGGAAGAGGAACCAGACTCTCTCTCTCCGCCGGTACCGCTAAGATTGTGTTTTTCACATTGGTTTTTCCAATGGATGCAAAGGTAGTTCATGTCAGCGTTATTTTCTTGTCATTCTGAGCTTCGTAGAACAAGTGATGTTGATTTTGGTGTTCTACAAAATGAACAAAAGGTTGCTTTTCTTAGAAAGAAACAACTGTGATCTGGGTCTGGAAGCATATGCTTTAACATGAGCTCTGTATGGATTTCAAATTGGAATACTTAAACTTTAAGACTTTGTTGATGCAGTTGGGATTAGGTCTGTGACAGTATTTTACAATCCTTGCTTGAATCTGATTGTGGATGCTCGAGTTCATCTGTGATATGGACCAGATGTACCTTTTTTCCCCAAGGCTAGGTTGTTTTTTCATGCTATCATTTGGGAATGTCCCCTGAGCTGAGATGCATGCACTCACGCACCTGTCTTCTAGCTGGTGCCTGCGCTGCATTTGTGGCTGACTTGCTTGATTCTTGCCGCTGCTCTGCCCTTCATTGCTCTATTGGCTCAAACTGTGGACAATTCTCCTCTGTTTCTATGATGATTTTGAATTTTGCAGTCTAAGCATCCTGTAATAAATTCAATATTTACATCCATTACCAAAGCACTTCCTCTGCTGAGATCTCCATGCTGTTAACACCTGGTAACAGTGTTATTCTTTCCTCTCCATGTCCTCTGGTGACAAATCCCTGCTTTTTAAAGATCTATGGAGTACACCGACGTTTTATATTGGTAGAACGCGTGGCGTTATGTTCTAGTTGATCATATTGGCCATTTTCACCTGCCACTCTTTCATCCAACTTCTCCTTTCCTAGTGGAACAAGGAGAGGTATTTTCTTTTCCTTTTATTATTTCATTTCTTAGTAGTAGTAGTAGTAGTATCTACGTAGTAGGCTATGCAACGAGGGGCAGCCCCTCTCTCAATTGTAAGTCTCTACGAAGTCTTACGTAGTGTTTGATAGAAAAAATATTATTCATGGATAAGTGTATGGGATAGAGTTTGTCTCCTGACTATCCCTAGGGATATCCCTTGACTATCTCATTGATCATATCAAATGCAACAAGGTAAATCCATAGGATAACTTTTTTTTACTTTTATTTGGAGGGATAACGAGCTATTCCTGCATTCTCTAGGGAATAAATTAAGGGGATATCCCATGGTTAATCATGATCATGATTCATGGATTATCCCTTTGGTTAACTTTATTCCCAGCTATCCCTTATAGTTATGGCTTTTGAGAATAAGAGGAGATGTCCAGGGATATCCCCTCTTATCCCCTATTTCAAACACTACCTTAGTTAAGGCATAATTGTGAAAGATTTTGGTTAGTAAGTTAGGCAACTCTAAGCAAGATGTTTTGATAGCTAATTTTTAGTTGTCTAAAGAACGATCCCTTGGTACTATTCCAAGTTGTAACGGGTCTAGTACCTGGCTTTGGACGTCCATATTTATTATCTCGGAAAACTGTTTCTTGAGATGATAATATATCGAATAATATTTATGCATATCAATTTCCATATTCAACTTTATCTGGAGAATGTCAAATAAATTAATTTTCGCTGTTAATATTCAAGGAAATGAAACAAATTAGAGATGCCATTCTATCTGTCGTGACTAAAATTCTTAATGACAGGACAAGAAAAAAAGAAGGAAAAAAAAAAAAAAAAGTATATGTCAGCAAATATCTGGATAATTGAAGATTGAATATGAGGAATATAGATGAAGATATTATATCCGAATGAAATACTATGATTTAATGTTCGTATCTATTTTCATACCTATGAGTGTGAATATATCGATGCATATCCGGTTTACATTCAAACGTATTTAAGGTATTACTTTAAGTTCTCATACGCTATCATAGATTGTGAGGGAAGATTTATCAAAATCATATGACCAAGGCACATGGTATAATAAGATGATGACAAATGATAAAAATCTACTAGTGGAATGAGGTAATATGAAGAAAATCCTGGATCTATGAACTGAAGAGCTAAAATTGATTGATTTAAATTGCTATAACTAACTTTAAGATTTAACCTAACCAATCAAGATCAATAAAATCTTTTGAGCCATCCATTATCAAGAAGCTCAACCCATGGTTAATACAGCTAATCCATCTCTAACGCAGGACCCAAGCAACTAAATAAGGTCCACTATCCTACTCTACTATATTCTCTAAACTTGACAAAGGTTTCTTTGCAGGAAACCTTGGATCATCTCTCACATGATTGTTGGACGTAGGTGCAGAAAGTTGATTACTGAAGTTTGGTTCTTATCATGGGCGAGTTCTCGACTGTAGGCTGAGTTCTTGATCTTGGGCTGAGTTCTTGATCTTGGGCTGAATTTTTCCACCAAGAAAGGCTCTATATGCTGATAAAGGAAGAGACGGTACAAAGCATCCGGTACAGTAAGTCCTACGGATAGTTTTACAATATCCCAAGAGAAAAGATTATGATACAAAGTTTTAAACTTACGATACCGTAGTTAAAAAATTAAGATACCAGCTCATAAAGCAAAAAAAAAAAATTACTACACCCCAATTGTAAACTTACAACACCATAGCTATAAAATTACGATACGATATGTATCTGTACACAAAACGTAATGCATGTCATGTCAGATTAAGTTAAGAAAGTCAAAAAAAAATTACGATATCCCAGTTATAAATTTACGATACTGTATTTATAAATTATTTGAAAATGTGTCTATACATAAATTCCAAAAAAAAGCTGAACGGGTATTAATGCACTTAGAGAGCTTTTTTTTTAAAATTTATATACAGATACATTTTCTGAGTGGGTATCGTAATTTTATAACTACGGTATCGTAAATTTACAACTGGGATGTCGTGATTTTTTTTACTTTTTGAACGGATATCTATAACTATGGTGTCGTAAGTTTAAAACTAGGGTGTCATAATTTTTTTTATTTTTTAAAAGATGTCTTAATGTTTTTAAAACTAGGGTGTCGTAACGAAATATCGTAAAGAAATCGTATGCATGTCTATTGCACCGGATGAGTGTACAAATTACTCTATTAATATTCTTTATATAACAAATCTTATTCATTGATGCTGAAAGCAAAAAAAAAAAAAAATCAATAGATTCTAAAGCATACTTTAATAAATGATGGCATTAGTTTATACTTTCTTCCAAAGTATCACATCATTTAGCTTAATAGATTACATGAATAAACCAAATATTTTAAACCTCTTAGCCATGTTTCTCATTCTTCCTTAAATTATTATATGTGCATTTTAGACAACTACAAAAATCTTTAGGTAATATGCATTTTACTAAAACTTGTATTACATTTATTTAAACTAAATTTCAGTGTAGCACTAATATTCAATTAATATTCACATTAATTTAGAAAAATACTTATACAAATTTAAGAATCCAATAATGTTCGCATACAATGTAAAATTTAATCATTTTAAAGTCCATGGGACACACTTGACAGTTGAAAAAGTGACACTTATAGCAGCTACTTCTATAACTAGAGGTGGTAATCAAACCGAATCGAATCATTTTGGATCAGATTATTTCAAGTTGGAATCATTTTTGAGTTTGAATCACTTTTAAATTTGGATCATTGAAGCTAAACCCTAACCCTAAATAATTGGGTTAGGGTTAGGATTAAGATCAGCCAATGATCATTTTGGATTCACTTAGTTAAAAAAAAAATTAATACATGCTTTATTTTCTTATTCTTTTTAAATAATTTATCAATGACAAATTCCATCTCTTTTTTTTTCTTTTTCTTTTGCCCTTTGTTACTTTAAATGCTAGTGCAAATAGGCACAAAATTAAACATAATTAGATGCTAATAAAATAATAGTTATAAACTTATAAAATACTAAAATAATATAATTAAGCATAGTAAGTGTACTTTTAAAATTAAATAGATATTAATATTAAATCATTAATAAAATAAAAAATAAATGTTAAAAATATACTTAATCCTATGAATAAAAAAAAGGGGTAAAGCTATACCTAACTTTATGTTTAAGAATATTTAAATGTATTGATGTTGATCATTCAGTAACACTCAACTACACTCAACTAGAAAAATACATTTCTAATTTCATTACTTATTGAATCACATGAGCACCTAATATATTATTAAAAATATAAAATATAAAAATATTAGTTATATAAATAATCTAATTAATAATTTATAAAGTTATATAATACCAATTAGATAAAATTCTGAAATTTAAAACAAATAGATTGAAAATATATCTTACAAATATGCAATTCTTAGGTCATTTGAGTTAGACATGACCCCATCCAACCCGGCATTACCCTAAATTTGGACCACTTTAGGTTTGAGTAAAATAAAAAAATAAAGTAAAATTATAATTTTTTTTTTTTTTTGGATGGTTTCATATTGGATTCGTAGGACAGATTAAGCTAGTTTCTACATCCTCTAAATATAACCACCCATATTTTTTTAATATAAATCTTAAATTATTTGACCAATGTCTTATTTTTATTTTGGAAGAGATTTTCTCTCACATGCATCACATTAATTGTCAGGATCTCGCCATAATTAAGGTAATGTTTGAAATAGGAGATAAGGGGGATATTCACGTCCCAAAAGCTATAACTAGAAGGAATATTTCTAAAAAAGTTAAACCAAAGAGGATAAGCCATGTTTAACCATAGGATATCCCCTGAACTTATTTATTAGGTAGTGTTTGACTCCTCAAAAGCTATCCCTGGATAAATGTACATAATAGTATTTATGCAAGGGTAGTTGAGGGAATAAACATCTTTTTAAAATTACAAGTCTGCCATAAAGGGATAACTTTAGTTGTTTTTGGGTTTCCTAGGGAATAAGTTCAGGGGATAACCCATGGTTAAACATGAGTTATCCCCTCTGGTTAAACTTTTTCAGACATATCCCTTCTAGTAATAGCTTTTGGAGATAAGGGGGTCCCCCTTATCCCCTATTTCAAACACTCCCTTTTAGGAAAATTCGAAATAACTAAAGTTATCCCTTGATGACAAAATTATAATTTTAAAAGGATGCTTATTCCTCAGTTATTCCCTGAATAAATGCTATCCTATACACTTATCCAGAGATAGCTTTTGGAGAGTTAAACACTACCTAAATCTCAGCTAAGAACCCAATAACCGACCAAATCTTAACATGGTTTGCCACCATGTTAGGGACAGAGAATTAACCTTAAAACTCCAAATTGTCTTCTTATTAGCGGCAAAAATGTTTGTCCGCAGGAAAAGGCTCCATGGCTCGAACTCACATCGAACTTAACTTTGTGATGGCTCCCTTGGATCGATCCCATAACACCTCAAATTAGACCAACCCACCAAGCATCATGCATGCCAATCCTCGATCTCATGCCACATGGCATCGAGCTAGCTAGTCCTAGTCCAGCCAAGCATTGGCCCACTTAAAACAAGCTTCTTGATTAATTTGGAGCCTAGCCTAACCAAATGATTAATTAAAAGGCTAATGACGCGCGTTGTAAAGCAAAACAGCAAGGCTTGAGCTTTTCAGCTTCACATAGCTAGCCATCATCATCTCTATCAGCCATGACATGAAGGAAATCAAACACAGATGGGAAAAGGTAGACACGCTTGAAGTGCGCCCAATCATGCTCCCACCATTCAAGGGAGCCCGGAGAGGAGACCAAAAGGAAGGAAAGGGATTGTAATTTTGCCAGCAACAATGACTGTCTATCATTTGAGCCATGCATGGGTTTATGTGCCATGAGTTGTTCTCCATCCATGACCATGACGTGAGAGAGGAGACCACAATTACCAGCGTGGTAACAAAAAGAAGGAAAAGATGAGCATGACGCATCATTACCAAGTTCACTTTCCAAGGGTATCCTATATCCAGCGTGAGAGAAGGCTTGGTGATAAAGGCTCTTCAGTCATGGCAAAGCTTGCTTGTGAATCTGGGATTCTAATTCATTGTTCAAGTTTTGTGATTAGAGAAGGAGTAGGTTAGGATGTGAGATGCCATAGTTGCCATTCTGACGACAAATACAGCAAATTGATGCAGTGATTAGAAACATGGTTGTAAAATGAAACTAGTCTGCCATGATGTTTGCTGTGTTTCAAGTTGGCCTAGGCAAGTCTAAATGGTGATTAGTCTGGATACTAAGACACTTGTTACACCATTTCGATTTACATGTTCATAGAAGAAGATAAAAAAAAAAGTAAGATCAAAGATCTTTATTTTTCATGGAGTTAAGGATAGAGACTAAAATTATTACCCTAATAAAATATCATGAGGTGGAATATATATAAGAAGTTGGGGATGGGAATGGGAATGGAATGAGTCAAAACTAGCTCTAACCCAATCAATTATTGCTTCTACTATGTCAGGCTGAGTCATAATATCAGAAGTTTTGAATCCTAAAGATCTAGCTAGATTATCCAAACAAGCTTTTAAAGGTTTAGCCATGAGATTTATAAAGATTGAAATTTGAGCCTTTGCAATATTCACCAAATTTTACATTTTACATGTACTTCAACAAATCTTATCATCAAATTATATTGCATATACATAATTTTTCTTAAAAAAAAATAGTAGATGAGATTTGTATGGTAATTTAGGTTATACAATGGGATGCAGTAATACATATATATAGAAGAGCAGTGATTACAGTATTGACAACAAGAAAGTAAAGTGAGATAGTGATCATGGAATATTATGAAATGTTTCAATGGTGATATAGGACTGGATTATTGTGATGAAATAGAGTTCATGATGTTCTATTGCTAGTGGACTGCATGAGCAAGATAAATTTCTTTCAAACCTCAGAAGTTCCCCAAATAGATAGGGAGGGGAACTTGCTTATATGTTATTGAACAAATTCTACTCATCATATATAATGTCCTCCTAACACTAGGCGTCTAATTTTACCTATGGATAAATTGGTGATGACTTGACTGTGGGGTATGTATTGCTGTTACTTTATTAGATGTTTGTTAATTAACAATAATATTTGACAATTCAATGATGCCCAAGTTTAGTGCCAGCAAAGTGAGCCAACTTTTCAGTCATTTCTGGACTGCTTTTGGGGAGTGCAATTGATGGTGAAAGAGAGCGGGAAATTCAGATAATTTTAAATTTTCTTTTCTTTTTTTTTTTTACTGTAGAGAGTGTTACGTTCAAAAGCCATGTAATTTTATCAATTAGAGGATAATATGTAGCCGGATCTTCTCCACTTTTTGTATGCCTACAAATGTAAAATAAAAAGGAAACCAGGAAAGCATAAGTTAGGCAAGTTGCACTTTAGTATTTTAGCTGGCCGATCTATATTGTATAATTTCCTTTACGTATGGTTGCATGGAGATCTATGGAAAATTAAGGAAGGAAAAAAAATAAAAAAGAAAGAAAAACTAAGGTTGTTTGGTTTGAAATTAATTTTTATTTTCCACTTCTTATTAGGAAATGCAAACAGAAAATATTTTTGCTTTTTAAAAGGATAGGTAAAAAAATAATAATGATAAAGAAATACCATTCACTCCCAAGATTTTAAGTTCTTTAATCTTTATTTTTTATTCCCTTGTTTGTTTCGATAAAAAATAATAAAAATATTTTTAGATTATTTTCAATTTTATGTTTTTATTCATGTTTTTCAAAAAATTATTTTTATTTTCAATCATGAAACATGTTTTCATAAGTATTTTTATTTTTTATAAAAAATAAAAAAATAAAAAAATATTCTCAACAACCAACCATGGTTTAAATCTCTTCTATAAAAGATCAAAAAAAATATTAACTCTAAGTTTTTCAAATTTATCAACTGCATGATGGAAAATAAATAATAGATTTTTCAAAAAAAAATTGAATGGCTTTTATTGTGTCCAAATATAATTTCAGTTAGATCCAAATTGCCTAACAAAAGACATTTTAAAATTATAAAGAATTAGGGATTCCTGCATATTATGCACATGAGCCAAAATGTATATGGCCTCCTAACTATAAACTTAGGGCCATGCATGGTTGATCTAATGCAAGATCGTCCTCAATTTACTTAAATTTAAATATATATATATATATATAGAAGAATTAATTTTATTAACATTTCATTTCTAAGGGGCCATTTCTTTCATGGTAATATACGTACATTGTCAAACTCAATTTGAGATCACTCTATAGATTATCATGTTTGAAAATTAAACATAATAATTTAAATAATAATAATTAATTTTTGGTAATTTAAGATTACCATAAATTATGATAATTCAATTTCTATTTAAAAGATGGGTATTTAAAATTATCAAAATCTAGTAATCTTAAATTACAATCTTGACTTTCATATAAGTATTTAATAATACTTAATCTGATATATATTTAATTTATACTAAATAATATTTAAATATTTAATATTATATTTAAATATAATATATATATAATATTTATTTTATTTTATATTTATATAATGATATCTAAATATTAAATTTAAATTATTAATATTTATGACTTTTTGCATATTAAATTATTATGTAATATATTGCTAAATAATTATATTATATAAAAATATGTATTAAATTTTATAATATTTAAGTATAATATGCCTAAAATCATTTTACAAATAATCTTGATTTTTATATTAATATTTTATATTCCAACAAAAAGGAGAGAGATACACTTAAAAGCATAAAAAAGATTTATAATAAAATTTAATAACTAATTATTTACGCTGTATTATGAATCAAATGAGGTAATCTTTCATTTTTAAGAATATAATTATAAAATTTTAGTAATATTATATATCGTGAAACAAAAGTCATCTAAAGATCAAAAAGAAAAAAAAAACTTTTACTCAATAGTTTGGTTGAAGGCAAGGAAAGCGAAAAAGGGTTTCTTTGGGGTCCCTTCTCTAATTTAACATCATTACTCTTTGTTATTATGTTCTTATCCATCACCCTCCATAACAATTCAATTAAGCATTGATGGTTCTTGAGTAGGTTGGCAATGCTGTTACAAAAATAGGATCCAAAATGGCAAACTATAGAATTGAGTCCTTGGAAAAATCTCTGTTTCACGATGATTGAAGTCCATTGCTATTAAGCTTTGCTACTAATTAATTTTCTCTTAAAAATGAGAAGCAAACCAAGCTAAACAAGTCTTTATGATACACTTATCAAATAAATGCAATTATGTGCTCTCTGAACTCTGCACGGAAGTGCATTTTAAACTATCTTTCTATATTGACGTTACATCATAAATTATATTTTTCAATGCTATCATTATACCTTGTGAATTTCACAACTAGGTGCCATAAAAATTCCTTCTATAATATACAATAGCACTACATGACGATGGATCGGGATTGGATATCTCATGTGATATCTCACATGATTGGTAGTTTGAGATAATAGTAGGCAAAAAAAAAGAAAAAGTAGTTGATGCATCTTGGTAACTATAGTGAGGAGTGATGAAATAATATATAGAGTAAGTTTTTCACTTTCATGTGTATCATCATATACGTCCATCGATGTTTTGCCATGCATAAATTTAATTTGTTATTGAGATATTGGTAATTGGATATAAAGTAGTGATATGACTGATCAAGCCACATTATGGCTAATAAACCAAATGACTGATGGAGCCAAGGTTGAATGGACTAAGTCGGCACCAAGGAACTTCAGAATCTCCCTCGGCTTTGGCACCGAAAGACTCTTGAGTCCCCTCGGCCTTGGCACCTGACCTCCACATGGCCTGACAAGTACCTGTAGCTGCCACGTGGCCCACCAACCTCCTGCGACTCTGCATAGGTTACGATGCATGCTCGACAAAACCAGATCCGTCTACCACCTATGGCACCGTACCTGATAAGAAGATGGCAGACTAAGCTACCCCTAACAAACTCAAGGACGGTTGCGAACTGTCCCTATCAACCTGCTCTTCTGCTAGATGATTACGTTTCGAATTCAACAACCTTTCATAAAGATGGTAAGAGAAACCCCTAAATAGGTATAAGAATCTTCGCTCAAATTTTTGGCTAAGTCTTTTAGTTCATTTCTTTCAAGGTATTCACTTGAGCATCGAAGGATTCCCACCGAAGCAATCGATCTTCGAGAACTTTCTTGTAGAATTTTTGTTAGAAAAGGAGGTGCTTAAAGATTTTAGATCCATTTTCATCGTCTTTTGGACCCACATTCTTACCCGATATTTAGGGAGAATGATTTGGCTGCAACAAGTAGATACCTAAGCTAAGACAGTTGCAGTGGTATTAAAGGAAATATCAAATGAAGTTGGTAATAAATATGAAGTTCTTAGGATTCCTAGTGTTCTTTGAACATTTATATAGCAGGAGTGGATGTACCCCTCAGCATAGCTTGTAAAGAATTTCTTTTTAATGGTAAAATAAAAAAAAATATTTGTAATTTCCAAATAATAAAGCAATTATCTTGTCGGGAATTTTTTTTTTTTTTTTTTTTTTTTTTTTTTTTTGGCCCAACCCCATCAACGCATGAGCGGCATGACCTGAAAGGCGGGCATCCACGTCATCAGCTCGCGCGTGGCGCGACGATCACGCCTGTGGGACCCCTCTCCTTCACGCCTCACGCCTCCCGTCCCGCGCCACGCCCCCACACCCTCCCTCCGCTGCTCACACGTGCACCAACAACCTGTTCCGCACCACGCCAAAGTGCCATCACAAATGCCCTAACATCGGCTCTGAACTCTGGATGAGCCTACGAAACCAACCACTCGACTGCGCCGTGGAACGCGTTGCAGTTGGTGGACAGGCCGGCCGCGGGTCCCACCTGCCGTTAAAGCTCAAAAAAATAAAAAAAATAAAGCGGGCGCGGCAGCTAAGAAAAGCGTCAGTTCCGCAATCATAACGTGCCCTACCAAACCGCAGAACTGGCGGCAACTACTTGCCTTTTACGCCGATTGGCCTTCGCTTTTTTGCCACTCCGAGTCCCAGCATCATCCTCCACCTCCTCCTCCTGACCCACCCAACCCTTCCTTCAGTCCTCACCATCGTGCGGCCCAGCACATACCCAAAACCGTTACTCATTATTATTCCTATATATATATATATATATATATATATATATATATTCTTTGAATATTCACGTACGATACGAACGAGGGTTCAAGATTTCGGTGGCATATTTTCGAATTGCTGTTTAGGGTAAGATCGTTCTAACATTATCTCACCGTCCAGATCTTGATCGACGTGTATTGATATTGATATACGATGAAATGTTAGCGCGCTTTCCTCCATGAAATCTGTGCCCCCCACCATCCTAATTAAAAATCTTGGTACAAATTATGTTTTGCTGGGTCTACTTTAGAACCAGAAGGACAGCTAATAGCCATCTTATTTAATATAATAGAATTTAATGCTAATATAATTTTGCAAACTATTCATAAAATATACTATTTATAAAATTAAAAATTACTGAAATATGTATTAAGTAATAATTAACGCAGTTTTTAACGAGCGTTTTTGGAATCCCTTCTTTTACAAAGTAATCTAATTAGGAATATTTTTGAAATTAAAATTGAAATTGAAGTCCTATTAAGTTATACTTGAAATAAAATAATAAACATAACAGTGTAACTTTAGTTACAAATCGTTGAAAATGGGTCTTTTAAAATTTATTATTTTGAAAAAAAAAAAAATAAAAACCTTTAATTTCACATCAAAAATTATAAAAAGATTAATTTATTGTTAGGACGTGTGCGAAGAGCAATAAGGACCCTTTGTAGATGCTCTTTGCACTTCATTCATCCAAAAAATAATTTTTTAATTATTTGCATATTCTAAATTCAATAGAGTATATGTTCTGATGATAAAAAAATATTATTTTTATTAAAAAAGATCATTATATTTTAAAGAGATAATTATTATAAATTTTATATAAAATAAATTTATCTTAAGAACATATAGTTTAACCCTTGACACGATCATTTAATCATTCTAATTTCACCAACATTAAGAAGCCTTTTATTATAATTGCATGGTGAGCTCGGCGGTGCCACAGAGATCCTGCACGTTTTTTGATCTAAATATTTTATTTTGCTTTCGGCTTTCCTCAGTACAGCAGTTGCGTTACTTTTGAACGGATCGAATAGTATATTATTAGCTTTTGCTTGAGTTCGAAAAAAGTGAAAAGTATAAGGGCATAATGGGTAATGTGCGTGCTCTAAGATACGCTCCAGCGGTGCAGAATCTCGAACGGAAGCACGGGAAGCGAAACTGTTCGTTAAAATGCCGAGGAGGAAAAGTGCTCGCATGACAAAAATGCCCCTCCAGGGTTAGAAAGTGCCATGTCTCTAAACTAGCTTACCATCCTGTGGTCCATTGGGGACCAGTGTACCACGGACCACCGGAGGAGAGTCAACAGCTTATCGTGAAGTTGATTAGATTATATGTTTGGATAATGACCGCGTTTTTGTTAAATCACCAATGTCAACGGCACGATTAAAAAAAAAAATCAATGGCCGTAATTCAACGGAATAGGAATTGATAGGGTGCATTGGTGAGAGCCAAAAGCGTCTGGTGGACCAACCAAGCAATCCCGGCAACACGCACCATGATGGTATATCGAGCGCTGCTTTAAGCTGTAAAGCAAAAAAGTTGACATTTTTTTTCTCCGTATTTATCTGAGAATAAAAAGAAAAAGAAGTAGAAGGAAGAAAGGACAAATCGATTTAGTTATTTGGGTGGGAAAGAAGAAAAAAAAAAAAACCACCAAACAACTTGGCAGCCTTGCGTGTCTTGGAGAGATTTTAAACACATCGCATGGAATGTTTTTCTTTTTTCACTTAAAATAATTTGTTTGTTGGAAAAGCCTTTAGGTAGAGTTTGGTAGAAAAAATATTATTCATGGATAAATGTACGGAATAAATTTATCCTCTAGCCCTTTGGCTATCCCAATAATCATATCAAATGCAAAAAGGTAAATCAATAAGATAACTTTATTTTTACTCTTATTTGAAGGGATAACTAGCTATTCCTGCATTCTCTAGGGAATAAATTGAGGGTGATGTGACTGATCCAATGCCGTTAGAGAACCGTGAAGGAAGGAAATCGACGGAGCCCCCTTTAGCCTTCAAAGGGCCCTTCGGCCACGGTAGCGTTTAATGGCCTCATAAAGACACGCACACCCAATTGCTCTAAGCTCTATGGCCGACAGCTCTATGGCCGACAGCTCCATGGCCGACACCTCCATGGCCGAGAGCTCCAAGGCCGACAGCTCCAAGGTCGACATCTCCAAGGCCAACAGCTCCATGGCCGACGCCTCCATGGCCGACGCCTCCAAGGCCGACAGCTCCAAGGCCGACAGCTCCATGGCCGAGAGCTCCAAGGCCGAGAGCTCCAAGGACGACACCTCCAAGGCCGATAGCTCCATGGCCGACACCTCCATGGCCGACGCCTCCAAGGCCGACAGTTCCATGGACGACGCCTCCATGGCCGACGCCTCCAAGGCTGACAGCTCCATGGCCGACACTTCCATGGCCGACGCCTCCAAAGTCGACACCCGGCACCTCCCAGCCGACCCCGGCACCTTCCTAGCTGCCCCCGGCGTGTCCAAGCTAGGCGGCCCCGGCACCTTCCAGCCGGCCCCGACACCTTCCTAGCCGGCCTCGGTGTGTCCAAGCCAAGCAGCCCGGCACCTTTCTAGCCGGCCCCGGCGTGTCCAAGCCAAGCGGCCCGGCACCTTCCTAGCCGACCCCCCGCGTGTCCAAGCTAGGCGGCCCCGACATCTCCTATACGGCCCTGGCACCTTCCTAGCCGACCCCGGCGTGTCCAAGCCAAGCGGCCCGACACCTTCCTGGCCAGCCCCCGGCGTGTCCAAGCTAGCCGGCCCCGGTACTTCCCAGCCGGCCCCCCGCGTGTCCAAGCTAGGTGGCCCCGGCACCTTCCAGCCGGCCCCGGCACCTTTCTAGCCGGCCCCTGGCGTGTTCAAGCTAGGTGGCCCCAGCACCTCCCAGCCGACACCGGCGTGTCCAAGCTAGCCGGCCCCGGTACTTCCCAGCCAGCCCCGGCATCTTCGTGCCCGCCGAGTCGGCCCCGGCCATCCCTGGCCGGCCCTCTCGGCCCTGGCATCTCCGAGCCCACCGAGTCGACTCCGGCCATCCCTGGCCGGCCCTCTCAGCCCCAGCATCTCCGAGCCGGCCGGGCTGGTTCCAGCCATCCTGGCCGGCCCCGCCCAGGTACTTCCTGGCCAGGTCCACCTGCCCACTGGCCACGTCGTTGATGAGACTTGACCTGAAGTCCTGACATATCAAAGAAGGAAGCAAGCTCTGCCATTGCTGCCATCACCTTAAATGCTTTGACAAGTGCTAGAACCCCATGCCTCATAGACATTAGCTCTGACACTTCACCCATCAAGGTCATCATTACAAGGCCTTAACTAGTCAAGCCAGACAAACTCTAAACACCTATAAAGAGGGTAAGAGGGACCTCGACCAGGTAACACACTCATTACACCCCATAACGCTCAATGAGAGAGATCTTCTCAGAGCCATTTCTCTCTCTCTTTCTCTTTCGAGCTTCCTCAAGCTCACGGCTGTTGCCCAGACCACTGACTTGAGCGTCGGAGGGTCCCCACCGGAATCTCCGGCTCCTGGGACTTGCTTGCAGGCGCGAGGAGCTCACTGGATGAGGCGATCGGACGCTCGAGGCTGGTGATTTGGCATCAACAGAGGGGATATCCCATGGTTAACCATGGTTAACCATAGATTATCTATTTGGTTAACTTTATTCCCAACTATCCCTTATAGTCATGGCTTTTGAGAATAAGAAGGAATATCTCTTGGATATTTCCTCTTATCCCCTATTTCAAACACTACCTTAAAAAAAAAAATATTACTGCACTAGAGAAGTTAGATATTGATATTGACATTCTCTTTACATGAGAGCTATTATTATATGCCGCGGAGAATTTACAAGGACAGGGCTTGTTTGGCATTTAGTCAGTATCGGTTATTAAGTGGGATGGATTAAATAGAAGATTAGATGGTGAGCATGCCAATGATATTTAAATTTAAACTTAAAATTAACTAGCTTAGTATGTAACATTTATTTTCTACATTTATAAAAGTGTACCACCAAAGCTATGCATCCTCAAGGCTAGGAGTGGGAATATTTTTCATGAAAGACATTGGAATGATGATTAAGAAGTATGAAATATCTATTATTGTTCAAATGTATGCAAAGTTATTATATAAACTTAATTCCTCACCGACTCCATGTTTGAAGGCAATTGCTAGAGGAACGGGTATAATTACTTGTTAAGGGTTTTCGTTTCACTAGATTGACATAGTGCGGAGCCCTCCAACCTAGGTTAGATTTATTCTTCCGCAAAGAGGCTTAAATTAGATTTTTGAAAGAATAATCTTGGCTCAATGATATAATATATCATGACCATTCCATAGCTTAGCGATCCGAGCAGGCGTTGTTGCCGCTAAATCATTCTTCTTGAACGTCGGGTAAGGATGTGGGTCCGAGAGACGACGAAGATGGGTCTAAGAATCTTCAATCACCTCTTTCTCGAGCATAAATCCTGCAAGGAAATTCTCGAGGATCAGTTGCTCCGATGAGAACCCTCTGACACTCAAGTGAATAACTTAAGAAATAGTTATCAGAAGTGGACTAAAAGACTTAGCAAAAAATTTGGAGTTCAGATCCCTTTTCATCATGAGCGAAGGTTCTTATATATGTTTAGGGGTTTCTTTTACTTTTTTTTTGAAAGGTTGTTGAGTCCAAAACATCATTGTCTGACAAAGGATAGGTTGCAAGGCTGACAGAAACAGATTGCAACCATTCCTAAGTTTGTCAAGAGTAGCTTGGCTTGTCATTTTTTTGTCAGGTGTGACGTCATAGATGATAAATAGATTTGATCATATCGGGCATATGCCATACTGACAGTGATCAGGCCACGTGACGATTGTAAAAGGTTGATAAGCTATATGACGATAGTAGATATCTTTCAGACTATGCCAGACATCGAGGACGAGAGAGACTCGAGAGGCCAAGGGAAACTCTCAGAGTTCCCCTTGACCTTAGCACCAAGGGATTCAAGACTCCCTTGATGCAGACTTAGTAGTTAGTTTATTCAAAACTCTGGCTTTGTTAGTCACTTAATTCGCTTCTCCTAACATAACTTGATCAGTTACATCAAGCGTCAAGTGAGATTTTTATTTTTACTTTATTTTTTTTTTTTTGTTTTAAGCGTGAGATTTCCTATGTTGCACCTCAGATGTCATTACGATTTAAATAAACTGACGCATGCCTAGGCTGCAACTCGGCGGCGGTGACATCCCATGCATATCACCTGACACTACTCTAATCCTGCTTATAATTATGCGATGGACATCGTTCTTTTGTCTCGATGCCTCCAACTTCTCCCCGTACGCTCGTCCCGTCTCCATCTGGGGGCCAAACCGACCACGGTGCCGCAAGAGCTCCAGCATCCAATCCCCAGGCCCGGACATTCGCCAAAGCATGAAGAATGTTGCAGACCCATCAATCAAAATAATAAAAAAAAAAAAAATCACGTACGTCAAATTCCCCACCACCCCCAACTCCATCGGACAAACGCCGAACCTCCTTTCTCGACGCCCGTGCCTGTGCCACATCCCCCCTCTCTCTCCTGCGCGCGATTTGTACAGCGATCAGTCATCTTCATCCATACCTTACCTTAGACATACACTTAATAACAGTATGAGAAATACTAAATCCCGATGTGGGACCCATAACTCCATCCTTAATGGTGGGACCCATCAAAGTAGGTAAGATCATGTATTAAAATAAATTAAAAAAAAAATGAAAGTGAAGAGGGGGATTCTCTCTCCGTGCTAAAAGGCGAGGAAGGGAATAGAGAGAGAGAGAGTTTAGAGAGCTCCGAAATCTATCTCCACCCACGGTGAACCCAATCATGAGGCGCGCCCTCTTCCCGGCACTCCCCAAAAGCGCCTCTCCCCTCTTATATCCCCTCGCCCCCCTCCCCGCTCCACCCCTCCACCGCAACCACCATGTCCTCCACCGCCTTTGTCGCCCTTCTCCTCCTGGCCGCCATCACCGCGGCCTCCACCGCCGCCGCTGCGCCGCTTCCGCTCCTCGCACTTCTCTCTCTTAAATCCTCTCTCGTGGACCCAATGTCCTCCCTCCAAGACTGGGCTTACACCTCCGTCACCGCCGCTGGCGCTGCCGGCCCGCCACCCTGGTGCTCCTGGACCGGCGTCACCTGCTCCGCGGACGGGGAGGTCACCGCCCTCGACCTCTCCCACCGGAACCTCTCTGGTGACATCTCCCCCGAGGTCAGGCTACTGTATCCTTCCCTTACCCACCTCAACCTTAGCGGCAATGCCTTCCGCGGCCCCATCCCGCCGGCCATCTTCGACCTGCGCCACCTCCAGACCCTTGACCTCAGCCACAACGACTTCAACTCCTCCTTCCCCGCCGCCGTCGCCGCCCTCCGTCGCCTTATCCTCCTCGACGCCTACAGCAATAGCTTTACCGGCCCGCTGCCGCCTGGCCTCGCCAATCTTCGCTGCTTGGAGCACCTCAACCTCGGGGGAAGCTTCTTCGAGGGAGATATTCCCACCGGGCTCGGCAGCTTACCGCGGCTAAGGTTTCTTTACCTCGCAGGGAACCTGTTCACCGGGCGGCTACCGCCTCAGCTCGGCTCGCTCTCACAGCTCGAACGCCTAGAGATCGGCTACAATTCCTTCGAAGGTGGCATCCCATCGGAACTCGGAGGATTGCCGGAGCTCCGCTACCTGGACATCTCGTCGGCGAATCTCTCCGGCGAGATGCCGCCGGAGCTCGGCAACCTCACACGACTGGAATCGCTGTTCCTTTTCAAGAACCAGTTCTCTGGCGTGATTCCGGCGAGCTTTTGTGGCATGAGGGCGCTCAAGGTACTCGACCTCTCGGATAACCGCCTCTCCGGCAGCATTCCGGCGGAGCTCTCCGCTTTGGGCAATCTGACGCTCCTTAGCCTCATGAGCAACGAGCTTACAGGCGAGATCCCGCCGGGGATCGGGCAGCTCCCGAATCTCGAGGTGCTCCATCTCTGGAACAACTCCCTCACTGGTCCGCTCCCCAGGAAGTTGGGCTCCGGTGGGCGGCTGCAGAAGCTGGACGTGTCCTCCAACTCGCTCTCCGGCCCGATCCCGCCCGGGCTCTGCTCCGGGAACCGGCTCGTGCGACTCATCCTCTTCTCGAACCGGTTCGACTCGGAGATCCCAACCGATTTAGCTAATTGCTCCTCTCTGTG
This sequence comes from Calamus simplicifolius, assembly GCA_900491605.1. Classification (NCBI taxonomy): domain Eukaryota; kingdom Viridiplantae; phylum Streptophyta; class Magnoliopsida; order Arecales; family Arecaceae; genus Calamus; species Calamus simplicifolius. Next base: position 743,953 of record UESW01004402.1, on the reverse strand, counting down.
GCGGATCCGGATCGAGGGGAACCGGCTCTCTGGACCGATCCCTTACGGATTCGGCTCGCTGCCCAACCTCACCTACGTGGACCTCGGTGGCAACAATCTCTCGGGAGGGATTCCGTCGGATCTGGGCACCGCCCCGAGTCTCGAGTTCTTGAACGTCTCCGGCAACCCCCTCCGGCGGCAGCTCCCGGAGACGATCTGGAGCGCGCCGAGGCTCCAGATCTTCTCGGCAAGCCACTGTGGTTTGGATGGCGAGATCCCAAATTTCGAGGCCGGTTGTAGAAATCTCTACAAGATCGAGATGGAAGGCAACGATTTGCGCGGCGAAATCCCCACCGACATCGGCCGGTGCTCGAAACTCCTGAGCCTCAGGCTGGGCCGGAATCGGCTGACCGGCACGATTCCGGCGGATCTCGCCGCGCTGCCGTCGATCACCGAAGTTGATCTCTCGTGGAATGATCTAACTGGCACGATCCCTCCGGCTTTTGATAATTGCAGCACTTTGGAGAGCTTCAACGTGTCGTTCAACCGTCTCGCCGGCGAGGTGCCCTCCGCCGGTGATGTGCTCCGGAACCTCCACCCCTCCGCCTTCGCCGGGAATGCCGGCCTCTGCGGCGGGCCGGTGGGGCGGCCGTGCGCGGGGGGCGGTGCTGCCGCCGCCGGGGCAGGGTGGAGGGAGGAGGCTCCGCCGGCGCGGGGGTCAGCGGGGAAGGCGGTCGTGTGGATCGCCGCCGGCGCGGTGGGGGCGGGGCTGGTGGTGCTGATCCTCGGGACGCGGTGGTCCCGCGAGCGGGAGGAGGAGGGAGCGGGCCCGCGGGGGCCGGGTCCGTGGCGGTTAACGGCATTCCAACGGCTAAACTTCACGGCGGAGGACGTGGCGGAGTGCGTGGCGGGGAGCGACCGGATCATCGGAGTGGGGTCCATGGGAACGGTCTACCGCGCCGAGATGCCAGGTGGCGAGATCATAGCGGTTAAGAAACTGTGGGGACCGCAGAAAGAAGCTGGGAGGATGACGAGAAAGAAAGGCGGGGTGGCGGCGGCGGAAGTGGAGGTGCTGGGCTCCGTCCGGCACCGGAACATCGTCCGGCTGCTCGGCTACTGCGCCAACCGGGAGACGACTCTACTACTCTACGAGTACATGCCCAACGGGAGCCTGGAGGACCTACTCCACCGGAGGGGCGGCGCCGCCGCCGCCGCCGGAAAGGGAGGCGGGGTGGTGGCGGGTTGGGAGACGAGGTACCGGATCGCGGTGGGGATTGCGCAGGGGATATGCTATCTCCACCACGACTGCGAGCCGGTGATCGTGCACCGCGATCTGAAGCCTAGCAACATACTGCTGGATGCGGAGATGGAGGCGCGGGTGGCGGACTTCGGCGTTGCCAAGCTCATCCAGAGTGCCAACCAGGCGATGTCGGTCATCGCCGGCTCCTACGGCTACATCGCCCCGGGTAAGCGGTGAAACTGTGAAGCATTAATATAGTAGCAAACTGCATTGTATATTTATTGTGAAGTTAATTTGGAGAACTGAATGATGTGCAAATGGTGGTGCAGAGTACGCGTACACGCTGCAGGTGGACGAGAAGAGTGATGTATATAGCTACGGAGTGGTCCTGATGGAGATGGTGACCGGGAGGAGGCCGGTGGAGGCGGAGTACGGCGAGGGGAATAGCATCGTGGAGTGGGTGAGGGCGAGGGTGGTGAGAGGGGAGGGAGGAGGGGCGTGGGAGGTGCTGGACCCGGCGGCGGGGTTCGGGTGTAAGGAGGTGAGGGAGGAGATGATGCTGGTGCTCCGGCTGGCGTTGCTTTGCACCAGCAAGAACCCGGCGGACCGGCCGACGATGAGGGACGTGCTATCCATGCTACGAGAGGCGATGCCTAGCCAGAAGGCGGTGGTGGCTGGGAAGCAGCAGGGCGGCGGCGGTTCGCCGGCTGCTGCGGTGCAGCAGACTCTGTGTGATAGTTAATTCTACGTGAATTATATATAGTTAGTGTGTTCGTCAGATTGACTTGTTAAAAGAAGAGTGAAAATTTCCTGCTATTTTTTGTTCCTTTTATGTTTCGGGCTTGTTTCTTTTGCTTATAATTAATATAGTACTTCTAAATTATTATAATTATAGTTCAAATTCTGAATGTTAATACAATCTGATTATTGGAACATGGTTAGAAGAACTCAACAAGGGATCGAGAAGAATCAATGGAATCAATGTCTCATCAACCTCCTGTTCGGTCGCTGGTGGCGACGGGTGGAAGCTTATTAAAAAGTCAAAGTCTTATTAAAAAGTGGAAAGGTCAAAGTTTTATTAAGAAAGACAAAAAGGTCAAAGTCTTTTTTTTTTAGTTGCTAACGACATGATGTTCTTAACCGATCATTAACTTTGGCCTTTAAGCAAGCAAGATCAAAAGCCCCACAACCATACAATAAGGTGACATGAGGCATAAAGGTCTTTGACAAATAACTTGAACATCATGTTACGATAACATTAAAAGTTCAGCATTGAAAATGGCATGTCCATCCATTTGAAATAATTTAACCATGCCTTGACTAGCGCACGGTCTAAAAACTTAAATTTATCCAGCTTTAGGTGCCCTCGTGCAACAAGATCATAGGAATGAATATAAAGGGACCCTAATTAAGCCATTCTTACAAGACTATTAGTGCTAATTAATAACATACTTTCCAAATTGTATTATAACTGTGAAGCAAACCTGAATAAATTAAGAGGCATTGACGGATTCCAAATTGACCAACTGGTGCTTGCTTGTAGGTTTAATCTTAATCACCTCAAAGACTCTCTATTATGAATAAATCCAGCCGCTAAGATATGATGCTGTATTTCGCCCTTAACCATGAGCACCATTTCAAGTCCAAATTAAGGAGGTCAGTCCTCCAGTTCACTATTCAATTCACTTTTGAAAGCAACATTACATGGGACTCAACATCACATTCAAAGCTGCTTCTTAGGCAACATGCTTGATATACATACCCAATAGGAGCCATAAACTACAAATGCATCAAATAAACGTTGCTTCAAAAAATATGGTTTTTTGGACACTTGTTCTAACACTATTAAGTTAGGAGAATTTTAGATCCTTTAAATTCAAATTTTAGGTGAGTTTAAATTGAATTTATGCTACTCACTTTTACATCTCATTACTTGTTCAGAACAAACATGGACAGATTGAGGTCCATTATATTAGCAACCCTATAATCAAAGACCTGAAAGCACCATCCAGGTCAAGTGCATGCTAATGGATGAGCTTATCTTCCCTCTCAACCAAGCCATGTGCTTTCCATAGTTACAAGGATCTAGAACAAGCATTCTGCAGCAATGGAGTAGTTTATCAAAATTGATCCATCCATTCAAAAACAATATCCAAGAGTAGGTTAACGGATCAGCTGTCACCAGATTCCGTTCAACTTTCGAAAACAAGTTCATTCATCAGTTCAGCATATAAATGTTAGCAATACCTCAAGAATTGATTGATTCTTGACTCAAAACTTCTCTGATCCTATACAGCAGAAACTGTGGCCTAGAAAATTTCTCAAGCTCCACAAGAACAGGATTGGAGGATCAAATTAACCACCTTCCAAATAGACTAAATCCATTGGTAGTTGATATTCATACATAAAAATGTAATGCAAATGAACCTAAGACCAATAAACCATTGTTTACTGAGACAAAAGTGAAGTACAATAAGCTGGTGCCTGTAACCTATCTAGTTGCACCGATTCATTAACAGAGGCCAGCCAGCAGGAGGAAGAGGTTAATAAAATAAAAATCTTTCTATCAGAATATAATTTTGTTAGGTGTCTGAACTAGTGAACTTGAACTGATGCAGTGTAAAAAAGGACTCTTGCAGCTGCTTTCCATGCATCAGCAGTAAGAATGCAGTGACAACAAAACAAACCAAAAAAGGGAAGGGGATTCCTAGGTTCCATATATTACCTTTCACATAACTCCATATTTACTGTACAGCCTGGATCTCCAAACTGGCTTGCTGATTCTGAACACCATTCTCAGAGCTTGCTGTCTCGTTATTCTCATTTGCATTCATTTCCTGAACAGCAGGTGGGTCAGTGATGGTCCTTGGCATCACGGCGTTATCAGAGAGGCGGCCTTTCATTTCCCGGTGCTCTTGACAGTTGGCACACCAATGCATGCAGCAATGTACCATGCAAGGGTCACATGGAGAGTCCTGCAGGAGGTGTAACAAGAATGTGATCAACAAGGGCAGCCTAAAGCAAATCAGGAGACATCCAACTTCATATATAAAACCAGCAAACTTTATGATTAAATTAGTACAGTAAAGAAACAACAAAGTATCTTCTTGCAGGCAGTCCAAATCATTGTAAGTCTACCACAACTTTGTATATGAATCTCTTTCCTGCATTTCTAGTGCAACAGCTAAACTTTGGAAAAGGAATGCCATGCATGATGCACATACATACTTACATCACAGTAAGGGAGTCCTTGAATTTTTTATTGACAACTGAACATCTAGTAGCTGGTCTTCGCTAATTCATGATGCAACCAACGCTAGCTCATCATTTGCATTGCTAGTGAGACAGAACAACTCTTGGTAAAGAAATCATAAGCCGCCCTAGACTTTATTTGGAGTATAAAATGTACAAATAAAGCTTGACCCATGTACATGTTTATGTCACAGCCAGTAAGTCCACTGAGGGTTTGTTAACTAGAAAAATCCATGTGACAACAAGATATATTATTGGCAAAACCATCCATATGAACCATACAAGACATCTACAAGTAAAATAACATTCAGTCTCTGGGCACTCCTTATAACACATGCGAATAATTGAATGTTTAAATTGATCATATGCATTCTGAAACAGAAGGAAGACACTAATAGTTTACCTTGAGATGATATTTCTTCTGTAGTGATTGCCGAAAAAGACCAGTGTAGACACCACACATCCACCAAGCAAAGAATAATCCTTCTCCAATCAAAACTGATGTCTCTGGGTCAATGCCATGCAACAGTGCTGTAGCAGCTGCCAGTGCAATGCCACCTTCAACACAGATTACATGACAAAAGCATGCATTTTTCCATGGGATTTCTTCTTGAAGCTTCTCGACATTATGACCAAACAACACACAAGGACAGAATAAACCAGTCCAGCCTATCAAGCAAAAAATCAAAGTCTTAATCTAAAAGTGTTGGAAAAATACACCAGTACATGTCACTCAGCATAGTGAAAATTAATATGCTTAAGCATTGTAGTCCAAGGCAAAGAAGTTTTGAGTGTTCAAGATCAGAAAGGGAGAGCAGACTAGGAAGCAGAGTCATCAAGATGATCAAAAGCCTCTAATATAGTCATTGAAACACAAATTACTGCTGCAAACCATGAAAACCATTTCCAAAGGAGGAATCATAAATTGACATTCTGCAATATCCCACATTCTTCCATCACTATTTCATCAAAATAAGTATTACAGATCTTTTGCCATGTGAATCTACTATCAGAGTGCAAGTGGTGGTCTCAGTGTCTGCCAACATAAGATAGTTACTTGGGCATAGAGCTACTAGTACAGATTTTTTTTCATAACTTAAAGAATGAGAATTTGGTTGCAGGTATTTTTCAAACTCTTTCTTTTCTAGGGATGACAATTTTTTCCGTTTGATCGTTTACCCGACCGGTACCATTTTTAACGGATCAAAAAATCCTCGGTCTAAACGGCTTAACGGATAACTGAAATTTTTCGTTAACGGCTAAACGGGTAAACGGCCTGGGGACGGTATTTTCCGCCCCATCTCCGTTCATGTTAACTTTAATATAATATATTTAAATTTTAAATATATATATATAATTAATATATTAAAAAATTAAAAATAAAAAAAATATAATCCTAACTCTTGCTCTTTCTTATTTTACATAGCCAACTCTTGCTCTTCCTTTTTTTCACGCAACTAATCTGATATTCTAAACCAAGACAAGAACCTAACTCCATTAGTCCATCGTCTATCTTCACCCATCGCTGCTCCATCGACGCCCTCCAACACCTTTTTGTTTTTTTTTTGTATACTCATCTCTTTAGAAAAATATCTCTTTATTTATTTTTTTAAAATTTGAATGTATTTTTTTTTACGGTTGTTATATTGAAAATTTTCATTTTCTAATTTTTTTTCTTGTTAGTTATTTTCTTTCTCACTTTTCGTTTTCTTCTTCCTTATTCCAGAGTTGAAGAATCTCTTATATATATCAATATCATCATCTTGATTCGTCTCTATATTATCTAAACACTGGGTATCCGTTTAACCGACCGGGTATCCCCGTCTCCGCTCCATTAATTATAACAGCTTAATAGGGCGAGAAGCTTATATTTGTGTTCAATGCCGTTGACCCGGAAATATGAACAATTTCTAAGGGTTTTCATATGCTATTGTATTCAAAAATAATACTGCAAAATCTCCAATAACAAACTTCTCCATATAACCCTACGACCAATATTATCCAACACATCATCAATGCCAAAGAGATTACATAAATGTCATGATACTTTGCCTTTTAGCACCAACAGCCATGCAGTAGTGTCACCTTTTGCTCCAAGGAACCTCTCCCTCCCTCTCTCTAGCATAATCCTAGGGAATGTGATGAAGCTTGCTTTCTTACCCATGTGCATTTTGTTCTCTTTCCTTCTCTTTATGGTGTATCTATTATAACAAAGACCTTTAGGCTTCCTTGAATTGCTCCTTAAAGCTTGGGATGCATTTATGCGATGACAGTCGAAAAATCATTTGAGCAAAGCATTTTTTTTTATTTGAAATATATAAATTATGTTAGAGACTAGCAGACAAGTGGCCACTGGACTCTATTACAATTATCAAACCAATACAAGAATGCAGACACTCAGTATTATAACAAACATGTTCTAAAGCATCACATTTCAAGAACAGTGATCAAGGGCAATTATGGTACACTAGCCTTTATTCTGTTCACCTTTTCAATCCAGTTGTAGACCATTGCGAATCAAAATTAGGCTTTTTTTAATTAAAAAACAAAAAAAGCTTTTTTGCTCATTTCCTTTTTAAAGTTCCTCTGCAATTTAAAATTTCACTACAACAATACAAAACCATTGGTTTATATCATTTCAAAGGCAGGAAATCGGTATAAACACCTTTTTTTTTTTCATTATTAATGACTTAAGAAGAACAATACTTAAAATAATTAATCATATTAGAATTAATTAGCCATGTTTTGCTCGTAAACACAATGAGCATATATGCATCAATGAGCCAACATAAGGAGAGAAAAGCAGGCAGGCTACACCACATTTAAAACTCAAAAACAAATTAATATCAAAAGAACACACAATTTTTAAGCGATGTCAATGCTGAACAGCAATTAAAACAGAACACCAATTAAAACAGAACAGCAATTAAAACAGAACACCTCTATACAAAGCATATTTAAGAGGACATATCTTACAGCTTTCCATGTCTTCGAAACAGCCAAAGATGCCAGTCGTCCAGGCCTCGTCGGCCGGCGGCTCATAGCTTTCCGGAAGCGGTTGTCCACACTCGGTGCATTGACGAACCCCCAACTGTCTAATAACCACAACCATAACCTCAAACAGCCAAAACCTTCATTAATCTCGCAAATGGATTTTTTTTTTTTAAAAAAATTCATATACAACCAATTTTGATCAGATAAATTACTAGAAAACTCCAGAACCAATAATTCTACCAATGAGAAATGCATTGCAATCTTTAAATTACAATAATCAAATTCTAAAGAAAAAAAAATTCAAAAGTTTAGGCAACCTGGGGGACACGGATGGGCTGATTAAGCTCTCCGGGTTCAATCTCCTCCATGGGCGCATCTTGTTCCTTCGTTAGCTTGACGTATTGCATCGTACCGTCCGCCATTGTTCCAAATCCCACCTAAAAGATGGCTTTTTTATGACTCCAAATCTCCCAAAGTTCTTGGAAGTTTCGGTTTTTCCTCGATCGAAAAGAATTATCTCCTCTGGATGTAGATGACTTAGAAGATCGCGGATGTCGTAATCTTCCGATTAGCTTTCGGATCCGGAGCAAAAGCTCGGATGTCGAAGTGAGTTAGATTTATGTCTGGATCCTCTCCTTTTGGTTTTGTCCCTTCCGAGGGCGTTCGTTCCTCCGACAATTCCGTTGACAATTCGTTATAAAAAACGGTTCCGTTGACATTTCTATTTTTGAGTTAGGTACCGTTTGCCGGAAACATCCACGCAAGATCTCTTACATTAGTCCTGAATCCTGATGATGAGTAAATGAGAAAGAAAAGATGGATGCTTGTGACCTCTGGATGCGTATTTTTTGTAAATATTTTAAATTAAAAATATAAAAAAATTGACAATTTTAAAATATTATTTATATTTATATTTATTTCTCCGCTTAATTTTGTCTATCAATTGTTTGATACAAATCTTTGATAAAATTAACTCCATCTAATTCTGAGTTATCATGGGATTAAAGAAGTGGCTTATATTTTTATTAACTTTTTAATATAAAAATAAGATTGTTTCTAAAACAATATCAAATTCAAAAGAAATAAATCATACTATAAATTAAAATATATATCTAAATCGAACAAATGAGAAACTCATTTAGTCACCTTAAATGAGCGTACTCCAAAATGATAAAAAGCTGGAAGGACAAGAAAAAAAAAAAAAGGTCAACATTAAAAATTAAGAGGAAGAAAATCTTTTCAAAATGGTAAAAAGATAGAAGAGGAAGTGTAAAAAAAAAAAAAGAAAAGAAAGAAAAGCCGATTTCAAAAATTAGGCCACGTGAGGAAAATATTTTTAAATTTATAGATTACTTCTCAAATTTACAAGGAAACACGTGGAAGGATTTTTAAGAGCGAAAAGAAATTAATATTACTAATTTAATTTAAATTTTAAAAATAAAAATGAGATAAAATTTTAAATATTTTTATAAACCAATTTTATATGTCAATCAATTATTTTATTTTTAGAAAATAATTGTAAAATTTTATGAAAATATTTTTTTATATTTTATAAATAATTATATAATGGTGTGTGTACGATTAGGTATAGTTTCATATGCATGATCATGTATATAAAGAATTATTTGAAAAGCAATTAATATTTGAAAAGCTATAAATAATTCATAATGTTAAAAATATGTTTTATAAAAAGAGTGGATGGATAAAAAATGTTCATGACCCTATGCACATGGTGTTTGCAGTAATTCTGGTTTGCATTTCTTTAGTACTTCCATTTTCTTTGTCTGTCTTCTAACACCCCCCCCTTGCTTTTCGTCCATGTTGTCGAAGGATCTCAAGTTAGATGTGCTACGGCCAACTCTTCCACCTCTTGTTAGAGGGGGAAAAAAAAAAATGAAAAGATTCATCTAAAAGAGAAAAAGATAAAGGGGAAATTAAAACAAAAAAAAAAGTTAGAGAAAACATAAAATTTAGAAGGAAGTGATGAGAGTCAAGAAAGAAGAGGCATGCAAAAGACAAGAATAAAGATTATGATGTGCTTGTAATGAAGCTTTTGTCACTATATATATATATATATTGTTGGGGGTAAAATCGTCATTGCATTGATATCCGTGCGAGGCGGCTAAGGCTGACCTCCTCCCGCCGCCTTCCTCCGGGCTTCCGTAGCTCGGCCTCCTCCGGGCTTCCGTAGCTCGGCCTCCTCCGGGCTTCTCTAGCTCGGCCTCCCCCGGGCCTCCGTAGCTCGGCCTCCTCCGGGCTTCCGTAGCTCGGCCTCCTCCGGGCTTCTCTAGCTCGGCCTCCCCGGGGCCTCCGCAGCTCGGCCTCCCCCGGGCCTCCGTAGCTCGGCCTCCTCCGGGCTTCCGTAGCTCGGCCTCCTCCGGGCTTCCGTAGCTCGGTCTCCTCCGGGCTTCCCTAGCTCGGCCTCCTCCGGGCTTTCGTAGCTCGCTTATACCCAGCGATCCATGCCCCGACGTCTACCTCCGCGGAACCTGACGCGGGAGAGCTTAAACTTACCTGAGCAGCTCCTTAGGCAAGGAATTATATCGAAACGTGGCCTAAGACCTATTGAAACCGCCCCAGGTCTACTCACCAAGATCCCAAGACATCGAAGAGCTCTCCCAGCCGTCGATCCCTTAACAGACAAGGCGTGGATTCTAACGGCCCCACGACGGCCTGATTCTGTCTACCCCCGTATCGTAACAACCTCAGAACCTTCCAGAAGATGCTCAAGTCCCCAGGTGATAGTCTATAAGTATCAGATTAACAGACTCCCTCAGGTACGCACGCAGCTCTATACGCACACCTCCACTCTCACTCTCCTCCCCTTTTTGGAGCCTCCGATTGGCCACCCCCCGGAGAGGCCTCCCGGAGAGATCCACCTCCTCATTATCTGGTTGATCGCCGATTCCTTCCCCACTGACTTGAGCGTCGGAGGGTCTTCCGCGGAGGACCAACCCCAGCGTCCCTCCGCGTGTGGGCTTCTTTTGCAGGTCCGCCGCACCCCCCTCTTTCCGGAGATCGACCGCGCCCGAGTCGGAGGACGGATCCCGGCGGCAACAGATTGGCGCTAGAGGAAGGGTCTCAAGTCCCATCAAAACTTGAAAGAAGGAGACAAGGATCTTAATCCGGAGAAGAACCTCTCTGATGGCCAACCGGAAGAGAGGAGCAGCCTCTGATGCTCAGGATCAGGTCGCCTCCCAAAGGCCTGATCCAACCGGCACCACGGCACCGCAACCCCCGCCTGTCGAGACTCCGTCGCCGCCTGCCATTCCGGTGACCCAGGACCAGTTTGCTACGCTGGTTCAACAAGTCCAGGCTCTCACCCACTTGGTCCAGGAGCGTCTTGCACCTCCTCCTGCTTCACACCCCCAGAAAGAAGCGGCGACTTCTTCTTCACCGGCAACCTCCTCCTCTGATCCGTGTGAATCAGCGGATCCCCCACATCGCCCCAGGGGGGACAAACCGGTCCCTCGAACCGGTTACGATAGAGATCTTCCCAGATCTCGGCGAGCCCGCTCCCTCTCTCCGGCAACGTCTCACCATGATTCGACGCCCTCCTTGCGGTTCTCCCGTCCGGCTGCTCCTCTCGCCGGTGAGGAGGAGATCCGCCGTCAGATCCAAGAAATGCGTCAGGAGCTGGACGCCGCCAAGCAGATCCATCTGCCTCAGCCCAAAGCAGAGCAGGGCATCCCTTTCTCTAAGGAGATCATGGAGGAAGTGATTCCCTCCCACGTCAAGCTGCCAACCGTCGAGCCCTATCACGGCTCCACTGATCCAGACGACCATCTCAGCAGCTTTCGGTCAATAATGATGTTCCACGGAGCATCTGATGCGATCCTCTGTCGAGCCTTCCCATCCACCCTCAGAGGATCCGTCCGAACCTGGTTCAACGCCTTGAAACCGGGTTCTATTGATTCATTCGACGAGCTGAGCCACCTTTTTATTGGCCAGTTCGTCAGCAGCCGCCGCCACCGACGGAGATCTGACTCCCTCTCCGAAGTCAAGCAAAGAGAGGGGGAGTCCTTGAGAAATTATCTTGGCCGTTTCAACAAGGCCATGTTAGAGGTGGACCATCTTAATCACGAGGTGGCTATGTCCGCCCTGGCGGGGGGAGTTTCAAAGGAGAGCGACTTCTATTTGGCAATGGAAGTCAGCTACCCCCCATGTTTGTCTGATATGATGGCCCTCGCGGACAAGTACGCCAGGGTCGAGGAGTCGCGGAGAGTGGCCCGCGCTGAGCAAGCAAGGAAGAAGCAGGAGCACAAAGCTCCCGACAGACACCGCCCTGCTCGTCGGCCAAGTCCGCCCCGCCGTCCAAGAGTCCCTCCGCTGCCGCCAAGGAATCGCTCCCGGAGTCCTCCCAGGCGATTCGATCGCTATACTCCGCTGACTGTGCCCCGGGCGCAGATCCTCATGGAGATAGAGCGCCAGCTTCCCCGACCGGTGCCTCTCCGAGGGAACCCAACCCGGAGAGATCCCGCCAAGTACTGCCGCTACCACAGGGAGCATGGCCATGACACCGAAGAATGCTGGCAGCTGAAGAACGAGATCGAGAGACTGATTCGGCGGGGACGGTTGGACCAGTTCAGAAGAGCACCTGAGCCGCCACAAGGAGGTGATCGCCAGCCTGAGCTCCCACAACTCCCTCCTCCACCAAATCCGCCCGTGGTTGGCCGTATCAACATGATTGAAGAGGCCGGCGGATCGAGCTTCGGGGGCAATGGTGATGCACCGATGCCAAAGAAGGCGCGCACGGGCGAGCTTTCCTTTTCTGATGATGATCTTCTTGGGATACAGCTTCCCCATGAGGACGCACTTGTTGTATCCTTAAACTTGAACAATTATGATGTAAGCCGAATCCTGGTCGATAGTGGAAGCTCGGTGAACGTTTTGTACCTCGGTGTGTTTGCCAGGATGAAATTGCTCATGGAAAACCTCCGAGCCGTGGATTCCACCATGATGGGATTCACCGGCGACATCATCGTCCCAGAAGGAATCGTCACCCTGACGGTCGGCGCAGGAACCTGGCCCCTCGTAACCGTTGTACAGACCGACTTCTTAGTGACCGACCTCAAGTCCCCATACAACGCTATATTCGGCAGGCCGGGTCTAATGTCCCTCAAGGCGGTAGTCTCCATCCCGCATCTATCCATGAAGTTCCCTACCAAGCAAGGAGTTGGCGTGGTTCGGGGAAATCAAGCCATGGCTCGGCAGTGTTTCGTCACGAGCCTTCAGTCTAGAATGCCCGAAGTCGACGGGATAGACGCTCGTGAGGACTTTGCCGAACAACGAGGAGAACCGGCGGAAGAACTAGAAGAAGTACCGCTAGACGAAGCTCGGCCCGACCGAACCATAAGGATCGGGTCGCTACTCGAAGGAGAGCCTCGTCGCGAGCTGATCAGATTCCTCCAAAGCAATGCGGACATCTTCGCCTGGACCGCCTCTGACATGCCGGGGATTGACCCAGAAATCCTCATCCATCGCCTCAATGTGGACGAGAGGCACAGGCCCGTTAAGCAGAAGAAGAGAAGCTTCGCCCCGGAACGGCAAAAAGCCGTTGAAGAAGAGGTCGACAAACTCATCAAAGCCAATTTTGTCCGAGAGGTGAACTACCCAAGTTGGTTGTCAAACGTCGTCATGGTGAAAAAATCGAATGGCAAATGGAGAATCTGCATCGACTTCACCGACCTCAACAAGGCATGCCCAAAGGATAGCTTCCCCCTCCCTCGGATCGACCAGCTCGTGGACGCCACCTCGGGCCACCAGATGCTATCGTTCATGGATGCCTATTCGGGCTACAATCAGATCCGGATGGCCCCCGAAGATGAGGAAAAGACCGCCTTCATAACCGACCGAGGTACCTACTGTTACCGAGTTATGCCTTTCGGTCTTAAAAATGCAGGAGCGACCTATCAGCGGCTGGTCAACAAGGTGTTCAAGGAGCAAATCGGCCGGAACATGGAGGTGTACGTAGATGATATGCTGGTCAAGAGCAAGGAAGCGCTGCGGCATGTTGAGGACCTCGCGGAGAGCTTTGCCACGCTGCGCAAATATGGAATGAAGCTCAACCCGACCAAGTGTGCTTTCGGCGTCAATTCCGGGAAGTTCCTCGGCTTCATGGTCTCCCAGCGAGGTATCGAGGCTAACCCTCAGAAGATTCAAGCTCTCCAACAAATGGCACCCCCAGCGTCTATTAAGGAGGTCCAGCGCTTAACCGGGAGGATAGCGGCCCTTAACCGCTTCGTGGCTCGGTCAGCCGAGAGATGCCTCCCCTTCTTCAAAACTCTCCGAGCGGCCAAAAATTTCCAATGGACCCCTGAGTGCCAGAAATCATTTCAAGATCTCAAGAAGTACCTCGGCTCGCCTCCGCTTCTCAGTAGTCCGATCCTAGGAGAGACTCTATTTCTGTACCTAGCCATCTCGGAGGGCGCAGTTTGCTCAGTGATAGTCAAAGAAGAAAGCAAAGTTCAGAGGCCGATCTACTATGTAAGTAGACTGCTCCGCGATGCAGAGACGAGGTACACCAGGATCAAGAAGATAGTGCTGGCTTTGATCACCTCGGTCCGGAAGCTGCGGCCTTATTTTCAGGCACATTCAGTGACGGTCCTCACCGATCAACCCATCAAGGCGGTGGTCCACCGGCCAGAAACATCGGGGAGGATGACCAAATGGGCCGTCGAACTAAGCGAGCATGACATACATTTTCAACCTCGCCCGGCCATCAAAGCCCAAGTGCTGGCCAATTTCCTCCTCGAGTGTACCATCCTAGAGGACGGCTCTACCCCGGAAATTTCCGAAGGACCAAAGCCTGAAGCTCGGTGGCTCCTTCACGTCGATGGGTCGTCCAACGCCCATCATTCCGGTGCGGGTTTAGTTCTCACCAGCCCAGAGGGGATGATCTTCGAATATGGCGTCCGATTCTCCTTCCCGGCTTCCAACAACGAAGCCGAGTACGAGGCCCTGTTAGCTGATCTCCGGATCGCCCGCAACCTGAAGGTGGAAAAGCTTAACGCCTTCACCGACTCTCAGCTGGTGGCCGGCCATGTGCGGGGAGAGTTCGAAGCCCGAGAACCCAACATGATCCGATATCTCCAAGAGGTGCGCGGCCTACTTCCCCATTTTGCCGAGTTTGAAATTGTTCAAACTTCTAGATCGGAAAACGCCCGAGCCGACCTACTCTCCCGTTTGGCGACCGCGGAGACGATGGATGCTGAGCAAAAATTCCATCTGGAGACTCTGGAGAAGCCGAGCATCATGGAAGCCGATCGGGTGATGCAAATCGAGACCGAACCATCCTGGTTCGACCCCATCCTTAACTATCTCAAAGAAGGGTCGCTCCCATCCGACCGAAGAGAGGCCAGGAAATTGAAGCTGCAGGCGACCCACTACGTATTGATTGACAACAAGCTCTATAAGCGGTCTTTTTCTATGCCGTTGCTCAGATGCCTCCGCCCATCCGAGGCGAACTATGCTCTGCGAGAGGTACATGAAGGGATTTGCGGCAACCATCTGGGAGGCCGGTCCCTATGCCACAAGGTGCTACGGCAAGGCTATTATTGGCCGACCATGCAGAAAGATGCGGACGACCTAGTCCGAGCCTGTGATGCCTGCCAGAGACATTCAAGCATCCAGAGGCTCCCCTCCGCCGAGCTAGTTTCTATATCCTCCGCCTGGCCCTTTGCCAAGTGGGGGATGGACATCCTCGGCCCATTCCCGCTGGCGACAGGACAACGAAAATTCTTATTCGTCGCCATCGACTACTTCACCAAGTGGGTTGAAGCGGAAGCAGTTGCCCAAATCACCGAAGCCCGAGCCAGGGACTTCGTGTGGAGGTCCATCGTCTGCAGGTTCGGCCTCCCCCACACCATAATCACCGATAATGGTAAGCAGTTCGACAATTCCAAGTTCCGCCAATTCTGCGAGGAACACGGGATCCGTCACCACCTCACTTCGGTCGGGCACCCACAAGACAACGGAGCGGCCGAGGTAACCAACAGGACTCTCCTCCAAGGAATCAAAGCTCGCCTCTCTAGAGCCCAAGGCAGGTGGGCGGATGAGCTGCACCATGTCTTGTGGGCCTATCGCACCACTCCGAGAATCCCGACGGGCGAGACTCCATTCCGAATGGCTTTTGGCACGGAGGCCGTCATCCCTGTGGAAATAGGCCTCCCATCTTTGCGGGTGGAGAGTTATTCGGAGGAAGCCAGCAACGAGCAACTCCGCACCAGCCTCGACTTGGTAGAGGAAGTCAGAGAGAAGGCCCGAATCAGGACGGCCGCCTATCAACAGAGGGTGGCTCGGTACCATGCCTCCAGGGTCAAGGGGAAAGCCTTCCTACCCGGTGACCTCATCCTCCGGAAAGCTTCTGTATCCAAACCGCTGGAGCAAGGAAAGCTGGCGCCGAACTGGGAAGGCCCATATCAAATCACGGAGATCATTGGGCCAGGGACCTACAGGCTGCAGGATCTCGATGGGAAATCCGTCCCCCGAACGTGGAACTCGGACAACCTCCGCAAATACTATCAATAGGGTATGTCCTTTATGTTTCGCCAGTTATCTATTTTCCCGCAACCTGTTATGTGAATCGATTATGCACCATATTGCCATAAATCATAAAAGGAAATAGATGCTTCTTACCAATCCTCGGTACAACCGAGTTGTCTGCTTGAACAGGGAAATCTCTGAACCTTGGCAGGGCCAAGTAAAACAAAGTCTCCGAACCTCGGCAGGGCCGAGCAACAAAATCTCCGAACCTTGGCAGGGCCAAGTAAAACAAAGTCTCCGAACCTCGGCAGGGCCGAGCAACAAAATCTCCGAACCTTGGCAGGGCCAAGTAAAACAAAGTCTCCGAACCTCGGCAGGGCCGAGCAACAAAATCTCCGAACCTTGGCGGGGCCAAGTAAAACAAAGTCTCCGAACCTCGGCAGGGCCGAGCAACAAAATCTCCGAACCTTGGCAGGGCCAAGTAAAACAAAGTCTCCGAACCTTGGCAGGGCCAAGTAAAACAAAGTCTCCGAACCTCGGCAGGGCCGAGCAACAAAATCTCCGAACCTTGGCAGGGCCAAGTAAAACAAAGTCTCCGAACCTCGGCAGGGCCGAGCAAAAAAATCTCCGAACCTTGGCAGGGCCAAGTAAAACAAAGTCTCCGAACCTCGGCAGGGCCGAGCAACAAAATCTCCGAACCTTGGCAGGGCCAAGTAAAACAAAGTCTCCGAACCTCGGCAGGGCCGAGCAACAAATCTCCGAACCTCGGCAGGGCCGAGCAACAAAATCTCCGAACCTTGGCACGGCCAAGTAAAACAAAGTCTCCGAACCTCGGCAGGGCCGAGCAACAAATCTCCGAACCTTGGCGGGGCCAAGTAAAACAAAGTCTCCGAACCTCGGCAGGGCCGAGCAACAAAATATCCGAACCTTGGCAGGGCCAAGTAAAACAAAGTCTCTGAACCTTGGCAGGGCCAAGTAAAACAAAGTCTCCGAACCTCGGCAGGGCCGAGCAACAAAATCTCCGAACCTTAGCGGGGCCAAGTAAAACAAAGTCTCCGAACCTCGGCAGGGCCGAGCAACAAAATCTCCGAACCTTGGCAGGGCCAAGTAAAACAAAGTCTCCGAACCTTGGCAGGGCCAAGTAAAACAAAGTCTCCGAACCTCGGCAGGGCCGAGCAACAAAATCTCCGAACCTTGGCAGGGCCAAGTAAAACAAAGTCTCCGAACCTCGGCAGGACCGAGCAACAAAATCTCCGAACCTTGGCAGGGCCAAGTAAAACAAAGTCTCCGAACCTCGGCAGGGCCGAGCAACAAAATCTCCGAACCTTGGCAGGGCCAAGTAAAACAAAGTCTCCGAACCTCGGCAGGGCCGAGCAACAAAATCTCCGAACCTTGGCAGGGCCAAGTAAAACAAAGTCTCCGAACCTTGGCGGGGCCAAGTAAAATGTTTCACCGAGCCATGGCAAGGCCAGGTAAAAACCACTCGGGCTAAAAACCCCAGCAAAAGGGTCTGAACCCATGGGCCTCGACCAAAGCCGAACGGCCCCAGATAGTCCCCGAAGGACTTCGTCCGGTTTGAGACGAGCACGTTGAGTAAAAAACCATCGACGCGCGAGAAAAAGCCGCCGTTGACAAGGTTACTCTCGAGGCCATCTAGCCCCGCGCAGTCGGCCGAAGAGCCCAGGCAGAGTTGGGCGATTTCCCTCTCCGCCACTGGAAATCTTTCGGATAACGCCCCTATAGCCCATCATTCGAAAAAGCCTACGCTAGCACACCAAAACGACGGGGTCACGACGGCCCCCTGATCCGTCACACGGGCCTAAGTCATAAAAACTCAAAGGAAGGGACTTCATGTATAAACAAGACCCATATTTCATTCATGAAAAGAGAACTACAAAGAGACGATAAGAAGCAAAAGCAAGTGGGGAGTCCCCGAATCAGAATTCGGAGCCACTCCCGGAGGCTAACAGTTCCTCCAGGCGCTCCGACAGGTCAGCCACTTGCTGACGCAGGGACGCTATCTCCTCCCTCTGCCGATCCATTATCCGGCGCGAAGCTTTCGCCTCCCTAACAGATACGTCCAAAAATTGTTCAGCGACCCTCGCAAGCCGCTCATTAGTCGCGAAGGCCGACGCCAGGCTCTCCCCATTGACCGAGACGGAGATGGATCTCCCCTCCGGGCGCAGCGGGCTAGCAAGTGAAGAACGCAACTCACTCGATCGCGCTGGGGAAGCCATCTTTTCCAAAGCCGAGGGATAGCCAAAGTCTATGCCCCCGGGTCATATTTATACCTGCCAGGAAGGTGTCCCGATCGGCCACGCCGCGAACGCCGATCCATGAGAGTTCGCCGCATGTCAACATTCTAATGCATGAGGAATCCGAAGGGTCACGCCATATCCCGAGTGAGATCGATGGGCGCGAACAGACTGTTCGGGGGTTCCCCAGGCGAACACTTTCCAATCTATCGCCCCCTGCATTAAATGCACTCGGCGCTTCCCCGAGCCGCTTAAATACCACCCCCTTTTCTTCTCGGAAAACGTGGAAGTCCGCCGCTCGACCGATAATTCGCCCCCTTGGAAAGAGTAGCATCGCCAATAAATGCATGGCAGCGCGCCGCCCGTTCCGCTCAGGCACCCCCTTTTATCAAGCGCCACGCAGGCCTAACATGGCAGCTGAACCGCTCCCTCCGAGCTATAAAATTCTCCAAACCTCGGCAGGGCCGAGCTACAGAGTTCTCCGAACTTCGGCAGGGCCGAACTATAAAATTCTCCGAACCTCGGCAGGGCCGAGCTACCAGCTCTCCGAACCTCGGCAGGGCCGAGCTATAAAATTCTTCGAACCTCGGCAGGGCCGAGCTACCAGCTCTCCGAACCTCGGCAGGGCCGAGCTATAAAATTCCCCGAACCTCGGCAGGGCCGAGCTACCAATTCTCCGAACCTCGGCAGGGCCGAGCCATCAGTTCTCCGAACCTCGGCAGGGCCGAGCTACCAATTCTCCGAACCTCGGCAGGCCGAGCTATCAGTTCTCTGAACCTCGGCAGGGCCGAGCTACAAAGTTTTCCGAACCTTGGCGTGGCCAAGCGAGATTTTCTCCAAACCTCGGCAGAACCGAGTTGCAAAATTCTTCGAACCTTGGCAGAGCCAAGTAAGACGTTCCCCGAAACTCAACTATCTCGAGGGACTAAATCCTTAAACCATGACAAAAAGGGTTGCAGGCTCCCCGAACTTCGGCCAAAGCCGACTCACGATACTCCGAGCTCCAATAAAAGCGGAACACAAAATACCAAACTCCTGACCCGAGCAAGGAGTATATTTGCCAAACAGTCTACAAATCGCCGAAAGCAAACCTCGATTAGTTCGGATGGCGTGAAGTCCTCGTCTAAGGGCAAACAAAACGCTTCCGACGCCCGCAGACAACAATGGCAAAAAGTTCGGCACCAGAAAATATAGAGATTAAAACATTGAATATAACTCTCTTTATTGCCGGTCATGATCAATTACAAATGCCTCATAGGCGTTACAAAAACATTGAAATGCACAAAATAAAGGCAAAATACAAGATCCGTGTAGCTGCTCCAGAGCAGTCCTAGACAACTACGATGTTCCAACATCCGGATCGAGAAGTCATGCAAACCAAGAAATGGCCAAGTCCGCTTGGGCAGGATGAGTTAAAAGACCCAAAAGGAGGCATGGCCCGCGGATGCTGATTCTGAGGATCCGGACGATCCAGCCCGCTCCCCTAGGAGGGGCGCTGAATCATATGCCGCCGCCCAGCCGGGAGAAACCGGGGACCATCCAACCCCGGTTGCTCCCATATTGTCCCTCCCATGGCAAGGATTCCCCTCAGAGAAGACGCGGGAACCTAAGCCAGCGAAAGAGGGAGGGCCTGCGCGTGCTACGGAGGTGTCCATACACCTCCTGACCCGCATCCCCCGCAGCAGGAGCCGCAGATCACAATGGAAGCGCATATGTGCGCTCTCCGTATGATCTCTGCCCCCTCCATGTGCGCTCTCCATATGATCTCCGAGACTCGTCCCCTAAGGATGAGCCATCCTTCAGCTGCTCCCCGGTCGCCCCAGCTATCCGGCGGCAAGGAGCCCATGAAAGGAAAAGTCGATCCTTCCACTCGTAGCAACAGAGGAACGGGTGCGGTAAAAATTCCAACGAGAAAGAAACTTTGGGGAGCCAGATGAGACCCCTCTTTCCCCTTTTTATAGGCGGAAATGGACCAGGAAAAGCCACCCAGGCTGCGCGTCCCAAGATTCAAATTTCCAAATATTACGTCCACGTGGTCTCCCAAGATTGGTGCCCCACTGCGCGCCAAAACCACCGCCCGAACCAGGACGTGTACGAAGATCCCCTCCTGATTTCGAATCACAGTCATTAAATGCAGGAAATCGTCCGCTGACGCTTCGAAAACCGGCGGGCTCAAAAATCGTCCTTTGAAAAAGTACTGTCCAATAGTGGACGGTTGCGTGCGCATCGCAACGAGGTGGCCTGCATGGGAAAAGAGCACCTTCCGGAAAGCTCTGATGCAGCTTTATGCCCCCCACTGCGCCGTATCAAGTAAAGTAAAAACCGAATCGCCTGCAGGACAGCAGGACATTGGCAGGATGGCAGGAATCACGCCGACCTATTTTTGCCCATCGGCCCACGCCGACCTGTTCCCGCCTGTCGGCCCCAGCCGACCCGTTTTATTCATCGGCCCTAGCCGACCTACTTATATCCGTCGGCCCTAGCCGACCTACTTATATTCATCGGCCCCAGCCGACCCATTTCGCCTGTCGGCCCTAGCCGACCCATTTTCGTTTGTCGGCCCCGGCCGACCTATTTCGCCTATCGGCCCGAGCCAATACGCTTTCCCGGTCTCGAATTAAAGGCCGACGAGGGATATCAGCGAGCAATGAACCGCTCATCATTGAGGCAAGGCTAAGCAACAGCGGAGTCGCACAGGAAAAACGCTTAGATAAAAACGGGAAAAATACGCAACGCAAAAAGAAACTCACCTTGAGGATCCAAAGGGCTGAGCCCGGCTGCAAAGAGAGCTCCCTCCGATAACAGGTCGTTAGCCGAAAACGTCTGTCCATTGCGAAGGACATCCAGGTCCCTCTCCTCCTGCGCCGATAAGGCCGGATGCGTCTCCGCATCCCTCGCAACTTCCCCCCATCGTCGAGGGAAATCGGAACCGATGTTCCCCTCCGCAATCACAAATCGACTCTTCCACCCCTTGATGAAAGAGGGGCTTATCCGTAATGACATTAAAAGACCTCCGGGGCCCGATGGAGGTCCACTCCGATTTCCGCCCGGGAGTTAGGTGATAACAGGTGCGAAAAAGGGGGAGAGTCGCAACGATTTGGATCTGGTGGCACATCGAGATAAATCCGACGATGTTCCGCCAACTGTTTGGGGCCACCATCGATGGACAGATGTTGTAGTGGGTCATGATCTCCTTCACCAAGGGATGGAGAGGGAAACAAAGACCCGCCTTAAAACTGTCCTCATAGACGAATACTCCAGACTCCAAGTCCCGGGTAACCCTATCTTCAAGTCCCGGCACCCGCAAAACCACATCCATGGGCAGACCATACCTCTGATGAATCCTCCCCAAATCCTCAGCGACGATTTCTGAGGCCACGTCTTCAGGGCTCATCGCCATTGAAAGAAGTATCAGATGAAAGCAATGAGCGTCGGAGAAGATGAA
>UESW01004402.1:510152-717671 GCA_900491605.1 Calamus simplicifolius | reverse complement strand
TGGCACAAGACTTGAGTCAATAGGGCTAATAAGATACATAAACCAAATGATATATGGAAAAGCATACCAGAGTCAGGTTTCCTTATATAAAGAAATAAAAGAATGATCATGTAGGCTGAACTTTGTGGCACAAATAGCTAACTATATCAATAGGAAATTAGCAATAGCTGTACCTTTCTCTTGTGCTAATCCCCACAAAATAACATTATTTCATATACATACATATACATACATATATATACATACATACATATACATACATATATATATATATATACACACATACATATATATACATACATATATATATATATACATATATATATATATATAAATAGTGAATTTGTGGATATTTCATTTTTTATTTTTCCATCTCCATTTGATTAGAGAAATAGTCATATTGCTCAAGAGGAATGTATTTACAAGAATAGAAAAAATAGATAAATAAAACTGATTATTTATGAAATGGATCAAGCAGCCGAAATAATCCAATATGCAAGGTTTTATTTTTATTTTATGTGTGCGTGCACAAACATATAGACATATATATATTTGTTTATCGGCTTGTTTCAAAATATTAATTGATAGACTTAAATTTAGTTTTAGTTTTTGAACTTTGGTTTAATAATCGAATTTCAATGTTCTCCTTTTGTAACCATATATTCATAAATTGCTAATCAAATATTGATGAACTTAATCTAGAAAGAAAAGAAATAGGAAAGAACTAAAATATGTAAAAAAATTGAAAAGAATGAAAAATTAAGAAGAAAACATGGAGTAAAAGAAAGGATAAAATATAAAGAAGGAAAAGAAATTAGTAAGTATTGGTGCCTGAAATTGACTTTGAAACTCTCGGACCATCGAAGAAGATGAGGAATTATCTGATAAAATACTGATTATTAAGTAAAAGACCCATATAAGGATCAAAGATGTTCTTTTAGGATTTTTAATACTCAAGTTAAAAGGGGATTCTCAAGAATAAAGGGTAGAGAGAGAAAAAGAGATGTTGGGCCTGGTGTGGTGCTATCAAGGCTCAGGTTGGGTTAACTTGTATTGGGCTAGATATGGATCCAAGGGTTGAGATTAAATCAAGTCATGGATGTATATGTGCTTGGACATTATTTTAATCTCATTGAGTTAGTCCATAAATATTTTTGTTTAGTCTGGGCCAAGCCCATTTGGGCATGTATTTAAATTATGATTTATAGGGTTTGGATAAAGAAAAAGACATATTCTTTTCTCCTAAAAAAAATTTCTCTCATCACCATATCTCTTTTTCATCCTCCTCTTCCTCTTCCTCTTCAACCGCTCGTCCTATGAGCTTGCTCTGTTAGCGTGAAGATTCAGCGTTGAGTGAAGAGGAAGGGCAGCGATTGTGATTGGCGATATTGCATGAGGAACTCTGTCTAGTGCTTCACGGGTGAGTTCATGCATTCCAGCGGGGAAACACGTGGAGCGATCGAATCAACTTGCTTGGGAGAGTTCCAGCAGGGAAGAGTAAAGTTTCGTGGACGTGAAGATCTAGCACGAGGAGGTCCAAGCCAAGCCAGGGAGAAAGTCAAAGCTTCAGTCAACTTGCTTGGGAGAGTTCCAGCAGGGAAGAGTAAAAGAAATAAGGAGAGTTCCAGCAGGGAAGAGTAAAAGAAATAAAAAGGATTAAGAAAAGTGGCTGTGTGTTGTTTTGAACCCGTAACCAAGGGGTTCAAAGACAAGCAACTCACCACTGCACTATTGGCACAGAAAAACAAATTGGGATATTTCTTTAGTGAGGAGATCCCCCCACTATTCACCATTAAACCTCAACGGTTGGCATCAGAGCTTGGTTCACAAAGAAGGAATTTAAAGATCTTCAAAGGACTAAAAAATTTCAGCAAGGCCTCATTAAGGTACTCTCAAATTTTTTTTATTTTTTTTTTGCTATTTTTGGTGGAGATCTGGCCATGGATAGTAAATAAAAATAGATTTTAAAAATTTGATCAGAAAAAAGTTTTTCCATATGAAAAGTATGGGTAGAGAACCTTCTTGTGCAGCAAGGTTTAGATCTAGTTTTGAAGGAAATGCCAGATAAGATGATAGACAAACAATGAATGTTTGAAGAAGAAAGCATGTTCAACAATCAAAGAATGTCTAGCAGATTCAGCCCTATATTCAATGCTGGAGGAGAAGACCCCGAAGGGACTCTGGATAAAGTTGCACACCTTTTATATGGGGAAGAACATGTGCAATAAGTTGATGTTGAAGAAGCGCCTCTACAGTTTTTAGATGGCAGAAAGTAGAGATGTGCTGGCTCATATCCAGGTGTTTGATCAGATGAGCAATGAATTGCTGAATGTCGGGGTCAAGATGGAGGAGGAAGACAAGGCATTGCTACTACTATGTTCACATCCACATCATATGATTCATTGGTCATGACGCTGCTTTACAGGAAGAAGGGCATTGTTCTATGAATATATTATCTCGGTGCTTCGAACGAATGAGCAGAGAAAGAAGATGACCAAGAATGTTGTTCCCCAAGAGGGTCTATCAGTGGGGGAAAGGTCAGGCAGAGGCAGGGACAAAAGTAGGCCTAGGGGATAATTAAAGTTTAGGAAAGGCAAGAGAGAGGCTAAGTGCTACAAGTGTGGTGAGGTAGAACATTTCAAGAGGGACTGTCCTAAGAGAAAAAATCAGAATGAAGAAAGAAAGGATTTGAGTATGTGAGTACAGTTACAAACCAAGAGGTAGAGGATGATCTCTTGGTGGTATCAGATAGTCACAGGCACAACACAGAAACATGAACCTTGGATTCAGCTTATTCTCATCATTACACTCCCAACCGGTCGTGGTTCAGCACTTATACAGAAGTTGATGAGGGGAGTGTGACTCTTAGAGATGATCACTCTTGCAAGATGGCAGGAATTGGCATAGTGAGGGTGTTTGATGGCATAGTGCACATTCTTACCAGCGTAAAGCACATCTCAGAACTCAAAAAGAATCTGGTGTCACTAGGGTATCTGGAGCAGACAGGATACAGTTTTAGCAGTCATGCCAGGAGTGAAGTTCTGAACATCTTTAATGGAGCTACGGTGGTGATGAGGAAGAAGGCTAGAGAACAACCTATATAGGATGGAGGGCTCTATGGTGACAAAAAAATCTAAGGTAACAGCTATAGAATAGGATCGTCAAAATGTGTATAGGATATGGCATATCGCCTAGGCCACATGGAAGACAGGGGGATGAAAGAATTGAGTAAGAGAGGGCTGCTTCCAGACTTGAGCGGTGAAGATATGAAAATCTTTGAGCCATGTCAAATGGGGAAGCAAAAAGAGCGTAGTTCTTAGTCAGCCCAGCTAGAAGTATAGAACCCCTGAAGCTAGTACACGAAGATGTCTAAGGACCAGCCCTAGTTTTGCAAGAAATGGGCCAGATACTTCTTGACCATGATAAATAATTTCTTAAGAAAGTTGTTAATTACTTCATGAAAGAGAAATCAGAGGTCTTCATAAAGTTCAGAATCTGAAAGGCTAAGGTAGAGAAGGAGCAGGATAGGAGTGTGAAGTGTCTGAGGTCAGATAATGGCGAGGAATACACCAGCAGGAGTTTCAGAGTTTTTGTGAGGAGTAGGGCATCAAAAGGCACTTTTCAATGATGGAAACTCCTCAATAGAATGGAATGGCTGAGAGGATGAACAAAACACTATTGAAAAAAGCAAGATGCTTGAGGCTGCAGATAGAGCTTCTAAAGATGTTCTGGGTTGACGCAGTAGATACAGCTAGCTACATGATCAATCAGTCACCGCATACCAGGTTAGATGGAGGTATTCTAGAGAAGATGTTGTATGAAGCAAAGATAAGCCTGAACCATCTGAGGGTGTTTGAATGCACAATATATGTGCATGTTGGTGCTGGGAAGACGAGCAAACTGGATGACAGGTCAAAGAAAATGGTGTTTCTGGGCTACCCGAGTAGAATCAAGGGGTATCGGCCGAGGACCCCTTGGAGAAGAAGGTTTTCATCAACATGAACGTAACTTTCGATGAGAGCTTGATCCTTCAGAGGAGAGATGTTATAGAAGTACAATAGGAGCTGCAAGAGGTACAATAAAGCAATACTAGTTAGATGACCTCCTACACAGTCATGCCATTTGCTAGTGGACTAGGAGGATTTGAGATTCAGATGGAGAGGACTAACAGAGGGGGCAGAAGCCAAGGAGTTCAGTAGAATGTAGCTGGTAGGGGATTGATATTGGGAATGCACTGCACAAGCCGAAAAGGAACATGTAATCACCAGTTCGATATGACTTTGAGGATTTGGTATCATATGTCCTGGTGACAGCGAATGGAGACCCTTACACCTATGAGAAGGTTATGAAGAAGAGCTAGGACAGGGATAGGTAGATGCAGGCTATGGCAAAGAAGATACAATCTCTCTACAAGAAAGACATATTGCAGTTGGTCCAGTTGCCACAAGAAAAGAAACCTATTGGTTACAAATGGATTTATCCCTTCAGAGTAAGAGGGTATCAGGTACAAGGCAAGACTAGTGGCCAAAGAATACTCTCAGAAGAAAGGCATTGACTATAGGAAGCTGATGGAAGAAGTAAAGTGGAGCTGATGAAGGTACATACCAAGGAGAATCCAGCAGATGCACTGACCAAGGTTCTTTCACGGGACTTCTTGTTGATGCAGCTAATGGACACGGCGGACATACTGAGGTCTTGAAAGCACCAAAGTGAAGATTGTTGGGCCTGTTATGGTGCTATCAAGGCCCAGATTGAGCTAACTTATCTTGGCTGTGTGTGGGTCCAAGGATTGAGATTAAATCAAGTCACGGGTGTATACGAGCTTAAACAATTATTTTAATCTCATTGGGTTAGTCTGTGAAAGTTTTTATTGAGTCTGGGCCAAGCCCATTTGGGCATGCATTTAAACCCTAGTTTCAAGGGTTTAGATGAAAAAAAAAAAATTGATTTTTTTCCAAGAAAATTCCTCTCTCATCACCATATCTCTTCTTCATCCTCCTCTTCCTCTTTAGACACTCATCCTGTGAGCTCACTCCGTTAGCATGAAGATTCGACGTTGCATGAAGAGGAAGGGAACGATCGGGATGGGCGATTGGATGAGGCAATTTGTTTAGTGCTTCATGGGTGCATTCGTGCATTCCAGCAGGGAAACACATGGAGCGGACGTGAAGATCTAGCGCGAGGAGGTCCAAACCAGGGAAAAAGTCAAAGCTTCGGTCAACTGGACCAAGTCAATTGGCTTGGGAGAGAGTTCCAGCAGGAAAGTAAAAGAAATAAAAAGGATTAAGAAAAGGGCAATGTGTGGTTTTGAACCCTGACCAAGGGGTTAAAAGATAAGCAACTCATCAATGTATTAATCTGATTGTTGGTAACAAAGAATGAAAGCCCAGAGTATTTCTTCAGCTAGAAGATTTCACTGTTTCACCACTAAACCTCAACAAGAGAGTCTTTATGAAGAGGTATTATCTCATTTTGCTTATCTATTATCCCTGGCATCTTATTTATAGCTATGGAGTTTAGTCTCCTTATAGCTTACTTGTAATCACTTAATAATAAGGAATTCAATCAGGCTTCTTTGTTTCAAGTAATTTCTTTATTGGAGTGCTTTAAAGTCCAAAGGATTGAATTGAATTAAAGCTCAATAATAAGATTTTTGTACAATTAAAATTCACACCAAAAGTGATGCATGTGACTTGGGGAGATAAAATTCA
This sequence comes from Calamus simplicifolius, assembly GCA_900491605.1. NCBI lineage: Eukaryota > Viridiplantae > Streptophyta > Magnoliopsida > Arecales > Arecaceae > Calamus > Calamus simplicifolius. The sequence goes on along the minus strand of UESW01004402.1, from coordinate 711,960 downwards.
TTTGTAAGATCCATTTATAAAAGATTAAAATATCCCTTGTTAACACTTACTCCTTTCTTTTGTCTTCTCCTTCTACATTTCAGATTATACTTTCCCTACTTAATGCAATTACTCCTCTCTTTTTGATAGACTTGAGATCAATGATATCATACCATTTTTTTCAATAGTCAAAAAAGCATCAATTTGATAAGAACTAAAAAATAGACAACTTTTATAGGGATAATATTGAAACTTTATATAAATTTGATACATTTTAATCTATTCCAAATAAAAGAATATAGTTGAATTCTATCATTTAAAATTTATTCCAAATATATGAATTCTATTGCAAATTTATTTCAATTAAATTTATTAATAAAATTTATTAACAAAATTTAATTGAATTCTATTGTAGAATTAATTTCAAATGGATTGTTAGGATAGAAAATCTTATAGAGTCTCTTTAGGGAAGAAAGATTTGAGAATCTTGGTTTGACTGGAGTCGATGTTCAAGATTTGTCTATCCTTAATGGAATAAAGTTATAGTTTTGAGAGCATATATTCTTTCCATTTGTCATTCCACAGATTAGGCACTTACTTATGCTGCATATTAAGCGAAGGAAGAGAGATTAAAAAGTAAAATTAACGATGATTACTACCAAAAAAATAGGAGGTTGCATAACTATGGGGAAAGAAAGATGGAGAAGAAATCTTTCTATTTCTTCTACAAGTGTTATAAGTATTTATATCCATTATATATATATATATATATAAGGAAATTATAAAAAATCAGAATCCCTTAATTTTCATTAATCACTTAATGATTTATTCAATCATCCTTTAATTACAATCTTCATAATTTGCCTAATCAGCATGTGATTACAATCCCTCATCATGATTCACTAAATTAGAACTCAGGATCTCTAGATTATTGCATACTATATTTAAGAAAAATATAGCAAATCAAAATCCCTTGATTATTGTCTACACCCCCTCTCAAATTGGTGCTAGGTGAAGGAAAACATCAATTTAGAAAGAAGGTAAAGATGATGGTTGGTGGCTCCTCCATCCAAAATTTATGACAATTCTTTGCCTTCTATAAAAATTCAAAATTAAAATTTGCAAAAAAAACTTAATTTTGTTCAACAAATTTGATAATAGAATATCTATTTAATCTATTTAAAAATAGAATAAATAAACAAAATAGATAGAAAAATAGAACTCGTTGATATGGTAGAATTGAGAATTGACGTGGCATGCTAGATATCTGACACATGACATGTTTAGAGACTTGAACTGAGGCTAAAACTGATTCTGATTCTCTTCGATGATGTGGTAGAAGTACTAGCATGTGGCATATTAGAGATCTGACATGTGACACGTGTGGAGACTTGAATTGAGCTGAAACTGATTCCAATTCCCTTAGTGATATGGTAGTACTGAATACTGATATGAAACGTTAGAGATCTGACACATGACATGTGTGGAGACTTGAACTAAGACTAAAACTAATTCATATTATATCTAAATTGCTGGAGCAAAACTGGATTAGCAATGCGTTACGAGTTTTTTTGGTGACAAGGTTGAGCTGAATTGATAGAGAATGAGCCAATCTTTTGATTAATGATAATGATTTTTTAAGACAACAAAGAAGAAAGAGCTATGGAGCAAGAGAGAGAAATTTTCTATGGGGAGATGATCAGAAAAAGATGGCTCTGATACCATGTTAAAAGAGCACATAAAATAGCTAATAGAATAATTACTGCCAACAGAACAGCCGAAGGTCACATAACTATATATGGGGAAGAAATGATAGAGAAGAGCAAAAAAATCTCTGTAACTATAAAAAATCTGAATCCTTTCATTTCCGCTAGTCACTCCATGACTTGTTCAATCAGCCTTGATTACAATCTCCATTAATGCTACCAGATCATCCTCCTCGAACGTCCGCGAGCATTCGATCGCTTCTGGCATGCCAAGGATCCTCCGGTGAGCTTCTCGCATTCGGAATCTTGCAGAAAGTCTCGAAGACCGAAGATTTCGGCGAGAACCCTCCGACGCTCAAGTCAATGTTCTGGGCAATAGCCATAAGCTTGAGAAAGCTCGAAAGAGAGAGAGGGGCTTAGAGAAGAGCTCTTTACGAGCAAAAATGAGCATTTAAGAGTATTATTGTGGTTACTAATCGGGGGTCCCTCTTACCCAATTTATTCATCTTTGGACTCTGCGTAGCTTGTCTGAGAAGCTTAGAGCCTTATCATCTAGTGATGGAATGAGTCACGTGGAGCCTCATGATGGATGATGACTTTTGGGGCTCATATGGTTTGAGTGGTTAAGGCCTCATAATGAATAATGACTTTTGTGGATGGAATGTTAGGACCAATGTCTGTGAGACTTGAAGTGCTGCCACTTGTCAGAGTATTTATGATGATGGAAGCTATGGTGAGGCTTACCTTTTAGTGGCGTGTTAGAACTGCAGTTGGTTGGTGGGCCAAGTCTCATCAGAGTGGATGGCTGTTACGACGTTCGCCAGATGTGCCCTTCACATCGTACATCCGTCATCCTGTGCGATCGGTGATGGGTAGTGGGGCTAGGCATGTGGGCCCCATAATGCTACCACTGTATGTGACTTTATTAGCCATGTCAAGGAGTGGCAGCCAAAGCATGAGCTTTCACCCGTGCATGTAAGCCTCAAATCCATGCACGTAGACCCATTTTGTGCCTTATGTAGGACTGCTGGTGGGCCTACCCGCCACTAATGCCATGTGTTGTGATATACTCCATGTGCTGGTAACATGTTTCATGTGCTGGAGCTGGGACCATCCATGAAGCCGGCTAGAAGATGGATCCAGGACAAAGCTAGTGGCTGAGTGTCGGGGCCGCCTAGGAGGAGAGGGCCGCCGAGGAGGATAGACTCGGATGGAGTGTTGGGAGACGTGGAGCCAAGCTATCGGGAAAGAGCCTGGAGGCAGAAGCCACTTGGATGGAGCCGTCATACTCTGGTGTTGAAAGAACGAGAGCCGAAAGGCACAGAGGTAGGGCACAGGAAAAGAGAGAGAAGGTGTGCCACCGGAGGATGACCGGGATGAAGACGGCAAAGATCCCATGCGCTCCAGACCATCACACACACTTCAATTTCTTGCGGCTTTCGAAGAAGGTTACGAAGAGACCTCAGCTGATAGAGAGAGAGAGGGAGGCCCAAGGGATTCTTTACCAAAAAGGAGGGGGTCAGACCTCCACGACTTGAGAAACAGGCTTCGTCTCCTAACGCAGTGCGAAAGCATTGGAATAAACAAGAATTCAATAACAACGACTGAACTCCAAGATAACAATCACTCGCAAGCGATTCAGAGAAAACGTCTCTCAAGATGAATTTTTCAACTTTTTATAAAATTGATCCCCCATCTCAAAAACCCTAAAACAACTATTTAAGTCTATAGGAAATAAAATAATTTAGGAAACTAAAAAGCTATAGGAAATAAAATAATTTAGGAAACTAAAAGCTATAGAAAATAAAATAATTTATAAAACTAAAAAGCTATAGGAAATAAAATAATTTAGTAAACTAAAAAGCTATAGGAAATAAAATAATTTAGGAAACTAACTAGCCTTGCTCTCAAACAACTTCTCTTCGTCCTTTCTTCGGTTTGGCTGCTTTTCGTGCGTCCAACTTATCCATATATCTCATTGCAACCCTATTTGCATCATTCTCTCCCTCCTGCGAAGAACTCGACCCCGAGTTCTCATCTGGATATAGAGGTGTATTGTCCGGAAAGAATGAATGCAAATCTACCACATTGAAAGTCCTCAAAATCGCCATAGTCGCATGAAGATCAACAACATAAGCATTATCGTTGATCTTTGGACAATCTTGTAAGGTCCATACTTTCATGGTCGTAACTTGTTATAAGTACCCATGAGAATCCGCTCTTTCCTGAGAAAGACCATCACCTGATCCCCTACCTCAAAGAGTTGTTCTTTCCGTCTTCTGTCAACCACCTCCTTGTACTTGGCGTTGGCTTTCTCAATCTTTGCTTTGACCTCTTCTGAAGTGCTTTGCCAATGCTCTGCCATGTGTTTAGCCGGTATGCTGTACTCAGCCAGCTTTGGAAGCTTCACCAAATCTAGTGCATGTTGTGGTACTTTGGTATAGACGATGGAGAATGGGGATCTTCCTATGGTTCGATGGACGAAATTATTGTAGGCAAACTCCACTTGTGGCAAACACAATCCCATTGTCGTGGTTTTTCTCCACAAATACTTCTGATGAGATTCCCTAAAGTTCTGTTGGTAGCTTCTGTTTGTCCATCTATCTGTGGGTGCGCCGTACTGCTATAATTCAAGGTGGAATCAAATATGTACCATAATATCTTCCAAAAGTAGCTGAGGAATTTAGTGTCTCTATCGGATGTGATGGATCTGGGTACTCCATGCAATCTCACGACCTCCTGGAAAAATAGTTTGTCAATGGCATGGGCATCCGAAGTCTTCCTACAAGGAATGAAGTGAGCCATCTTGGAGAACCTGTCAACCACTACAAAAACAGAGTCAGCATCTCATTGGGTACGAGGCAAACCCAGGACAAAGTTCATAGAAAGGTCCTCCCAAATATTCTCAGGTACTGGCAAGGGTGTATATAACCCATTACTTTGAGAATGTCCCTTGGATGTTTGGCAAGTATAGCACCTCTGAACAATCTTGTACACCTCCTTCCTCAACTGAGGCCAAAAGTATCGTTCAGCTACAACTGCAAGGGTCTTATCCCTTCCCAGGTGGCCTGCCAATCCTCCTCCATGCAAGTCTCTAATTAACTTCTCCCTTAAAGAGGATTGAGGAATACATAGTTAATTTCCCTTCATCAAATAACCCTCATGTACATGGTAATCCTCACAGGGTTCCTACTACCACACTTGCCCCAGATCTCACCAAAATCACTGTCTCCAGCATACAATTCCTTCATCTGTTCAAACTCGATAACCTCAGCACTAATCACAGTTAACACATCTGCCCTCCTGCTCAAAGCGTCCGCAACTCTATTTTGGGTTCCAGACTTATGCATTAGTTTGAAGGGAAACCTTTGCAAAAACTGGATCCATCTAGCATGCATATCCTTGCTAATCCTATTTTGATTACTCAAGTGCTTTAAAGCCCCACAATCCGAATATAAAACAAATTCCTTATCCACTAATAATGTTCCCACACTCTTAATGCTCTTACCACCGAATAGAACTCCTTGTCATAGGTGGACCAGTTTCTTCTAGCATCACAGAGTTTTTCGCTATAGAAAGCGATTGGTATCTTTTCCTAGGAGAGTACAGCTCCAATTCCTACTCTGCTAGCATCACAATCAACTGTGAATAACTTATCAAAGTCGGGTAATGCCAACACAGGGGCACTACACAACTTCTCTTTCAAAAGGGCAAACCCGGCTTCAGCTTCTTCACTCCAATTAGACTTTCCTTTCTTCAAACACTCTGTCAAAGGAGCAGCAATGATGCTAAAATGCCTGATAAAGCGCCTGTAAAAACTGGCTAATCCCAAGAAACTTCTCAACTCAGTCATAGTTTTGGGATTAGGCCTCTCTAATGGCTTTGACTTTCCCTTCATCCACAGTAATGCCATCACCACTTACCACAAACCCCATAAACAATAGCCTCTTAGACATAAACATACACTTTTTAAATTAGCATATAATTTATGCTCCTTCAATACAGCTAATACACTCCTCAAGTGGTCAATGTGCTCGTTCTCAGACTTGCTATAAATCAATATATCATCAAAGTATACTACCACGAATTTGCCAATAAAGGGTTTAAGTACCTGATTCATAACACATATGAAGGTGCTAGGTGAGTTGCTGAGACCGAACGACATCACTAGCCATTCATATAATCCTTCCTTTATCTTGAAGGCAGTCTTCCATTCATCGCATGGCCTCACTCTAATCTGGTGATATCCGCTCCTCAAGTCTATCTTAGAAAAGATGACTGCCCCACTCAACCTATCAAGCATGTCTTCAATACGGGGTATTGGGAACTTATACCCAATAGTGATCCTGTTGATAGCCCTACTATCAACACACATCCTCCAGCTCCCATCCTTCTTGGGAGTGAGCAGGGCTGGTACAGCACATGGCTCAGGCTGTCCCTGATGAAGCCTTTGTCTAGCAATTATTGAACCTTCTCCTGGAGGATTTCCGTTTCATTGGGGCTCATCTTGTAATGTAGTAAGTTAGGAAGGCTTGCCCTTGGCACCAAATTGATATGGTGCTGTGTATCTCTCAAAGGAGGAAGCCCCTTAGGTAAGTCATCTGGAGTCACTTCCTTGAATTCTTTTAACACCCCCTTCACTACCTCAGGAACTTCATCAACAATCTTCTCCTCTACCTTCAGTACATTCTTCACCACCAAGGCATGCACCTCCTTGGTCTCCTTCATATCTTCCTCTACTTCCTTCTCTGAGCTCACAATGGATAGGAAAGACCGTCTTTTAGGCTTAGAGCCTTTAGGACGTAGCATCACTTTAAGAGGTAATAGTGTGTATCTTTTACCATCCTTCGCTAACCTGTAGAGGTTCTCTTTGCCAGAATGTTTAGCATCCACATCAAACTGCCATGGGCGCCCGAATAGAAGATGACAAGCATCCATGTCTACTATGTCACAGTAGACTTCATCACTATATTTTCCAATGGAAAAGGGCACCCTATACCTTTCCTGAACATCAATCTTTTCAGCGGCCTTAATCCATCTAATGGTATATGGATTAGGATGCTTCTCTACTGGTAACTGCAATTTTCTAACCACCTGTCTGCTGATGATGTTTTCGGTACTCCCACTATCCACGATTAGATCAAACATTCTTCCACCAATCATGCACCTGGTACGAAACAACTGGTGGCGTTGAGTCCTATCTTCCTGTTTTGGCATTAATATGAGCCTCCTGATCACATATGAGGGCTCATGCTTTTCATAATCCTTCCCAAAGTACTCTTCATCCCTATTAGGATCATAACAAATATCCTCCTCCTCTTTCCGCTCTAACATATTGACAGCACTTCGACTTTGGCACTCATTGGATCTATACCCCGGTTGATTGCAGCGGTAACACTTTCCCAGGATGGGTTTTGCATATGGGTTGGATTGCTTTTGGCCTTCCTTAGATTCCATCGGCCGCTTCTCCATAGCCCTTTCATTCTTCTTCTCACCACTACTATTCGGCTTCTCTGCAGCACTCTTCTCTTTATCATCAACCATCCTGCTGGTTCCACTACGTTCAGCCCTATCAAAGCCATATCTACGTCCACCACCATTAAATCTGGTGTTCTTATCGTTCAGCATGAGTTCAGCCCGTAATGCCATATTTTTAGCCTCACACATGCTCCTCAATAACGTGACCCCAATTTTATCTCTGATATGCAACTTTAATCCATCAACATACCTAGCCACTTGTTGCCCCTCACTTTCCCTCAAATCATTGCGCTTAGCTAATCGCATAAATTCAGCAGTACATTCGTGGACGGTTCGCAATCCTTGGCAACATCATTGGTACTGTTGAAAAAGTATCTGTTCATAATCAGGGGGAAGAAACTCACCTTTCATTAGTTGCTTCATGCGGATCCATGTTCGCACGAGTTGTCTTCCTTCTCTCAACCGCCTACTCTGCACTCTCTTCCACCAAGCGGAAGCACCACCCTTCAACCCACATGCCACCGTTTTCACCCTACGTTCTTCTGGCATATCCTTGTAATCAAAGAACCTCTCCACCTCTGCCAGCCAATCAAGAAATTCTTCGATATTAAATGTACCATTGAAATAGGGAAGATCTATCCTTAGGTAGTAATCCTCTCCATCGGCGTGATCATAATCATCATAATCACAGCACTCCCTTCGGTTTCTTCCTCCACCATAGCCACCCTTCATAGGTGGTTGCCTCCTCTCAAACCCCAAAGCCTCTTCCTCGAGATCTGTACCCTCCGATTTGCACGGATGGGTTCATTGATTGGAATATCATAATCTTCTCGTGGCCTAGATCGTCTTCCGTCATCAATCCTACCCCTATTATTAGCGACCTCCATAGCATCAAATCGCCCGATCAAAGTCTCGACAAGCTGCTCTACCCGCCTCAATCTTCGATCCATAATATTTATCTCCGTCCTTAGAACCGATTGATCAGCCCCTTGGACTCCCGCATCATGAGCATCATCATAAGTACGACCGCCGTCGGCGTCATTATCAGAAGACATCTTGCAGGAACTCATCATGCTCTAATACCAATCTGACGCAGTGCGAAAGCGTTGGAATAAACAAGAATTCAATAACAACAACTAAACTCCAAGATAAACAATCATTCGCAAGCGATTCAGAGAAAACCTCTCTCAAAATGAATTTTTTAACTTTTTATAAAATTGATCCCCCATCTCAAAAACCCTAAAACAACTATTTATAGTCTATAGGAAATAAAATAATTTAGGAAACTAAAAAGCTATAGGAAATAAAATAATTTAGGAAACTAATAGCTATAGGAAATAAAATAATTTAGGAAACTAAAAAGCTATAGGAAATAAAATAATTTAGGAAACTAACTAGCCTTGCTCTCAAACAACTTCTCTTCGTCCTTGCTTCGGTTTGGCTGCTTTTCATGCCTCCAACTTGTCCATATATCTCATTGCAACCCTGTTTGCATCATCTCCATGCATTAATTGTAAGCACTTGCTGTCTTCTAGTTGGATAGATGGAGGGTTGTCCAATCAATGATCTCATGTCACAATTAACTCTTGTTTTGTACTTCCCTCGCTTGCAGTGGAGGTGGAAGGCCTGGGTGAAAAGTCGGGAGTCATCTCAAAACGGGATCCTGATCGAAAGTCAGGCGAGACCCAAGTAGAAAATATCGCGGCCAACTTGGGAGGCTATTTAGGAAATGCTGGGGCCACCTAGGAGCTGGGCTGCCTAGAAATTTGGCCGCCTAGGAATTGCCAGGGACAAGGAGGATGGGCCGACTTGGGAGGCCGTTTAGGAGCTGGGCCGCTTAGGAAGTCAGGGCCAGGATCAGATGCGGTCATTATAGCCCATGGGATCAACTGGCCTCATCATATGCCCCCCACGCTCCTTGAGCTTGTGGGCCTTGCACCTGCCAAGCCAAAGGAGTGTAAAACTTTTTACCTTTGCAGTTATCTTTTTTTTTCTTTTTTTTTTGCTAACTTCAATTCTAGTTCCTTCCAGATGGAAAATTTTCTTTCTTTTTGTGCTGCCTTGTGTGGACATCTGCACGCTCTCTTTCACTGGCTGAGGGTATCCAGTAATCCTCTCTCAACGCAGGGTATGAAAGTGGATGTTCGTTAACTATGAGCTAGGATTGATCTCTTCTGTTGTGAGCTAGCTAACTTGGGGATTCTATTTGGCCAACATTGATCGTTAGCCATTGAGGCAAAGATAAAGCCGCTGAAGCTAATAGAGCCGTTGAGGCTGCAATAAAACCATTGAGGTTGTAATGATGCGGCTGAGACAGATATAAGGCTGCTAGGGCTGAAATAAAATTGCCTCGGAGGTTTTGCGGCTGGCCCGGGCATTAACTCGGGGCCGCTAGAATCATAGGACTTGAACCGCCTCGAGAGTTTCTTGGTGCCGGTCCGGAGGTGTCCTTATGATCGCAGGGCTACTGAGGTCCTTTTGAAACTACCTTGGGGGTTTCTCGGCTGGCCCGGGAGTTTGACTCAGGGCCGCTAAGACCATAGGACTTGAACCACCTCGGGGTTTCTCGTGCCGGCCCAAGGGTGTCCTTATGATCGCGGGGCCACCGAGGTTATTTTGAAACTACCTCGGGGTTTGCTCGATCGGCCCGAGTGGTTATTAAAAAGTTGAACAAAATTTTTTTTTTCAAAGTGTAGTGTACTTAGCTTTCATAGCTTTTTGTCTTTGCGTCATGTTTGGTGTCGACGTCGATTAAAGGCTTGAAAGATTTTTCTTTGGAGAAATTTGTCTCCTTCTGCTGATTTGAATACTTCAGCATGTTGACGATCTGCCCCCTAGGGAAGCATGTCGACCGAAGGTGGGAAAGTGCTAGTGCTTGTTGGTGAGCTTGAAGGTGCTTTTACTGATAGCTTGTTGGTGAGCTTGAAGGTGATTTTACTGATAACTTGAGCTTGCTCTTGCTGATAAGTTGATGATGCTCTTGTTGGAGAGCTTGAGGATGCTCTTGCTGGAGAGCTGATGATGCTTTTATTGGAGAGCTTGAGAATGCTCTTACTGGAGAGCTTTTCTACAGGATGAATGATGGCTGGTCTGAGCAGCAATTAAAGGAGGAGCGGAGGCTCTTGCTTGCTGCTGTGGCCATGGAATATTGCTCTTGGAGCTTTTGGACAGCTGCTATTAATGCTTGGATTTGCAGGGTGAGGCTGACATGCTGTCTTGCTTGAATGGCCTAAGGTAGCAGTGGTGGTGAAGCAGAGAGCTGGCCTTCTGTTGCTCAGCTCATTGAGGCTGCCCCCCTAGTATGACTGGCAGAAGCCTCTTGAGTTCTTGTCATCACCATCTTTTTTATCTATCCACCATTTTGACGTGAAGGGGACGAGGATTTGCAAGCTAGCATCGCTGTTGATCCATGCTCTGCCCCTTCCTAGCGCGCCAATCTGATGCTGCCAGATCACCCTCCTCAAACGTTCGCGAGAGTCCGATCTCCTTCTCCGGCATACCAAGGATCCTTCGGCGAGCTTCTCGCATTTGGGAGCCTGCAGAAAGTCCCAAGGATCGAATATTCCGGTGGAAACCCGCTGACGCTCAAGTCAGTGCTCTGGACAACAGCCGTGAGCTTGAGAAATCTTGAAAGAAAGAGTGAGAGAGGCTTAGAGAAGAGCTCTCTGTGAGCAAGAATGAGCGTTTAGGAGTGTTGTTGTGGTTACCTGATCGGGGATCCCTCTTACCCAATTTATTTATCTTTGGACTCTGCATGGCTTGCCTGAGAAGCTTGGAGCCTTGTCATCTAGTGATGGAATGAGTCACATGGAGCCTCATGATGGATGATGACTTTTGGAGCTCATCTGGTTTAAGTGGTTGAGGCCTCATAATGAATGATGACTTTTGCGGATGAAATGTCAGAACCGATGTCTGTAAGACTTGAGGTGCTGCCACTTGTCAGAGTATTTATGATAATGGCAGCTATGGTGAGACTTGCTTCTTAGTGGCATATCAGAACTGCAGTTGGTTGGTGGACCAAGTCCCATCAGAGTGGGTGGCCGTTATAGTGTTCGCCAGATGCGCCCTCCACGTCGCACATCCGTCATCCTGTGCCGTCGGTGGTGGGTGTAGGGCCAGGCATATGGGTCTTACAGTGCTACCGCTGTACATGACTTCATTAGCCACATCAAGGAGTGGCAGCCAAAGCATGAGCTTCCATCCGTGCATGTAAGCCTCAAATCCATGCACGTAGACCCATTTTGTGCCTTATGTAGGAGTCCTGATGGGCCTACCCGCCACTAATGCCATGTGTTGTGATATACTCCATGTGCTAGTAACATGTTCCATGTGCTAGATCTAGGACCATCCATGAAGCCGGCTGGGAGATGGATCCAGGACAAAGCCAGAGGCCGAGTGTCGGGGCTGCCTAGGAGGAGAGGGCCGCCGAGGAGGACAGACTCGGATGGAGTGCTGAGAGATCTGGAGCCGGGCTATTGGGAAAGAGCCTGGAGGAAGAAGCCGCTTGGACGGAGCCATCATACTCTGGTGTTGGAAGAACGAGAGCCAGGAGGCGCAGAGGTGAGGCACAGGAAAAGAGAGAGAGAAGGTGTGCCACCGAGGGATGACCAGGATGAAGATGGCAAAGATCCCATGCGCTCCAGACCGTCGCACACACTTCATTTCCCACGGCATCCGGAAGAAGGTTACGAAGAGACCTCAGCTGAAAGAGAGAGAGAGAGGGAAGCCCAAGGGATTCTTTACCAAAAGGAGGGTGTCAGACCTCCATGACTTGAGAAACATGCTTCGTCTCCATGTATTAATAGTAAGCACTTGCTGTCTTTTACTTGGACAGATGGAGGGTTGTCCAATCAATGACCTCATGTCACAATTAACTCTTGTTTTGTATTTCCCTCGCTTGCGGTGGAGGTGCAAGGCCCGGGTGAAAAGTCGGGAGCCATCTTGAAATGGGATCCTGATCGCGAGTCAAGCAGGACCCGAGTAGAAAAACATCATGGCCGACTTGGGAGGCCATCTAGAAAATGCTGGGGCCTCCTAGAAATTGGGCCGCCTAGGAATTGCCGGGGCCGAGGAGGATGGGCCGACTTGGGAGTCCGTTTAGGAGCTGGGCCGCCTAGGAAGTCAGGCCGGGTCCGGATGTGGTCATTGAACCCATGGGGTCAACTAGCCCCATCATCCATAATTTATCTAATCAGCATGTGATTACAATCCTTCATGATTTACTAAATCAGAATCCAAAATCTCTAAATTACTATCTACTATATTTAAGAAAAATATAGCAAATCAAAATCCCTTGATTATCTTCTACAAGGACATTAACTTCTTGGATGAGCAAAGTTTTCCAATGCTAAAATATCTATTATACAAGTTCAAGATCTAGAAACGTAACATTGTAGTTCATGCTTGGAAGCAGGTATAATCTTTTTTTTCTATTTTTGATTCTTCTAGAAGAAAACTTTTCTGTAGTTTTAAGCGTGTGACTGAGAAATTAACTGATGGTCTAATTTTTGCCAACAGTATAAGGTTGTAACAGAATCACATTTAAGGTAGATACTGAATAGAAATATTAAGATCATTAATAACCACCTCTTCTTTTTCATTTTGTTATGCATCTCAGTTTTAATATGATTAGATTTTAAATATTAACAGAGATTCTTTGTAAAAATCGGTTGAACCTCATGGAGCCATCTCTCTTGGAGCTAAGTTGCACGTTTAGCCTCATTTTGGTTGAAAAGATTTGGTGGATGATGAGAATAGTGATGAAAACTGATGACTTGTAATCTTTTTGTTGTAGGAACACTGTTTGATGGACTTACTGCATGAATGGGAAGATGATAGACTACTAGTGAATATAAGGGTATCATAAGGTGAAATATAATGCTGAATTCCCTCTCCATGATTAAGTTTTGATGACGCCAAGTCACTTTCTTCAAGCGTCGGGAAAGACGGACGTCCTTCTCTCCGAACCCCTTGCAAGAAAAGTCCTCAGAGACCGGATGCTCCGGTGGGGACCCTCCGACACTCAAGTTAGTTACTTGGGATCAGACAAGAACTGCTCCGCTGAAGGGAGCTGAAGCAGTTAGGGTTTTTGCTAGTAGGAAGAAAACTAGAAAATCAGAGTTCGAGAATCCTTACAACGGGGCGTGTGCTTTTATACCTGTTCGAATGTCCCCCTTCTATTCCCACGATCATTGATTCTTAGGAGCCCAGTTCAATAACGGATAAAATATGGGGCCGACGATGACATGTCGTACTGTCATCGTACGCGCCGGATGCATCGTAAGTTACCTGTCAGTACGACCTCACAGGTGTTTAGCGTCTGGGGTCGCGTCTGGTGCATGCCACCACTGGACGTGATCTTGCACAGCAACGGGCAGGTGGTGATCCGCATACCGTAACGGGGTATATCCATGCACAGTGACAAAGATACAATGGATCATACGCCGTTATGAGGTATGGCCACCCTCTGCCACGGATGTGCAGTGGATTATGTGGGCACGCCAGGTGGCCCAGAACAACCTGACCATGCGCCGGGAATTGAGATGCCGTTCATGTGCCTCGAGACCGAGAGGTAGATCCCGGGGGTTGATATAGCTCCCGTCATCTGCCGCTATCTTTGCCGTTCACTCTAACGGCGTAGGATCAGCCATATCAAGTTTGTTTTGTTCTTAATTTTTAGATTCATGATGCATGGTAGCAGCAAATATGAGAGAGCTCCAAATACTCATGTTATATGGGTTTCTTGAAAGACAAAGGATTCCTTATCATTACTTGTTGACTTCTCTGGGAAATAAATGAGAAGACAAGATCTCTTGCCTAGTTAAAGATACTGATTTTTCTTGTGCCTGCTAGATATATGCAGGTAACCTGGATTCATGCTTGGCTTATGTTTTTAGTTTTTCCTGGATTTGCTGTTGAAAAATCCTCAGGATGATGCTTATGATTTTATCTTTTGAATCAATATCTTTTAGAAGCTAAAATTCTTATGATCTTTTTTTCCCCTTTCTTCCCTATTAGACTGTAGATCAATATGACATTCTTATGGTCTTAATTCAGGAGAAGGGATAGGGAGATGAAGATAGAAGCTCAACGCCCTTAAACTTGAGGAGCCAATCTCTTTGGTATCAATCTGGCCTCTTTTGTGCAAAGAAAAGAAGGGTTAAGATTCCAACACCACGTTCCACCAGCATTCTATTCCATGTGCATTTCATGTCACTCTGTGATGTATACCCATTGAACATCTTAGCAGGCATCCCACCACCCCTTAGTCTGGAATGAATTGTACCATGCATAATAACAAGCTAACTAACTGAAGAAGCTAATAATTACACAGTAATTTATGTGTAAAAGTAATACAAAGCTTCATAATGATCCAAACATTTCTGGAAGCATCTTATTATTTTTTGTATCTACACTTAAAACACCTGCTGTCCCATCTGAAGTTGGAACTATTTGTATGATATAAAAGCATGGCTGATATTATCTGGCAGATTTTTGGAAAGCTATGGGAAGGATATAATCAGCATTCATCATGGTCTTCTTCCTCTTTCAAGGGTAGAAATCCCTCCAAACAGGTTTTCAATATACAGCTTTCTTCATTGATTGTTTGCATTTTTCTGCAATTTTATGTCTCATTTATGGTTATATATTTTCTCTGCTATTATTGCTGTTTCCAGGTTTATGATTTTGGGGTGAAATTGGTTGGAGCATCAAGTCATTTTGTAACTGAAGATCTTGACACAGGTCCAATTATTGAACAAGTGGTGTAGCTCTTTTTCATAATAATGAATCATACTACTTCATCCTCTTTGACTAATTGTAATCTTCTACAATTGTACTATATTACAAGTTTTTTGAAAGGAATTTGTGATATCAGTATGCCTATATTTTGAATCACTTTGCCTTGGTCCAGTGAGCCTATGGATCACAGCTGTTAAGCATCCATTGCAGCTTTCAGCCAGCCTCCACATGGAGTTGTCAGGTCTTAATGTATCACAAATAGAATGCATTTACCCTGGTTGCTTATTCTGGGCAACTAATAAAGTGTGAATTCTTCCATCAATTCGATAAGATAGCCGATGGTATTCCCACCATCATCATCCACCAGAAGTCTTGAAAAGTCATCATTCTGGGGTTAGAATGCTGTGTGATTCTATGGCTGTAGCTGTTGTCAATGGAAATTATTCCATTGAGAGTCCAGATTATGCATAAACTTTCCAATTTCTTTTTAGCATGTGTGTTAAATTTGTGACAAGTTGATACAACCACATTGGTTAAAGCCAAAAGTTAAGTTTTTTTCGGTCAGCAACTTGAATCTATTTCAATATTTAAAACCATTTTTTTGTCTAGATGATGAGATTTCACTTGACAGACTAACTAGAGGATTTTAGGTTGGTTCCACAATGGGATCGAAGCAGGACCAACTAGTTATGATTCTTAATCTGCTTAGTCCCTGTTAAAATATCTAAATTTGAAGATGAGAACAATTTAAAGATGAGTTTGAAATTGTAACCAAGAAATAGCCTAAAACCTTCAACACTGTGTGTCCTAATGCTACTTATTATTGTTCTACTTCATGCTTTGCCCAATAATCACTATCTAGCAGCTAGGAATCTTATACCTGGTTGAAAGATCAAGTTTAAGTCTAACTTTTAATTCTAATAAATTAAGTGCCAGTTTGAAAAAGTAGCCTATAGATAACCTGAATCCTAACAACACTGTTTGTAGCGAAGCTACTCATTATCACTCTTTGTCCAACTATCTTCTTCTTAACTATGATCTTATATGTTGCTCACAATCACTCTGGAACATTTTCTTGCTTTCTTCTTCAAGATTACCTTTATGTTCTAGCATGGTGAAAATGATGTGGTTGCATAATTTCTCAAAAGAAGCAAATTATAAGACCTCACTTTTGGATAACAACTGGAAAGACATCCATGGTCATCAGTTAAGCTTTTGACCAAAATCCTAAAGACAAAGTGTATAATCCCTAGGAGCCTGGAGGCAAACATCAATGGCAGGTCAGTGCAGAGACCAATGACTTTAGCATAAGTCAGTTATGAGGTATTGCTGGCTTCATCTCATTTACTTTTTCAACCCCAGTCACCTTGAACATATCCAGCATACACAGAGGCTAATTAAGTGCATGTGCTCTTCGATGTGATAATTTTAGCTGACTCTTGCAACTCATCACCTGGGCCAATGCTGTGTATCTCCTTTAATACTTGCTATTTTGTGCAATAAGTTTAGATATGTTACCAATGGTAGAGTGATTTTCTTTCTTCCATCCTTATGATTGCCTGCGAGTTGGTGATTCTCTAGTAGCCAGTGATGATGCAGGGAGCCTGTATAATTATATATATGCTACTTTGCTCAGCCATCTTTTATTGTCATTAGGAAAGGCTAGAGCCTTTTTATTCAGATCTCAGATGTTAATTTTTTCGTTTCTCCTCTCTCAATAAAAAGAGAGAATAATATACTAGAAAAAAAGTCAAGGGGCTTTTTTTTGCAACAATTTCAATTTTGTGTATCCTCTCTGTGCTATAATCGTCTGATCAAATTTAATGCCATCAAATAGAGCATATGAACATGAAAATTTTTTAATATGACAATGATAGATTGTGTATATGAACCATGTGGCTATGCATCTGCTTGTTTAAATCCATGAAATGATAAGATTAATACTCATTTTTTGGCAATAATTTGAATTCAGACTCAAAATTTCAGCCATTTGTTTATATGATTTTTATTTATGCAATTGTATGTGGTATGTTTTTAGCATTTTCCTGCTTCTGTACAAATGCTAACCATCACATGCCTGTTGCATTTTTGGATGGTCACAGGAATGGCAGTTTGAGAGTGTTTCTCATAGATATAATTTACAAAGTTTTGCATGGAAATCAGAAGACCTAGAAAAGCAATGTCTGGCAGAGGCAATGAGATTATATTGTGAACTTTGAGTGCCGCCAAATGGGTTGAAGAAGACTGCTGTTTTCTGACAAAGGCTTGTTGTGTGATGCTGCATTGCATATTAGCTGTTTCCTTCAATTAATTAGTTATCAGGAATAAATTCTTTAGTCATATTACTGTCATTTTTTTTTTCTACATTGACTACTTTCTAATCTTTAATGGTATTTCCTTGTTTTGCTAATAATATCAAACTGAACTACTTATTTGTTGGCTGCTGTAGCTGATTGCCTCAATTTTGTCTACATCTTTCTTTATCGAGGTTATGCTCAAAGCAATGAGATATATATAATTTCCATGAGAAGAGAGATGTAAGAGGGTGTGCTACATAAGCACAAGTCATCAGTACATGAATGTTTATCGCATGATAGTTTTTGATACTACGAAGAAAATTGATTTATAGTGTATAATCAAATCGCTATTATTATCAAGGTTCATTGTCTTAGTATTAGGCCTCATATTGGTACCATATTGGTATAATGTTAGTCCGCTTATTATGTGGGCTAATTCAGCTTATCGAGACTCGGTACTTATTCCATACTAATTCTCGGTTCGTTACTGGTATGATATGCTTGATACAAGATAATAGGCACCGGTATGGCATACCATGGTTATTATAGCTTTCTTGAGTGATATTAATTGATATTGGCTGTAAATATTGTTTTTCGACATTAACTCAGCTATAAGACTGTAATGATATTTCCTTTTTTGAAAAAAAAATATGGGGAAATAAAGTACAGGAACAAATGTAGATGTGTCATCATGTCATGCAAGCTTTATTGACTATAGAAATAATAATCCTTTTTCTTTTGTATGGGTGAATTTATCCCAAGTTTTCCTCTATGATGAAGATAGACATATTAGATAAATTTTCTTATAAAAATAAAAAACATGGTTAACATTATATGCATAATTGTTCTTAGATATGACTTCAAGCATATTAGATTGACTCTGCAGCACTAATTTAAATACTTCTAAGAACCAACCTTGACATTCATCCATTTTTTTATTATTATTATGTTAATTTTTTTTCTTCACCTGTTTGCATATCTACTGGCCTTTGATAGAAGTGTGCTCAAATGTTTCTTTCAGATTTCCTCAGATACCCCCCAAGCTTGACTCAACCTGCCCTTGATGTGACATTCTCTAGTCCAACCATGGCCCAGCATTTTATGACTTGAGATTTGGCAATTCCAAGTAATAGTTTGGTTAATCAAGCTCAATATCAGCCCTACAGTAATCTATGATAATCCGCTCTCTTTGACTGCTATAATGATCTTGTTTTTCTTTTCCTTCATTACTAGATTGAGCAAACTAATATTTAGCACAATTACTAATACATGTGCATATTTGACAGTTATTAACTAAGTTCCTTGTTCTTCAATAACATTATGTTTTTTATGCGTCTGGAATTCTTTTCACAAGCCTGAAAAGCTTGTCATAACTCATGCAGAGCAGGGTAAGTCTTGCTATTGAGCTCACAAAGGGCCCAACTTCAACTCTGACCATATTTTATAAATGCAAACTTTGCTCAAACCATGAAAAATTTGAACCAAACTGTCTAAATTGTAGGTTAGGCTGAACGGGCATGGGGTGTCCCTGTCCCAGCCTAACATGCATCCCGTTCATACTTGAGTATCAAGATTGGTTGGTGGTTCGTTGGCTCGATTGCACTGTTCTTATGTAATAATACTTCATACGGAAACAACCCATTTGGAGGTCCTTTAGTTTCTACCTTTGAGGACAACACTGAACACAAATGCAAGTGAGGTACGCTGAGGAGGTTGTCTTCTGAGTTCTGATGAAGGACAGGAGGGAAAGCAATTCATTGGGAGGTGCTTTAGATGCTACCTCTGCGGACAACTGGCCACAAATGCAAGGGAGGTACACTCTGGAGGTTGTCTTCTGAGTTCTAACAAAGGGTAGGAGGAAATGACACTAGGTTTATTTTATTTTCAATGTTATACAAATGTCATGAACAACAACTAATCTAGCAGTTTTGCTTAACAGCCAGCTTCAAATCTTAAGATATGCACTCTATCTGTTACTACCGCAGGGTTGTAGTCATTTGGGTTCCAAGACGCATGTTTTATAGTTTGACAAGCATTCCCCATTCCTTATAGAGGGTAAAATTTAGGTAGAATCAAAGATTTGCGGTGTCAGGTGTAAATACTTGTGTGATGCTTCTCAATTTGTCAAGGCTGAAGAATTTATCTCACCAGGCCCTGGTAAATCAAGAGTACTGTATGAGCAGAGCTACTTACAGCATTACATATTCTGGCATCCAAGAAGCACTGTCCATCCATAAAGGTCAAGTTGGTGGTTGGCTGAGTAAATGGAGCACCATATTAGCAGGTGAGCATGTCCTTGTTGTTCAAGCTTTCTTTACATTTATAGATGTAGGCTTATATTTGGATCCTAGCAGCTTTTTCCTTCCTGGGTTACATGATGAGAAATCCTCTCTCAATTCTGCTCATTTTCTCCATAACCTTGACAAAGGCAGTATATGTTTTCTTTTCTAGTATAACCATCAAGAGACTTTATTCAGTTTGCTAGCTGGCATCTTAATAAACTCATATTATGTGACTCTTACCAGCCATTCCTTTTATCTTTATTGCTTAGTTGTTGTCTGACATTTATTATTTAACTAAGGAACTTTTGTTTCTCTATACCATCCTCATCTTTTGGGTTCCTGCACATTTATAATTTAGGCTGAAACAGTTGCCTGCAGCTTAGAAACATTTCCTTTTCTTAATTTCCTTGTTGTTGCATTTTAACAAAGTTTATTATGATTAACCTCCTAAAAACTATATGTTGAATTGCACAATTGTTGGTAGAAGTATGTTTCACATTGTTAGGGGTTGTCACAAGTATTCTGCAATGATTTTTTTTTTCCTCAGTTTTTGTGTGTAATTTTTTTTTTTTTTTTTGGGTTAACAGTATGAGGGACTGGGATATTACAGAGAAATTGGTGACTGTAAAATGAAGCAGCTATTTGTCCTGACTAGTACTCATCATGTAAAAAAGCACATGATATTGAGAGGTAGAAGTACCTGATGGTTGGTTGTCATTTCTCTAGTATACTTTTTTACAAGCAGATAAATTTCATATATGAGTGACACCTTTGATTTGTCTCATAAAAAAGGTGTTTTCATTATCAGAGAGCATGCATTAAAAGTGATAATGGTTCCACAGTATCATGCACAAATCTCCATTCACTCCTGGCCTCTGTGTTAAAAACAGGATGGATATATAGGCATAGATTCTCTAGGGAAATGATAGCTCACCAAGATTAAAACTCTTGAGAAATTCTCAAAGTTGGTAAGGGTGTGTATACATGAAACAAACTTTCAAAAGATAAAGTGTGGGACCGAAAACACTATATGGTTAATGACTTTAGTCACCTTATCAGTCTTATGGTCGGCTTTCTCTGATTGACAGAGATGATTCCCTTTGACTTGGACCATCTCATTTCTTAATAAACATTCATAGTTCTACAGCTTTGTTGTTCAATTTTTTTGATAGAAATTATCATATATATCAAAAATATTTCAAAAAAACATTTCCTTCCAGGGTAGAGAGAGAAAGAAAGCGACGTAATGCTTAAAAGATAATATAAGTTCATGGAGACTGGTCCCCAGTAATATCTATCCAGGATGAAGGCACTGCCAGTGTTAATATGTGTGGAATGGTACTACTGCTCCCCAGGAAACAGAGGTTTCGTCAATTCTCACAGCACCTTCTTTCAAGAAAGTAGGCGTAGGCGCCTCCAAACCTAGTATTAGCTTAGGCTTAGGCAGGGGACGGGGCCTTTGTGAACCTCATCATCCCCACCTTTGCTTCCTTTCTACTCCCCCGGCAGCCCAGACCCAGGTTGGTGGAGCCCTCCTTCCAGCTATACTCAGCCATATGGTCACCACTTGGTGAATGTCAGGCAGTGGTGCTCTGTGGCATAGTCCCATGTTGGCATTGGAAATTATTCAACCAATATGTGTAGGATTCCAAACTATGATATCTGGAAAACTTGTGAAAAGAGCTTCAAGACTTCATATAATTCGCAACTAAAGAGAAGTTTAAATAAAATAAAAAATTTAAGTTTTTGAATGTATATATCATACAATTCATGAATTATTGTAGTAATCTTGGTAAAGTTGATTGGGTGGGGGTATGTAGGAGAATCATTCATCTGAAAATATCGCAATAATAGGGAGAATGTGTTATTGTGCAACACAAACATTCAAGTCTAGTTAATATTGCTAGCTTGATCATCTAGTCCAATGAACTTGTTTCTCTCTTCAATTTCTGCTGGCCGAAGTGGATTGGAAAACCCATGTTACCTACCAAATAATTTAACAATACCTCAAGCCCTGCTTGTTGATCTAATTAATCTATTAGTGGGTCAAAATTTTATAGTCCTAAAAATTCGAATGAAAGTTAATTTGGTAGTAAAAGAACTTAAGTAAGTTATAAATACTTCAGCTTTTTTTTCCATCCAATGTGGGACTATTTTTAGATATTATAATTTTTTTTCCTTTTGAAGCGTCGTTCTCATCATATGTTACAAACTAGATAGAATCTATTCTGAAATAGATCGTTGGTGGATGACTTTACGTCATGGCATCCCATGAATAGCTCTTTTTTTCTACCCATCAACTTCTGCATATTTAAACTGGTTCTGCTAGTATTTGTAACGCTCCAAACTCACATGCTGCCAAAACCATGTGGTCCTAAAAATTTGAATGGAAGTTAATATGGTAGTAAAGAAATTTGAGTTATAAGCATTTTAACTTTTCTTTTCCATTAATGGGACTATTTTTTGAGCATCAAAGATACACACATGCATGCATATACAAAACATTTGAAGAAGATCAAATTGGAAATTGAAGTGAGTTGGTTTGCTGTTTTGTTGCAACATCCAATAGCCAATCAAAAGAAGGAATTCAATTGTTGTAATCCTAGGCTGGGTAAATTTTTGAGCATTGCACAGTTGGGATTGTTAATGATTGTAACATTAATGATTGTGATCCCCTCATCTAATAAATGCAATCATACATCAGCATGTGCATGGAGGTTTTCTTTTCTTTTTTTTTTGTTAAAAAAAATCAGTAGTGCCACATAGCTATAATAGGAAAGAGCAAAGATTACCTTCTTGAGCACATTTTTTTCTTCCAAGTCTGCTAAACATCATGACCGTTGATTTTTTTTATTCTCTGTCCTAATATCAATGTTTCAAGACAGTGATGCTAAGGTAGTGTTTGACTTCCCAAAAGCTATCCCTTGATAAATGTACATAATAGCATTTATCCAAGAGATAGCTGAGAAATAAGCATCTTCTAAAATTACAAGTCTGTCATCAAAGGATAACTTTAATTGTTCATGGATTCCTTAGGAAATAAGTTCAGAGAAAACCCATAAACATGGGTTATCCCCTCTAGTTAAACTTTTTCAAATATATCCCTTCTAGTAATAGCTTTTGGGGATAAGAAAGGATATCCTCTATTTCAAACACTCCCTAAGGTAGTGTTTGAAATAGAGAATAAGAGGGAATATCCAGGGGATATCCCCTCTTATTACTAAAAGCCATAATTATAAGGGATAGCTGAGAATTAAGTTAACCAAAGGGATAATCCATGGTTAACCATGAGATATCCCCTCAATTTATTTTCTAAAAAATGCAGGAATAACTAGTTATCCCTCCAAATAAGAGTAAAAAAAAAAAAGGTATCCTATGGATTTACCTTTTTGCATTTGATATGATCAATGGGATAGCCAGAAGATAAACTCTATCTCGTACACTTATCTATGAATAATATTTTTTCTATCAAACACTACTTAAATCTTTATTTTTTCTTTTCAAAAAAGTAATCCTAAATTACTGTTGGTTTCTTACTGTTCTCAGCCTCACTTTTTCCATTCATTCTCTTGCGAGCTGGGAGAGGTTCCGTCTGGGCGAGGGCAGCAAGCAGTGGTGGTGGCCCTCGTTTTGTTCCCTTCCTTGTTATTTAATTATTCTCTCCATAAACTGGCTTCTATTCTCCATCCATCACGAGGACTTATCATCTTAATAACCGTTCTTTGAAACCGGTCATCACGGGAGACTCCCAACTCTCTTTCTCAGGGCTCCATGAAAGTAGGGCCCAAGCTCTCTCTCTCTCTCTCTCTTTTTGAGACCAGACCATGAGATGCGGAACCCAATCCAGTATTTTCGGTGGCTCCTTTTTCTCTTTCCCCTTAATCTTCTCCCTCTCCTCCACTGGCCTGCTCTTTGGAGTGGATCCGCTGCTGGTTGGCTGCTACTACCAAGAGAGCCATGCGCAGTGGAGGAGCCCACCATGGGACACATTATATGTTTCTCCCCACTATGGCCATGCGTGACATCATAATTAAGTTTCCAGTTACCGGAATGATGGCTATGCTGCAGCTTGGCATGGGTGTTCCATGCCTCTCATTCACAGCCTTACCTCTTTGTTGGCTCTTTGTGCTGGTCTCAGAGGTAAAAGAAAATTAATTAAGATAATATGATAAGATGGTTTCATGAAGGGAAGTTGATGCCCGAGATAACCGGTTTCGCCTTTTATCTCAATGCAGAAATTGCTCTAGTTTTAAAGGAGAAATATTCTTAACAACAATAATAAATCAACGATATTTCTCTGCATTTCCTGTATCTGTTTCTTGGATTATATTTATTGCCACAGACTAGCATCACTTTTCTCTACACAATACAAGGCAACGTGTCTTGCTGGCCATCGACGGTTGAATTGAGAATTGATCTCAAGCTAAAAAAAAAAAACTCTGAATCAGATAAATATATTTATCAGCGTACTGCACTGTTCTAGTGAAATAAAGCTTAGCAGTGATCTTGAACACCTTTTTGCATGACAGGGAGGTCAACCTAATAGCGCGTGAAGACCTCTCATTCCGACCAGAGAAGAAGGATGGCATGCCCGTGTTCTTCCCACAAGGACTAGTGGAGCTGCCCCATCCACCACCTATCCATGAACACAAAGTGAAGCACAAACACCTCTCTTTCCACCAATAAACCTGGACCAAAATTTTCATATGATGGATGGGGACCTACAAATCCGCAAATTCTGGCCCCCGGGTAAAATAACCGAGTCCTGATCTATATTCACAGGCTACCAGATTAACGTGGCTTTTTGGATACTTGAATTAATGAATTAATGAAGCTTATCTAATATAAACATATATATATGATTCAATCCGTGAGCCCACAGAACAAGTTAAAAGTTGCCACCTTACCTAATTTGACCGGATATCTTCGTGCCAAAAGCTATTCGTTTGAACACCGAATGCAGAAAGGGACGTCCTGGGAACTAGCAAAGCTGTAAAGAAGACTGCTTCAAAAAGAACAAAGATGACGTTCTCACCATAAGCATTAAAAAAAAAAAAAACTTTCATTAAATTCAAAATTAAGAGATTTTGCTCAGCGCCCTCGAATTTGAACTTCCGGAAATTATCCATCAACAAACCGTACGTAAACACAAGGCGGAGAAAAACAGCAAAGCTGAACATCAAAAACAACAATAATTTAAAAAAACAAAACAAAAAACTATGAAGCAAAGCCCAGACCACCACCCCCAACAACGATAAAACAATGGCAGTTAAAAGCGAAAACAAGAGCGAATCTCGTCCTGCTCCTTCCTCTGTACAATAAAACAGATATTAAAATACTCCTCCCCTCCCCTTTCGTCTTATTGATGAACTCCTAACTATACTAGTAGGACTACTAACTCTTGGAAAAAGAGACTCCAGTAGAGGCAGAGGATAACATGAACTTTAATAAAAACTATAATTAAGTAAATAAAACACCATCATCTTCTTCTCTTTTCTTGATCTAATAACATTGTCTCCACTCATTGGTCCAGAGCGTTGGGGCCGGAACAGTAGTTGACAGTGGGATTCCAGATCCACTGCACCAAGAACTTCCTCCCACCAACGCCGTTCACGTTGTACACAGCGCCGTTGCGGCCGTCGACGAGCAGCTGCCCGGTGTACGCCCCACCGCCGCCAGTCCCGTAGATCCCCTCGCAGAGGTCGGCGATCTCCGTTGGGAAACTCGGGTCACCGCCGGCGTACCAAGCGTTCACCAGCGGGTTCGACGCCATCTCCGCCAGCTCGTGCGCCACCACGCTCACCATCCCGTCCACCCCCACGTCCCCATTCGGCGGCCGCCCCGCCGACCGAGCGCCGGGGACGTAGTCCGGCACGGCGAAGGGGTAGGCGCAGACCCCTGGACATTTCGCGGCGGAGTTGCCGGCCCAGGCGTAGGGGAGAGTGTAGCCGACGATGGATGGGAAGGTGAAGTAGTGGAAGCCGCAGACCTGGCCGCAGAAGTCCTGGACGGCGACGTCGGCGGAGGTGAGGAGGAGGTAAAGGCCTCCGCGGGGATTAATGGGGAGAGGGCGGGTCCGGGCCGTGACGGCGGCGCGGATGACGGACTGTATGGAGAGTCGGGTGAGGAATTTCCCGTGGGAGTAGCGGCGGTCGTTCTTCTCGGCGCCGAGGATGACGGTACGGGAGACGTTGGCGCCGGTCTGATCAGTGTAGAGCTGGACGGTTCGCCACCAGGCGGCGACGGAGGGGGTGGGGACGGCGGCGGCATCAGGCGGGGAGATGGAGCGGAGGAAGGCGCGGAGGATTTGCTTCTGGGGGCGGGTCCAGGCGCCGTACCAGATGGGGTGGACGGTGATGTTGGCGGTGAGGACGGGGCCCATGTGGTACATTAGATGGACGAACTCCGACGAGCCCTCGTATTTCTTGGACACGCCGATGTCCACCGCCGTTCCACCTCCATTTCTGGTAATGTGGGTGGCGTTCAGCACCGTCTGCGGCCACGGCCTCCACGCCAGCACCGTCGCCGCCGGTTCCAGTAGCAGCAGAAGCCAAAGAAACGCCGGTGAGCTCATCGGCAGCTCACCTACAGTAAGGGAGGTGGGAGATAAAAGAGAGAGTGGTGGGAGAGCGTTTTAAGTTTGGCTTGGCTTATAAAGGAGAAGGTCAGCTTCTCGGTTTTTTTTATCAAAATAATAATAAAGAAAAAGAGGATTTTTTTTTTTTGAAGCGCGCCATGAAAATGCGGGAAGAGGGGAGGGGTGGTAATGGATGACAGGTAGGAGGTTTACTGTCTAGCTGTCAGTGTGGGGCCCAGCGGCCGGGAGGGGGAATTGACCGTAGCGGGAGCCGATTCAACTTGCGAGAGGCCAGTGATAGATTGACACGTGCTTCCTTTCTTTTGGCTTTCATGCACGGGGTGGGATCCACCGGAGATGGAGATATTTTGTGGACGGTGCTGATCGTTTTGGACAGGGTGATGGCATGTGTGGCTCGGGGTGGTACGACTCTGGGCGATGGAGAACAGAAACCGACGAAACACTGGGGCCCACCTCCGGCGTCCGGAAGAATGGTGGGGTCGCGAATCGCGATGCGATCGCCTCTCTCCGGTGAGAGGAGAGGAGGCGAGTGACTCGGGAATTGGTGCTCACCGGGGGTGGTGGGATCGGGGGGGGGGGGAGTGGTCCCGTTCGGCTCCGCGCCGTGGGCCACGGTGGAGGAGAGAGTCCTCGATCACGGCGTGGATTGCTGGGAGGCAGGGGCACAGATGATTTGGATTTGGATTTGGGTTTGGGAGGAGCGCAGAGTGGGAGGGTGAGGAATTATTTTGGCACAGAGGTTTGTTGTGTGGAACAATGGAACATTCCTCTCTCACCACCCACCCAGCGGCTATAAATTTTGCGAGAAAAGAGAATTGGAGATGAAGAGTACTCGTTCTTGGCTTGGAGATGAGGAGTACTCGTGCTTCTGAGTTCTGACCGTGAGCCCCTGTTCAGGCAGGACTAGCAGTTGGGAAAGAGCTTACATGAGACGGTTGATTGCGAATAACCGATCTTAGCCTCTCGACTCAACAGTTGTCCTCAATAGGATCCAAGCAAGATGAGTCCCACCATATATGTTGACAACCGATCAATGCCGGTTAGGTAAATTAGTCATCCTCGTACACTCAAAACCTACCGATTATTGTTATAAAACTTGAATGGAACTAATCAAATCTCGATTAGTTTTAATCTTCTAATTGAATTTGTTATATAATTGATCTAATTGATCTATTCAAAATCAAAAAAATTACCGATTCTTTTATTGGCTTGATGACCTAATATAATATCCCAAAGTTAGTTTCATGTTATATATATATATATGTATATATATATCTTCTAATTCAAGTCCATTTGCTATTCATTGGCTTTTACTTAATTTTTTGAGCCATATAATTTTGATCACTAATGAATAATTGAGCTAACAGATGAAATTGGAGTATTACAAATTGTATCACAACTGATCTGAGCATGCGGCTCTAATCTCATTCTCTTGTCTCTCTCTCCCTCTCTCATTTCGACTAATTTGGAGGCTTTCTGGTATTGTTATTACCAAAATTTTAAGATTAACATCAAATATTAGTATGGATATTGATGACGCTCGATCACCGGTCTTGAACGTCGGAAGAAGAGAGCAGCTTAATCGGTGGATCCTTGTCCAATTGAGTGGCCTGCAAAAAGTCCCAAGACCGGAGGGGTGCTCCGATGGGAACCCTCCGACGATCAAGTCAGCAACCGAGGTCACAGTTGAGGAAGAGCTCAGACGAGTTCCTCTTTGGGATGAGAAGAGTCCACAGAAAGGGAAAATCCCTATCTGGGTATCAGGATAGCGAGTGTATGAGTTTGCGTACCTTGTTTCTGAGTGGACTTACCCTTTTATAGGGGGTTGACACCTGCACAATCACGTAGAGTTCTGTGAGAAGGGAATGTCCGTGGGTTCATGGGGGTTGCATGAGTCTGGGCCGGTTGGTGGATCCTGTCCCATTGAAGAGGAGAAAAAACGATGATTGGTGAGCCACGTCCCATCAATCAGTGGAGCTGGCGGGTAGTTAGATCTGGTCCCATCAATGGAGCGGCCAGTGGGTGGTTGGACCTGGTTGTGTCAGACGGCGCGGGTCAGAAGCGGCTTGAACAACCACGACCGTCCTGGGGCCAACTTGGGAAAGTCGGGACTGGTCGGGACTGCCTTGACTCTCTTGAGGGCGCCAAGGCCGAGCAGGGCCGACTCAGCCGACCTGGAGATGTCGAGGCGGGGCCGACCAGGGATGGTCGGGGTTGACTCGGCTGACTGAGAGATGCCGGGGCCGAGCGGGGCTGACTTGGAGAAGTCGGGGCCGACTCGGTCGATTGGAGATGCTGGGGCCGAGCGGGGCCGACTTGGAGAAGTCGGGGTCGGTTCGGCCGACTGGGAGGTGCCAGGGTCGAGCGGGGCCGACTTGGAGAAGTTGGAGCCGGCTCTGCCGACTTGGAGATGCTGGGGCCGAGCAGGGCTGACTTGGAGAAGTCGGGGCCGGCTCGGCCGACTGGGAGGTGTCGGAGCCGAGCGGGGCCAACTTGGGGAAGTCGGGGCCGACTCGGCCGACTTGGAGATGTCAGAGCCGAGCAGGGCTGACTTGGAGAAGTCGGGGCCGGCTCGGCCGACTGGGAGGTGCCGAGGCCGAGCGGGGCCGACTTGGAGAAGTCGGGGCTGGCTCGGCCGACTGAAAGATGATTTTTTCTATCTTGGAGTATCTGACCTCTGCATCATGAAGTACCTTGCTCATGTAATAAACAGGCCTTTGGGTCCCGTCAGCATCGAGATGCACCAAGACTGAGCTGACGGCCTCTGGAGAAGCGGCGAGGTAAAGGAAAAGACTTTCCCCGTCTCTCGGCTTAGATAGGAGCGGCGGAGAAGACAGAAATGCCTTCAGCCCATCGAAGGCTTTCTGGAAATCGTTCGTCCACTTGAAGCTGTTCACTTTCCGTAGGGCCTTGAAGAAGGGCAAGCACCTCTCGATCGATTTGGAGAGGAAACGACTTAAAGCCGCTACCCTCCCCGTTAGTCGCTGCACTTTCTTCTTGCTGGATGGTGGCCTCATGTCGAGGATGGCACTAATCTTCTCCGGGTTTGCCTCGATCCCTCGTTGAGTCACCATAAAACCCAGGAACTTGCCCGCCGTGACCCGAAGGCACATTTCTTGGGATTCAGCTTGACCTGGAAGCGGCGAAGGTTGTTGAAGGTTTCCTCTAGGTCGGAGATATGATCAGAAGCATGGATGCTCTTGGTTAGCATGTCATCCACGTAGACTTCCATGTTCCGGCCTAGCTGATCCTGAAACACCCTGTTCATCAATCTTTGATAGGTCGCCCCCGCGTTCTTGAGACCGAAGGGCATAACTTTGTAGCAATAAATCCCCTTTTCTGTTACAAAGGATGTGTGCTTTTCGTCGCTGGGGTCCATTCTTATTTGGTTATATCTAGAGAAGGCGTCCATGAAGCTGAGAAGCTCGTGCCCGGAGGTGGAATCTACCAGCTGGTCTATCCTTGGTAGGTGGAAACTATCTTCGGGCATGCCTTGTTGAGGTCAGTGAAGTCGATGCAAATTCTTCAGCTCACGTTTGCCTTTCGCACCATGACCACATTAGCCAGCCAGTTAGGGTAATGCGCCTCTCGGATGTGGCCGGCGCTGAGCAGCTTGTTAACCTCCTCATCGATGGCTTTTGCCACTCGGGAGCGAAGCTTCTCTTTCTTTGGCGGATTGGATGGTGCTTCGGATCGATATTGAGCTTATGGGTGATTACTTTTGGAGGGATGCCGGGCATGTCAGATGCTGACGAAGCAAAAACGTCTGAGTTAGCCCGCAGGAAGATTAAGAGGCGATCACAATCCTCCGGGGGAGGAGTCCGCTGATGTGCACGGTCTTCGCTGGATCGTCCCCGAGGGAAAAGGTTAGGAGGTGCTTGGTCGGCTCTCCCCTCTTGCCAAACTCCCTGGGGTCAGGTGCTTCTGGAATCGACTTGGTTTCCAAGGGGCTTGACGCTGTGTGATAGCAGGGCAGGACTGAGCCGACCTTGCCCCTCATCTCCCTGACACCTTCGCTAGTAGGGAACTGCATCAGCAGGTGCCGAGTGGAGATAATCACATCCAATAGATTCAAACCTGGGTGCCCAAGGATGGCGTTGTATGCCAAGGGGACCCGCACGACCAGGAACTTCATGATCACTGTGCTTTGGCATGGCGGTGTTCCGACTGTCACAGGCAAAGATATCTCGGCCTCAACCCTTACTGAATCCCCCGTGAATCCAACTAGATGGGCTGCCACAGGATGGAGAGAGTTAAGGGACAATCCCATCCGAACAAAAGCGTCATAGGTAAGGATGTCAGCTGAGCTAGCACTATCAACCAATATCCTCTTTATAGGGTGCTTGGCAATCATCATAGAGATGGCGATGCCTTCATTATTTATATTCTCAAAATCACCGGTCCCCCTCAAGAACTATATTACCCGGCGCTTCCTCCCCTCTTGGCCGCTTGGATGAGGAAGCTGCTCCCCAAGACACCATCCCGACCGTCCGCTTCGTGGGGGTGTTGTCGACAACGGCTTGAGCAGGCGGGGGTCCCATGAGTGCCGGCAGCGGTTGCGGCGCCTTCTGAACATATTTGTCGAGGTAGCCCTGCTGGATGAGCTCCTCAATGGCACGCTTCAAGCTGAAGCAGCTATCGGTGTCGTGGCCATAATCCCGATGGAATTGGCAATAATGGCTCTTGTCACGGGGAAGACCTTTCTTTATAGGAGGAGGGCGCTGGAGATAAGGCTCGCCCTCGATTTCCATCAGGATGTGAGATCAAGGGGCGAGGAGAGGCGTGAGCTTGCTCTCATCGGGGATGGGGCTTCGACGCCTGTTGTCGGATCGGCAAGGCGGATCAGGCCACCGATGGCGAGGGGTCCACTCAGCTCGAGGCGAGCGGGCTTGCTGCTGGAGCTCCTTGAGAACTCGCGGCGGGTGAGGTCGACCTCATCCGTGCGGATGTAGTTCTGAGCTTGGAGGAGGAGGTTGGAGTAGGAACTTGGGAGCTTTTTGTCCAGAGAGAAGGTGAAGCGGGACGGGAGGAGCCCCCGCTTCAGCGCTAGCATTGCCACCGCGTCATCGAGATGATAGACTTCGAGGGTGGTAGTCTTGAACTAGGACACAAAATCCAGTAGCGACTCCCCCTCCTTCTGGCGCACGGAGAAGAGGCTGTCTGCGACCCTCGGGATCCGTTGGCAGGCATCAAAATGTGTTAGAAAGGCCCTTTCCAGCTCTCAAAAAGAGTCGATGCTGTGGGGGGACATGCGCGAGTGCTAAGCGCGAGCAACCTTCCGCAAAGTAGTAGGGAAAGCCTTGCACAGAAGGGCGTTCGAGGCACCCCGGACTTGCATCATAGCCTTATAACTCTCGAGGTGGTCGAGAGGATCCGTCGTACCATCGTACAGATCTATCTTGGGGAATCAGAATCTAGAGGGGACGGGCTCCTCCAGTATCCGGCAACTATAAGGAGGATGGGTGTCATATTCCTCCTTCGGTTGATTGTTGATCTTCCTGGCGAGCTCGTCTAGTCGCCGGTTGTACTCGTCCAGGCGCTCCTCCGCCTGTCGGCTGATTGTCGGGGCCCTTCGAAATGGCTCAGAGGATGAAGAAGAGGAAGAAAAGGAGAAGGAGAATGACGCAAAAGGTGGGATTTCCGCTTTGGTTCCTCCTGGCGGTGCGGCTCTAGAGGAAACTTGCTCGGGCCACAATCAGGGGATCGCGGCCGCTTGGGGGGCTCACGGCGAGGCTTCCTTGGAGAAGCCCGGCGACGACCGGCCTCTCGCTAAGGAGAGCCTCCCCTTGCAGACTGTTGACTAGCAGGGGGAGTGGTCTGATGCTGGGTGGCCATGGACTGCTGCTATTGAAGTCCATGGACCATGGCGGTGAGAGTCTGAACTTGCCGAGTGAGAGTTGCTAGCTGCTCCGCAGCCGGAGCAGCCGCCTCTGGTTGCGGGGAGGTAACGGGAGGATCAGCGGTAGGGAGGTTGGTCTCCTGCTGCCTAGCTGGGGGAAGATGCCCCCCAGGGTGACTAACTGAGGCATCCTGAGCTCGTGTCATCACCATTATTGGGAGAGGGAGAGGAAAAAGGGGGATACTGTAGGGTTCGGATCTTCTTTGCTTTCACTGCTTAGCCCCTTCCTGGCGTGCCAATTTGATGATGCCCGATCACCGGTCTTGAACGTCGGAAGAAGAGAGAAGCTTAATCGGTGGATCCTCGCTCAACTGGGTGGCATGCAAAAAGTCCCAAGACCGGAGGGGTGCTCCGGTGGGGACCCTTCGATGATCAAGTCAGCAACCGAGGTCACAATTGAGGAAGAGCTCAGACGAGTTCCTCTTTGGGATGAGAAGAGTCCACAGAAAGGGGGAATCCCTATCTGGGTATCAGGATAGCGAGTGTATGAGTTTGTGTACCTTGTTTCTGAGTGGACTTACCCTTTTATAGGGGGTTGACACCTGCACAACCACGTGGAGTTCCGTGAGAAGGGAATATTCGTAGGGTTCGTGGGGATTGCGTGAGTCTGGGCCGATTGGTGGGTCATGTCTCATCGGAGAGGGGGGAAAATGGCGGTTGGTGAGCCACGTCCCATCAATCAGTGGAGCTGGCGGGTAGTTAGGTCTGGTCCCATCAATGGAGTGGCCAGTGGGTGGTTCGACCTGGTTGTGTCAGATGGCGAGGGTCAGAAGGATGGCAGCTTGAACAGCCAGGACCGTCCTGGGGCCAACTTGGGAAAGTCGGGACTGGTCGGGACTGCCTTGACTCTCCTGAGGGCGCCGAGGCCGAGCAGTGCCGACTCGGCCGACCTGGAGATGCCGGAGCAGGGCCAACCAGGGATGGTCGGGGTCGACTCAGCTGACTAGGAGATGCCGGGGCCGAGCGGGGCTGACTTGGAAAAGTTGGGGCTGACTCGGCCGATTTGAAGATGCCGGGGCTGAGCGGGGCCGACTTGGAGAAGTCGGGGCCGGCTCGGCCGACTGGAAGGTGCCAGGACCGAGCGATGCTGACTTGGAGAAGTTGGGGTCGGCTCGGCCGACTGGGGGTGCCAGGGCCGAGCGGGGCCGACTTGGAGAAGTCGGGGCCGGCTCGGCCGACTTGGAGATGCCGGGGTCGAGCGGGGCCAACTTGGAGAAGTCGGGGCCGGCTTGGCCGACTGAGAGGTGCCGGGGCCAAGCGGGGTCAACTTGGAGAAGTCGGGGTCGACTCGATCGACTTGGAGATGCCGGGGCCGAGCGGGGCCGACTTGGAGAAGTCGGGGCCGGCTCGGCCGACTGGGAGGTGCCGGGGCCGAGCGGGGCCGACTTGGAGAAGTCGGGGCCGACTCAGCCGACTTGGAGATGCCGGGGCCGAGCAGGGCCGATTTGGAGAAGTCGGGGCCGGCTCGGCTGACTGGAAGGTGCCGGGCCGAGCGGGGCCGACTTGGAGAAGTCGGGGCTGGCTCGGCCGACTGGGAGGTGCCGGGGCGGGGCCGTCTTAAGCTTTTGATTTTGCCATAATTGCCCTCGTGGCTATGTCAACCACATCAGATGCATCCGCCCCTGAGCGCGAAGGGCCACGCGCTTGCTGCCTTTGGGCAAGAGGGGTGCAAAAATTCAAAAAATGATTGTCCTTTAGTGCGCTTTTAATAGCTTGGTGAGCTGGCACGTCGTTTCGAGGCAGTGTCACTTTGCAGATCTTCCACAATCATGCGGTAGGTGAGGGCTGACGTCGACACCGGACGCCCTGAGGAAAGCGCCCATCAGGGGATGGAAAAAGGTGGAGGTTGTTATTGTTTCCCCATTTTCTATGCCCTGCGATTGGTCGGGGATCATGCTCCTTGGGGTGAATCGAGGTGGCACATCTCGGGCGCTGGTGAGATTTTCGGCGGACAGCTCGTGGCGCAATAGAAGAGCACCATGTGGCGGGGCCTTGATTACCATCGTTCGGAAATGGGGGTATAAAAGCGCCCCAAGGGCTTGGGGAAAGCTTTTACATTGCCATTGCTTTCTTCCAACTTTCCTTTCTCTGAATTCCTCTGCAACCTGAGTCTTTCTGCCCTCGAGTTCCTTTCGATTCCCAGGTTAGTCTTATCCTTTGTCTCACTTCATGGACCGCCGTGCTGTTAGGGAGGGTAAGAGGCCCATTGTAGAGTCTTCCCATTCCGACAGTGAAGGCCAAACCCCTTCAGTTAGCCAGGTGCCCCGACCGGTGGGTGGCGTTACCATCCGTGATCGACCAACGGCGATCGAACCTCCATCTACCCCAGCCTCCCCTATTAGGGCAGTTCCTGTGTCCTTTCTCCGTTTGGGATAACCTTCGGCAGTGAGTCTTGATCCGGTAGGTCCGTCAGGAGTGGCCTCAACCGTGACCCCCGAAGATGTAGAGGCTATTAGGGCTAAGTATATGGTCCCCAGCTTCATCCGCCTGTCCGCACCGGGGCCCGAAGATAGAGTGACCTCCGCCCACCCTGGTCGGGTCGCTCTATACAAGGAGTTCTTCCGATGTGGACTGCGTCCCCCTTTTCTCCCTTTTTTCTTGAATCTCTTAGATAGGTATAGATTAGCGTCGATGCAGTTGACTCCAAATTTAATTCGGATTATCTGCGCTTTTGTCATTCTTTGCTACTTTCAGGAGGCTCAGCTAGGGTTATTGCTGTTTCGGGCTTTCTATAAGCTCCGCTGCCAAGGTGAGGGGGCATGGTGGGCATTCACCGCCAGGCCGGGTAGGGCCTTTCCCCTAGGTCTCCCATCTAAAATTAGGGGGTGGAAGCCTCAATTCGTCTTCGCCCATGTCGAGGGGGTGAGGGCCGACTGGAGGGAATCGGATACCAGCTCCAACAATAACTCCACCATGGGGGAAAGGGATAGGGAGCTCTTCACCCAATTGTCCAACTGCCAAATCTCTGGCTACAAGGAACTCCTGTCCGAGGAGAACCTGATAGAGGCCGAGTTGGCCCCAGTGGTCGGTGAGCACGACGTCCGATTCCTTCTGTCTCGACCGAAAGATTACTGTACATTGTTGCTAACATTCCTTGTTTTTGGGCGCAGCAATGAAGTTTTTCGCCGGCGCGTTTGAAGCCGCCTTGAAGCAAAAGAGGCCGGCAATCGGAGAAATGTCAAGGCCAGTGAAGAAAGCTTGAAGGAAGGAGCGGGCTGAGCTGGCTCAAGCCGATGAAATCCCCAAGGCTCCAACGCCTGCAGAGGTGCCGGCTAAGGAAACGCCAGTTGGAGAAGTGGTCTCGGGGCCGGCCAGGACCGAAATAGAGGAAGGAGAGATTCCGGTCACCACCAAAGCTGCCGTGGTGATTGTGGATCTTGAAGAGGTAGCCCCTGCCGCTGCCGACATGCCCGAGGTGGGGCTGGTTACAGTTGCTGTCAGTCCTCCGGCTGCCATCGAGCCGGAGACGGAGAGTGCTCCCCCAACTGCCGGAGAGGGGGAGTTAGTCGCCAGAAGGTCCATGGCTGGAACGGAGGCGACCGAGAAGCAGAGGGATGAGCCGGGGAGCTCATCCCAACAATCAGCACGCCGCCCGACTCACCCTCGGGCTGAAGGGCCGCAGGGGAAGATGGTGCGGCCAGCACCCATGCTTGGCTCGATGACAGACACCGGGCGGGCCGCCTATCTCTTGTCGAAGTTTCGGACTGCCGAGTCCGAGGAGGAGATGCGGGGGTTGAGCTACTCCACGCTCTTAGATATGGTGATGGTCTCAGTTGTCCAGGTAATCCTTTGAGTTCCTTTCGTTTTCGAACGTGTCTTCCGATGTCTCAGTCTTCTGTGGCTAACATATTCTTCTGCCGCAGATGGCCAACGGTGCGATAGCCCTTCGTGAGGCGATGTCTCACTCAGCGGACGCGCTCATAAAGTCCATAGCATGGGCTGACAAATATAAGAAGGAGAGCATGGTGCAGTCCCAGAGCCTTGCTCGACTTCACCACGAGGCCAAGGCCCGGGAGGAGGATCTGGGTGGCCGAATAAGGGAGACGGAACGCCGGGCCGAAGCTGAGAGTGGTCGAGCATCCGCGGCCGAGGCCAAATTGGAACTGGTCTCGGACAGACTGAAGGCCATCGCGGAGCGAAATGAGGAGCTGGTCCATCAGCTTCAATGCGCCGAGGTGGAGGTCGGGGCGGCGCGAGATGAGGCACGGGCCGCTGCTGAGAGAGCTGCTGCCGCAGAGAAGGCGACGATCGAGGCGGGCCATGAGAAAGCCGGGACTGTGGCTCACACGGACGAGGCCAATGTGCGAGCCGAGGAAGCGGAGGGCCGAGCTTGGGAGGCCGAGGCACAGGCTAAGGTGGCAGTGGCCAGGGCGCAGCAGGCCGAGGCGCAAGCCAACGAGGCCGAAGGTAGGGCTCAGCGGGTTGAGACGCAAGCCCAGGAGGCCGATGCTAGGGCTCAGCAGGCTGAGGCCAGGGCGGGACATGCCATAACCAACTATAAGTCCTCGCCAGAATTCGGGAAGGAGGTCCTCGAGGCCAGCCTCGATGCCTATGTTAAGGGTTTCGATATGTGCAAAACTAAGGTATCCATGGCTCTTAAAATCGACATCGCCGAGCTCGAGGGGATCCGCCTCAGGAAATCTGACGAGGAGCCAGCTGAGGAAGAGGACGACGAGGGAGAGCCGGGCTCAAGCGATCCCTGAAGAGTTGTTGTTTCTTCTTTTTCCCTTTTCTTTTTGTAACCGGCCTCGGATCAAATTTTGTACTTCAATTTCATTATTAATGAAGAAAAACCTTTTGTGAAGATGTTTTTTCACTTTGTCTTGCTTGTTTCTTCTTTCCTCTGGGTCGAACATTTTATCGTGCAACTAACGATAAGGCGGGCCCCGTACCTATTAATGAGGAGGACCTTTCCTTCTGAGATGTTTTCTGTTTCTGAGCATTGCGCACATTGATGACGCCATGGCTAGATCGCTACCCCAGATTTGCCAACGTTTGGATGCGTCTTTGAGGGATATGCCAGCCGCGTGGAAAATTGCTTAAGATGCATTAAGATGTTACGGGCTGTTTGAAGGGAGATTCGTCTGCGCCCGAATCTTCTAAGGACTTGGAACGATCCGAGGGCAACTTAGCGCCGAGATCGACTTGAGGGCGTCGGGGGCCGAGCGGGGCTTGACCGAGGAAGGTCTACGCCGACATGGAGACCATGAGGGCCAAGCAGGGCCCTTTAGAACCATCTCGGTGGTCTGTGTGCCGTCCGAGAGGTGACTCGGCGGTTATGGAGCTTTTAGGGTCTTAACCAACTTGGGGGTACCTCCGTGCCGGGGCCGAGTAGCATCCCGTAGGTCATGATGCCGGCGAGCTCCTTTAGAACCACCTCGGGGGTTTGTGTGCCGCCCGAGGGATGACTCGGCGGGTACAGAGCCTTTAGGGTCTTAACCAACTCGGGGACACCTCCGTGCCGGGGCCGAATGGTATCCCATGGGCCACGATGCCGGCGAGCTCCTTTAGAACCACCTCGAGGATTTGTGTGCCACCCGAGAGGCGACTCGGTGGGTATGGAGCCTTTAGGGTCTTAACCGACTTGGGGGCACCTCCGTGCCAGGGCCGAGTGGTATCCCGTAGGCTGCGATGCCGGCGAGCTCCTGTAGAATCACCTCAGGGGTTTGTGTGCCGCCCGAGGGGTGACTCGGCGGGTACGGAGCCTTTAGGGTCTTAACCGACTCGGAGGCATCTTCGTGTCGGGGCCGAGTGGTGTCCCGTTAGCTGCAATGCTGGTGAGCTCCTTTAGAACCACCTCGGGGGTTTGTGTGCCGCCCGAGGGGTGACTCGATCGGGTACGGAGCTGTTAGGGACTTTAACCAACTCGGGGGCATCTCTAGCCGGACCGAGTGGTGTCTTGTTAGCCGCGATACCGGTGAACTCCTTTAGAACCACCTCGGGGGTTTGTGTGCTGCCCGAAGGGTGACTCGATCGGGTACGGAGCTGTTAGGGACTTGAACTGACTTGGGGGCGTCTCCTAGCCGGACCAAGTGGTGTCCTATTAGCCGCGATGCCGATGTGCTCCTTTAGAACCACCTCGGGGTTTGTGTGCTGCCCGAGGGGCAACTCGACTGGGTACGGAGCTGTTAGGGACTTGAATCGATTAAGGGGCGTCTCCTAGCCGACCGAGTGGTGTCCCGTTAGCCGCAATGCTGGTGAGCTTCTTTAGAACCATCTCGGGGGTTTGTGTGCCGCCCGAGGGGCAACTCGATCGGGTACGGAGCTGTTAGGGACTTGAACCGACTCAGGGGCATCTCCTAGCCAGACCGAGTGTTGTCCCGTTAGCCGCGATGCCGATGAGCTCCTTTAGAACCACCTCGGGGGTTTGTGTGCCGCCCGAGGGGCGACTCGATCGGGTACGGAGCTGTTAGGGACTTGAACCGACTCGGAAGGCATCTCCTAGCCGGACCGAGTGGTATCCCGTTAGCCGCGATGCCGGTGAGCTCCTTTAGAACCACCTCAGGGGTTTGTGTGCCGCCCGAGGGGCGACTCGACCGGGTATGGAGCTGTTAGGGACTTGAACCGACTTGGGAGCGTCTCCTAGCCGGACCGAGTGGTGTCCCGTTAGCCGCGATACCGGTGAGCTCCTTTAGAACCACCTCGGGGGTTTGTGTGTCGCTCGAGGGGCAACTTGACCGAGTACGGAGCCTTTAGGGTCTTAACCGACTCAGGGGCACCTTCGTGCTGGGGCCGAGTGGTGTCCCATAGGCTGCGATGCCGGCGAGCTCCTTTTCCGAGATCTGGTCTTTGGACACAAGGGAGAATAGGCTGTGGCGTTGGAAGGGGCCCTCTTTATTGCTCATACTCTGGGGATACATCATTGATAATATTGGCGGAGGTTATCCGCGTTCTAGGTACATGGAATGGGTCGTCCGTTGAGCTCCTCTAGTCGGTATGCCCCCTGGTGGAGCATCTCGGCGACACGATAAGAACCCTCCCAGTTGGAGGACAGTTTGCCCCCATACGTAGGTTTAGATACCTCAGCCTTTCTCAAAACCAGATCTCCGTGGTCAAAGACCTTGGGACGAACTCGGGCATTGTAGTACTTGGCTGCTCGCTGACGGAAGGTTGCCATACGTAGCCTCGCCCAGTCATATGCTTCGTCAATGAAGTCCAGATTAGCCCGTATCAATGTGGAATTGTCTTCCTCATTGAAGAACTCCACGCGTGGACTGGGCAGTTCGATCTCAATAGGGATGACGGCTTCAGATCTGAAAACAAGATGAAGGGAGTCTCGCCCGTCGGGGCTCTAGGGGTCGTGTGGTAAGCCCATATCACGCTGGGAAGCTCCTCCACCCATCGACCCTTGGATCCATCTAGCCGGGTCCTGAGCCCTCTGAGAATGGTGCGGTTCATGACCTCGGCCTACCCGTTGGTTTGGGGGTGGCCGACAGAGGTGAATCGATGGTGAATACCCAGCTCACCGTAGAAAGCCTTGAATGCATCATTATTGAACTGGTGGCCGTTGTCCGTGACGAGAGTGTGAGGTAGGCCAAAGCGGCATATGATCAACTTCCAGAAGAAGGCTTTGACTTTACTCTCGGTGATCTTAGCCAGCGCCTCGACCTCGACCCACTTGGTGAAGTAGTCGATGGCTACTAGCAAGAATCTCCGCTGTCCCGAAATTGGGGGGAATGGCCCGAGGATGTCCATTCCCCACTGAGCGAAGGGCCAAGGAGCCGAAAGCGAGCTTAGCGGGGTAGACGGTTGATGTTGAATGTGTGCGTGGCGCTGGCAACCATCGCACTTTTGAACTAGTTTGCAGTGTCCTCCCTCATGGTGAGCCAGAAATATCCCTGACGGAGGGCCTTCTAGGCCAAGGACATGCCCTCCAGGTGATTTCCATAGATGCCTTCATGGATTTCTTTAAGGATGTAGTCGGCGTTGGCAGGTCGTACACATTTGAGCAGGGGTAGGAGAATGACCTCCTGTATAGACGTCCATCTAGGAAGATGAATTTGGAAGCTCTCCACTTGAGCAGCTTGGCTTCATTGCGATCATCAGGGAGGGTGCCATCAGTGAGATAGCGAACGTAGGCATCCATCCATGTAGGCTCTTGGGTGAGCGGTAGGACTTCCTCGCCGTCCTTTATGCTGAGCCTTTCTAGGTATTCGATGTAGGCATCCCTTACGATGCCGTCGGTGGAGATAGCTAAACGGGAGAGGATGTCGGCTTGGCGTTCTCACTTCAGGGAATGTAGCTGATGCTGAAAAATGCCAACAGAGAAACCAAGAGCCGAACCTTGGCCAAGTACTGAGTCATAGCGGGGTAATGCGCCTCGTACTCTCCATTGATTTTTCAGAGATGAGTTGCGAGTCAGTGAAAGCTCTGAGATGCCTTATTCTGGACTCTTGGACTAGCCTTAATCCTGCCAGCAGGGCCTCGTACTCGGCTTGGTTATTGGTGCTTTGAATAGAAACCACAAGACACATTCTGCTCTCTCTCCACCTGGTTCGGTGAGAATGAGGCCGGCACCGCTTTCCTGAGAGTTTGACGCGCCGTCTACATGGAGGATCCAGGTTTCTCCATCATTGCCCGGCTCAGGCTCGTGCTGCTCCATGAAAACCTCCCTAGTCTCCTCATCTGCCCAAGTGCACTCGATCAGAAAGTCGGCCAGGACTTGGGACTTCAGAGTTGGCCGTGCTTGGAAGGAGAGGTCGAATTCTCCCAGCTTGATGGCCCACTTGACGAGTCGGCCTGAGGTATCTAGACGGGCGAGGATGGCTCAGAGGGGCTGGTCTGTGAGCACCGCAATGGGATGAGTTTGAAAATATGGGCGGAGACGTCGGGCGGAGACGATCAGGGCGAAGATGATTTTTTCTGTCTTGGAGTATCTGACCTCCGCATCATGGAGCACCTTGCTCACGTAATAAATAGGCCATTGGGTCCCGTCAGCATCGAAATGCACCAAGACTGAGCTGACGGCCTCTGGAGAAGCGGCGAGGTAAAGGAAAAGACTTTCCCCGTCTCTCGGCTTAGACAGAGCGGCGAAGAAGACAGAAATGCCTTCAGCCCGTTGAAGGATTTCTGGAAATCGTTCATCCACTTGAAGCTGTTCACTTTCCGCAGGGCCTTGAAGAAGGGCAAGCACCTCTCGGCCGATTTGGAGACGAAACAACTTAAAGCCGCTACCCTCCCCGTTAGTCGCTGCACTTCCTTCTTGCTGGATGGTGGCCTCATGTCGAGGATGGTGCTAATCTTCTCGAGTTTGCCTCGATCCCTCGCTGAGTCACCATAAAATCCAGGAACTTGCCCGCCGTACCCCGAAGGCACATTTCTTGGGATTCAGCTTGACCTGGAAGCGGCGAAGGTTGTTGAAGGTTTCCTCTAGGTCGGAGATATGATCAGAAGCACGAATGCTCTTGGTTAACATGTCATCCACGTAGACTTCCATGTTCCGGCCTAGCTGATCCTGAAACACCCTGTTCATCAATCTTTGATAGGTCGCCCCCGCGTTCTTAAGACCGAAGGGCATAACTTTGTAGCAATAAATCTCTTTTCTTTACAAAGGATGTGTGCTCTTCGTCGCTGGGGTCCATCCTTATTTGGTTATATCCAGAGAAGGCATCCATGAAGCTGAGAAGCTCGTGGCCGGAGGTGGAATCTATCGGCTGGTCTATCCTTGGTAGGGGGAAACTATCTTTCGAGCATGCCTTGTTGAGGTCGGTGAAGTCGATGCAAATTCTCCAGCTCCTGTTTGCCTTTCGCACCATGACCACATTAGCTAGCCAGTTAGGGTAATGCGCCTCTCGGATGTGGCCGGCGCTGAGCAGCTTGTTAACCTCCTCATCGATGGCTTTTTGCCGCTCGGGAGTGAAGCTTCTCTTCTTTTGCAGATTGGACGGTGCTTCGGATCGATATTAAGCTTGTGGGTGATTACTTCTAGAGGAATGCCGGGCATGTCAGATGCTGACCAAGGAAAAATGTCTGAGTTGGCCCGCAGGAAGGTTAGGAGGCGATCACGATCCTCCGGGGGGAGGAGTCCGCCGATGTGCATGGTCTTCGCTGGATCATCCCCGAGGGAAAAGGTTAGGAGGTGCTCGGCCAGCTCTCCCCTCCTGCTGGACTCCCTGGGGTCAGGTGCTTCTAGAATCGACTTGGCTTCCAAGGGGATTGACGCTGTGTGATAGCAGGGTAGGACTGAGCCGACCTCGCCCCTCATCTCCCTGACACC
This sequence comes from Calamus simplicifolius, assembly GCA_900491605.1. Lineage (NCBI taxonomy): Eukaryota > Viridiplantae > Streptophyta > Magnoliopsida > Arecales > Arecaceae > Calamus > Calamus simplicifolius. The sequence goes on along the minus strand of UESW01004402.1, from coordinate 669,765 downwards.
TTCGGTAGTAGGGAACTGCACCAGCATGCGCCGAGTGGAGATAATCGCATCCAATAGATTCAAACTTGGGTGCGCAAGGATGGCGTTGTATGCCAAGGGGATCCGCATGACCAGAAACTTCATAATCACTATGCTTTGGCATGGCGGTGTTTCGGCTGTTACAGGCAAAGATATCTCGCCCTCAACCCTTACTGAATCCCCCGTGAATCCAACTAAAGGGGCTGCCACAGGCTGGAGAGAGTTAAGGGATAATCCCATCCGAAAAAAGCGTCATAGGTATGGATGTCAGCTGAGCTACCACTATCAACCAATATCCTCTTTACAGGATGCTTGGCAATCATCATAGAGACGACGATGCCTTCATTATTTACATTCTCAAAATTCACCGGTCCCCCCAAGAACTATATTACCCGGAGCTTCCTCCCCTCTTGGCCGCTTGGATGAGGAAGCCGCTCCCCAAGACACCATCCTAACCATCCGCTCCGTGGGGGTGTTGTCGACAGCGGCCTAAACAGGCGGGGGTCCCATGAGTGTCGGCAGCGGTTGCGGTGCCTTCTGAACATATTTGTCGAGGTAGCCCCGCTGGATGAGCTCCTCAATGGCACGCTTCAAGCTGAAGCAGCTGTCGGTGCCATGGCCGTAATCCTGATGGAATCGGTAATAACGGCTCTTGTCGCGGGGAAGACCTTTCTTCATAGGAGGAGGCGCTGGAGATAAGGCTCGCCCTCGATTTCCATCAGGATGTGAGATCGAGGGGCAAGGAGAGGCATGAGCTTGCTCTCGTCGGGGACGGGGCTTCGACGCCTATTGTCGGATCGGTGAGGCAGATCAGGCCATCGGTGGCGAGGGGGTCCACTCGGCTCGGGGCGAGCGGGCTTACGGCTGGAGCTCCTTGAGGACTCGCGGGGGTGAGTCGGCCTCATCCGCGGATGTACTTCTGAGCTCGGAGAAGGTCGGAGTAGGAACTTGGGAGCTTCTTATCCAAAGAGAAGGTGAAGCGGGACGGGAGGAGCCCCGCTTCAGCGCTAGCGTTGCCACCGCGTCATTGAGATGGTAGACTTCGAGGGCGCAGTCTTGAACTGGGACACAAAATCCCATAGCGACTCCCCCTCTTCTGGCGCACGGAGAAGAGGCTATCCGACCCTCGGGATCCATCGGCAGGCATCAAAATGCGTTAAAAAGGCCCTTTCTAGCTCTCAAAAAGAGTCGATGCTATGGGGGACAGGCGCGAGTGCCAAGCGCGAGTAGCCTTCCGCAAAGTAGCAGAGAAAGCCTTGCATAGAAGGGCGTCCGAGGCACCCTGGACTTGCATCATAGCCTTGTAACTCTCGAGGTGGTCGAGAGGATCCGTCGTACCATCGTACGGATCTATCTTGGGGAATCAGAATCTAGAGGGGACGGGCTCCTCCAGTATCTGGTGAGATAAGAGGACGGGTGTCATATTCCTCCTCCGCTGATTGTTGATCTTCCTGGCAGCTCGTCTAGTCGCCGGTTGTACTCGTCAGGTGCTCCTCCGCCTAGCGGCTGATTGTCGGGGCCCTCGAGATGGCTCGGAGGATGAAGAAGAGGAAGAAAAAGGAGAAGGAGAAGGACGGAAAGGTGGGATTTCCGCTTTGGTTCTTCCTGGCGGTGCGGCTCTGAAGGAAACTTGCTCGGGCCACAATCAGGGGATCGCGGCCGCTTGGGGGGCTCACGTGAGGCTTCCTTGGAGAAGCCCAGCGACGACCGGCCTCTTGCTGAGGAGAGCCTCCCCTTGCAAACTGTTGACTAGCAGGGGGAGTGGTCTGATGCTGGGTGGCCACGGACTGCTGTTGAAGTCCATGGACCATGGCGGTGAGAGTCTAAACTTGCCGAGTGAGAGTTGCCAGCTGCTCCGCAGCAGCCGCCTCTGTTGCGGGAGGTAACGGAGGATCAGCAGCAGGGAGGTTGGTCTCCTGCTGCCTAGCTGGGGGAAGATGCCCCCAGGGTGACTAACTGAGGCATCCTGAGCTCCTGTCATCACCATTATTGGGAGAGGGAGAGGAAAAAGGGGGGATATGTAGGGTTCGGATCTTCTTTGCTTTCACTGCTTAGCCTCTTCCTGGCACGCCATATGATGACGCCCGATCATCGGTCTTGAACGTCAGAAGAAGAGAGTAGCTTAATCGGTGGTCCTCGCCCAATTGGGTGGCCTGCAAAAAGTCCCAAGACCAGAGGGGTGCTCCGGTGGGGACCCTCCGATGATCAAGTCAGCAACCGAGGTCACAGCTGAGGAAGAGCTCAGACGAGTTCCTCTTTGGGATGAGAAGAGTCCACAGAAAGGGGGAATCCCTATCTGGGTATCAGTATAGCGAGTGTATGAGTTTGCGTACCTTGTTTCTAAGTGGACTTACCCTTTTATAGAGGGTTGACACATACAACCACGTGGAGTTCTGTGAGAAGGGAATGTCCACGGGGTTCGTGGGGGTTGCGTGAGTCTGGGCCGGTTGGTGGGTCCTGTCCCATCGGAGAGGGGGAAAAATGGCGGTTGGTGAGCCATATCCCATCAATCAGTGGAGCTGCGGGTAGTTAGGTCTGGTCCCATCAATGAAGCGGCCAGTGGGTGGTTGGACCTGGTTGTGTCAGATGGCGCGGGTCAGAAGGATGGTGGCTTGAACAGCCAGGACCGTCCTGGGGCCAACTTGGGAAAGTTGGGACTGTCGAGACTGCTTGACTCTCTTGAGGGCGCCGAGGCCGAGCAGGCCGACTCGGTCGACCTGGAGATGCCGGGGCGGGGCCGACCAGGGATGGTCGGAGTCGACTCGGATGACTGGGAGATGCTGGGGCCGAGCGGGACCGACTTGGAGAAGTCAGGGCCGACTCGGCCGACTTGGAGATGTGGGGCTGAGCGGGGCCGACTTGGAGAAGTTGGGGCCGGCTCGGTCGACTGGGGGGTGCCGGGGCCGAGCAGGGCCAACTTGGAGATGTCGGGGCCGAGCTGGGCCGACTTGAGAAGTCGGGGCCGGCTCGGCCACTTGGAGGTGCCGGGGCCGAGCGGGGCCGACTTGGGGAAGTCGGGCCCAACTCGGCCGACTTGAAGATGTTGGGGCCGACTTGGAGAAGTCGGGGCCAGCTCGGCTGATGGGAGGTGCCGGGGCCGAGCGGGCCGACTCGGCCGACTTGGAGATGCCGAGGCCGAGGGGGCTAACTTGGAGAAGTCGGGGCCGGCTCGGCCGACTGGAGGTGCCGGGGCCAAGCGTGGTCGACTTGGGGAAGTCGGGGCCGACTCGGCTGACTTGGAGATGCCGGGGCCGAGCAGGGCCGACTTGGAGAAGTCGGGGCGGCTCGGCCGACTGAGAGGTACCGGGGCGGGACCACCTCAAGCTTTTGATTTTGCCATAATTGCTCTCATGGCTGCGTCAGCCACATCGGATATTATATTTATTTAATATAAATAACTTAATTTTAAATATTTTAATTTTTAAAATTTATAATTTTTTGATTTTTATAAAAATATTATCCTTCTTTATCATTATGAATCATATTTTTAGTTTTAATTATTAGTACAGTTCGATCAATACTTCACTAGTTGGACCATTGAACCATAGATTTAGTCCCTCGACTAGTTTCGATGGTTAATTGCTTTGCCATAAATGGTAGATTGAAGCAAGTACTTAGAATAATTATGAGATACTAGTGGACCATTTAGAGTAATGGAAAAGAAATAGGCTATCATTTGATTTAGGGTGAGCCAAAAATTGATGCACTCAAGAAAGTGAATCAACAATGACGTAGGTGTATCATATTTTATATTTAGTTACATCTCAATGGTTTTATAAAGAAATAATTTTAAATTATTGTTAAATTCATTTTTTAGAATAGGTTTTCAAAATTACATTAAGACTGTGATATTGGACTAAAATTTGGGAACAAAACCATCTCTTAATTTGGAGATCTTTAATTAGTAAAATATAACATACCAAACATGATATTAGATTATCGAGAATAAGATCATTTGGGATAAATGATTTAAGAGCCCCATAATAATTTCATTTGGGTCATCAAACGCCACTTAATTGAAAGAGGACAAGTCATAAATCAAATCACTAATTAGCGTCCCCTTCAATTATGAGGCATTGTTGTCTACTAATTAAAAATACGACCTCTTCAAATCCATAGAAATCAGGAAGGATCCAAACTCTACAATTACCAGCACTTCATACATTTTGACGCATCCTTTGCTCAGGCATAGTCCATAGTCCGTGAACCTACATTCACGTTTAGAATTTGCGAACTGTCCAGTGTCTAATCCTCCTTTAACCAAAAAAAAAAGAGAAAAAAGTTATAATTAATACAGCTTAAGAGAGTGAAACAAGAGAATCTCATCACTTAAAAGGAGTGCATTATCCAATGGGATCCATCAATAAATCTCATAGTGATCACCATAAATTCAAACTTCCTCCCAATTCAACTCCATGCACCGTATACATTAGTGAAAATTTTGTCCATGCCGAAAGAAGAGGAGGGAGAACCCAACTAAATACGTTGAACGAGAATATTCTAAACCAAACAGTTTAAACCACTTTATTAACTAATCTCAGCCTTAGTTCCTCATCAATCTATGGATTCGGTCCAAACGTCTAAGTTGGATTGATTATGAGCGCTAATGCTAGTGCTTCAAGTAGTAAACATTTCCTTGTAATACGGCCAAAGACAGTGAGCTAGAGCCCTTCTCAGGAGTAAGGACTGGTACCTTTCGCAGTAAAAACTAGTCTTTGGCGTGCTAACTTATCCTAATGGTTGGATGCAGATCTGGCTTATATTGGGCGGATGATGAATTATCTATGCATAAATTTATGCATCTGCGATATGGATCTATAAATAGATTCTTCGATGCAAACTCATAAGCGTGAATAAATTACTATGCTTGATGCAGATCATCCTTGTAACGACTTGGGCTCGGACCACAGCACTTGCGAGCCCGTTTCGTTACAAGAAAACAAGATAGACAAGGTTCACACCAACTTAGGCCATCACAGTCAAAAATCCAATTGGTACTTGTCGATCTTTCTTAACTAGTTATAGACCATACAACAACTTTCAATTTTTCGATGTAGGACTATTGGAAGGAGTATCACAATCTACTCCCTTACAGAAGCGACGTCCTCGTTGCCAAAGCAATTGATCACAATAACCAGGTAGCAGGATTTTAAAGATGGCCCCACAGGTTCAAAGGTGGCTTTCATTAATGTATCGCTTTGCCCTATGGTCTACAGGTTCAAGAGGTGGCTTCATCAATGTAACACTTTGCCCTGTATAGCACTTAGCTTTTGTACTTTTGGCTGGTGCATGGCTCTGATACCATATTGTAACGATATAGGCCCTCGTTTTGTTATAAAAAAGTAAGATGGACAAGGTCCATATAAACTTGAGCTATCATAGTCCAAAAAAAAATTCAATTAATACTTGACTGATTATAAACTATACAACTAACTCTTAATTTCTCGATATGAAATTATTGAGAGGGGGTATTATAATCTTAGGCGGTGTACAAACTCTTCGAGCCTGGATCGCCGTTCATATGCAAAAAGCCGCGTTCGTTTATGGTTGCGTCCGGTGGAAAGCTCAGCTGATGAAAACGGAGCTCCGCTTGGAGAAGAGCAGCCCTTCTTCCCCAACAACCATGGTTGCTGATTGAATTGAGATAGGCACAGGTTCCAGCACGCCACCTGAGACAAAACCCATCACAGCTGGCTCCGGCCAACTTAGGCCCACTTTGTCTTGTCCCCCGTTTCTGCTTTTGTTTTTAAGAAAATGATAAAATCTTTTTATCTTCAAATTTAGTTATAAAATCTCTAGAGCCTTTGACAGCAAAGACTTTGCTTTCAAAAAAAAAAAAAAAAAAAAGGAGGGTTAAAACCATAGAGTTTATCCAGCCTATAAATTCATCCAATCTATAAAGGAATTTAGCATCGAAAATCTAGGTTTTTTCAACCTAATTTCTTGATCACCCCTTCAACTAGGTTTTATTAAGGTGATGGATCGATTTATTTAAATACATTCGGTGCTAGAATTATCATCGAAAATCATTTTGGGTACACTCGACTTGTTCTAATTATTCTTCTTTCAATTAACTTTGCTAATTCCAAGTGCAAAATTAACTGATGCTGGACAGAGTAGCTCTTCATATTCTTCCAAATGATAGTAGTATCTTCCTTGAAGATGATTCAGCAACGAAATGATAGTTTCTTCCTTGAAGATGATTCAGCAACTATTATGACTTTAATCAATAGCTCAAGTAATAGCCAATATCCTTAGTAGAAAGGTCAATCAAAACTACTTGACGAATTGGGTAGCAATGTACAAGGAACAAATGTGCTATATATATATATATATTATGAGGGATAAAAATATCATTGCATTAATTTTGTGCAATCCAAGACATTAGGCTAAGGCTAGCCCGTACACCCTATCGCATAGTTGTCACATCCGAAAGGCAGCAATGAGTAGGCTACCCCTCCAAACAGCTTTCGTGTATTAGTTGGCCAAACTATTATTATACCTTGGTTGATCGAGCTATTATCAGTTGGCCGAACTATTATTATACCTCGGCTGATTGAGCTATGATCATACCCCACAAGCCGAGCTATCGCCACCGAACCATCATGTGCTTTGGTAGGCCAAGCCTCGTTATACCTCGGATAGCCAGCCATTCTGTGTCTCAAGAAGGCCGAACTATCCCATACCTCGGTAAATTGAGCCTCACCATACTTCGGCAGATTCGGCCATCTTCTTTACCTCGGCCCGACCGAGGTACTCAAGCACCTCTGAGAAACGCACTTAAATCAACAAGATTCCAAATAGGAAATCGTGCCTACGCTACCAGAGATGGCTTAAGTCCATGTAGTCGCTGAATCTTGAAGCACCATCTTCTCTTCCTGGCCGTTGATCCTTTAACCAACCGGATACGAATCCTACCGGCCATGTAATAGCCTGATTCGAATCAGTTCCAACTTCCAACAACTTTTAGACCCTCTGTGACATGTCCAAGGAATCAGATGATCACCTATAAATATCACAGCCTCAGATCCCCTCAGGTATGGCATTTTTTACACACTCAAGATACCTCTCTTTCACTCACTCACACTCTGAGAAGAACTCCATTAGAACTCAGACAGAGCTCCTAGCACATCCTTAGAGGAACTCTTCCTCGGGGATCCTTCTCCTCATTGTCTGCTTGTTGTGAATCTCTACTGACTTGGGCATCGGAGGATCTTCCACAGAAGGCACCCCCCCACTACCCTCTGCTCGAGGACTGTTTTGCAGGTCCCGGTCAGGAGTCGAGCCCGGATTCGAAGCCCCAACAGCATCCGAGTCGGAGAATGGATTTCCGCGGTAACATATATATATATATATATATATATATATATATATATATATTCATCTCATTTTACTCAATTTCCTTAATGCTGATGCGCAGAGGATTGCATCCTTGAGTAAGGGTGCAACTTGGGTTAGGTTCAACCCGAATTTAGCCCGTCAAACCCGATTTACAGCAGTGTTTAAACTCATGTTTGCCTAACCCGAATCCGAAAGACCCGGGTTTAATCTGGCATGATTTGCAATTCATCCGGGTTTGGATTGACCGCAATCCGAACCCAAGATAATCTGAACATGAGGGTTACCCAAACGGAGGGTAGCTTATCGGCACTAGATTTTTGGGGGCATTGAGGGCACCAGTCGGGTCGGATGAGATGACCAACTTAAGGGCAAGGAGGGTAAGGCCGTCGGTCGCAAGCGAGAAAAAGAAGGACAAACATAAAGGCAGACCACCGCACATTTCGTTTCACTTCCCGCCTCCTCTTCTTTGTTTACAGCACCTTCTCCTCTTCTTTGTTTCGGATAAGACTTATTTTTTTAAATACAATATTAAAGCCCCAAGTCCAGCTTATGCGTTCGAAGAGATTTTATTTTTTCATCTCTGGGATCCATAATTCGGTGTTTATTTACTTTGAAAAAAGTATTTTTTTTCATCAATCCGAATTCCAACCCGAAACTCAATCCGAATCCGATTTTTAAAAATAGGGTTAGGGTTGAGGTTTTACAAATAGGGTTAGGGTTAGGGTTGATATTTTACAAATAGGGTTAGGATTAGGATTGAGAAAAATTCGAGTTTCATGAGCCCAAGTTACACCCCTATCCTTGAGGTTTTAGTTCTCCTCTTTTTGTTATAAAAACAAAAAAAAAAAGTCGAAAGCAAGGAATAACTCAACATCAATCTCCATGGTTATTTCAAACGAAAATATAAAAACAACAATGATGCCAATCAGCATCCCATTAGCTAGAATTCGGTTCCATAAAAACATGGATAGATGCAATGAATATGCGAACGCAGCTAGCTAGGGAGATGGTTTGCCTCTCGTTTAGTTCAAGGGCCCATTGGAATAGGGTCCTCCATGGTACCAAAATCAGCGTGGAGAGCTGGGCATCTAGTGGACACCCAACCATCGTACATTTCACATCCATCTCATAGAAGATGAAAACAGTCTCCATTTGGTCCCCAATGAGGACAGATGGGCATATCATTCAAGCTTTGTAATGGCATCTCCATCCAGCAAAAGAAGACAAGGGGATGAAAAGTACTTCAGTATAATACCAAAGTTATCTATAGGACCATGATCATGCACCTAGCTAAATTGAGAACCTACATCATAACTTATTGAGGATGCTAGACCCAAATGATTCTCATTTAAAGAAAAACCACAGCACCTTTTTAAAATTATCATTAGTTGGTTAACTTTTTGATATTAATTATAAAGTACATATGATTAGACATTGATTAATTTTGATAACAAACAACTTTGGTATTATTATATAAGAATGGAAAATAAAATGCCATAGCACCTTTTCTTACATAAGAATTAGATGCTTGATTTTTTATCTTTTGTTAAATAATACATGTGATATCCTAAATTTACTTTTACATTAAATGAAAAAGAAAATGTTATGTGTTTATAACTCAAGTTCAATTGTTATCCATTAACTTCTACTTAAACTTTTAAGCCACATAATTTGGGATCGCTAACGGAGTTAATTAAATCAGCAGGTGCATTTTAGACATTACAAATGGTATTAGAATCGATCAAAGAATATGAAAGTTGATAGGCACGAGAAAAAAACTATTTATAGGATAATGATAGAGTTTCGTCATGGCATAGAGTCATCTTTGCAGTACCAACGACTCGGCTCAGGATAGATTTTAGCAAGCTTATGATGCGCGACGAGGACATCTTATTATAAGTAGAAAAAAATTAAGATATCCCAAGTTTAGTTTCACATTGGATGAGAAAAAAAGTATTATGTGCTTATAACTCAAATTCATTTGCTACCCATTAACTTTCATTTGAACTTTTAAACCATATGATTTTGATTTACTAACGAAGTTAATTGAGTTGATAGATGGGATTGAAGCGTTATTATACCACAATGGCACCTTGTATAAGTAAAATGACAAGGAAAGGTAAACCAACCAAATCAATGAAGTTCGACAACAAGAGAACTCCTCCCGGAAAAGAGCTTTTGTTTTTTCTATGTTTTTTTGTGTTATATTGGTGCCTGCTAAAAACTTAATCGTGATCTCACAAATAAAGTAAACGCGAGCATTATCTTCTATCAATAGGATTAACTCCCAGGGAAATTGAGAAGTCCACAGCCTTTCAGTCTACAAACCACATGCAAAGGCTTGAACTTATGGCCTTTGAGTTGGCCCAATCATTTTATCTTAATGTCTCTTCCTTCTAAAATTTTACTACTCTCTCTCTCTCTCTCTCTCTCTCTCTCTCACACACACACACACACACACACACAAGGGTGGACTGATATAGCTAGCATGCATGTGCACACGTGTGCATGTGTTTGTGTGTTAAGTTGAATTCATGATATTTGTATCAATTATGAAGATTGCAATCCATAAACATGCACAAGGAGACAGAGGCTATCACTTTAATAAAGTTTAATTTATTCAAACAAAGTGGACTCTTACAAAGTATTCAGTCCATTGTAACCTACCATTGATGACTAGAAACAAGGCTCTCCACTTGGCCTAACGAAGAGGGTTTAAAAATAAAACGAACAGGTGAAGAAAAGAGAGTAGGCAAAGACTCCCAGTAGAATTAATGACAGGATAAGAAGGGATAGTTAAAGAGCCTCTCTTATTTTCAATTTTCTTATGTTAACTTTACTTGCCAAAACCTCGGAGCAGCTCGATTAGCTGAGGTGTCGTCAAGGGCTTGATACGGAAGTCGTCTATTCCAGCTTCTAAGAACTCCCGCCTGGCTTCATCACTTGAAGGACCAGTAATCCCCACTATTTTAGCTGTGACTCCCATCTCTCGAAGTGCTTTTGTAGCCTATCACATAAAATAATAAGAAGAAGAATAAGTTGGTGAACTATTTAACATATTTATCCACGTCCTAGCATGCATGATCATCATACTGTATTTGATATGAAGGATAAAAGGGGATATCCCTAAAGGTAGTATTTGATAAAAAAATATTATCCATGAATAAGTGTACAGGATAGAGTTTATCCCCTGGATATCCCTAAGGATATCCCTTGGCTATCCCATTGATCATATCAAATGCAAAAAGGTAAATCCATAGGATAATTTTTTTTTACTCTTATTTGGAGGGATAACAAGCTATTCCTGCATTCTCTAGGGAATAAGTTGAGGGGATATCCCATGGTTAACCATGGTTAATCATGGGATATCCTTTTGATTAACTTTATTTCCAGCTATCCCTTATAGTTATGATTTTTGGGAATAAGAAGGGATATCCAGGGGATATCCCCTCTTATCCCCTATTTCAAACACTACATAAATATTCCCTTTTATTCTCAAAAGCTATAGCTAGAGAGATAGTTCTGAAAATGTTTAATTATTTGACAAAGAACTTTTTTCTTACCGAAAGCAAAGGGCCTATCTCAAATATTTGACAAAGCCTAAGTAATTAGGCCCAAGCTTGGACCAATATACAGAGGCCATAACTTCAATGCATCTTTGCTTACCAACCTTTGGAGAGACATGTCTAAACTCATTTACATGTCTTCCAAAAGCTTGCTCAAGCTTGTCATAGAAATGAAGACACAAGCTATCTCGTAAGAAGTCTAGTCAATTGCACCCACCACAACTTGATAGCTCTCCCTAGCAACCAAAGTTGAGAGTGCATCTTGATATTAATCTTTCTCCTTGTCACAAGCATTAATTATAAATGTTCAATGCTATTTTGCAGAAAGAAAGGTGACAATAGACAATAGCATGCATGGATTGAGAAGGAATAATACCTCAACACCATTCATTCTAGGCATGTCCTTATCCATTATAATTAAATCATAGGTCTTTCCTTCAAGGAAACAATTAAGAGCTGCCCTTCCATCTACTGCTTCTTCGCTTGTAATATTGACTTTCTTTAGGATGGAGGTCATATATGAGCGGCTCAACTTGTTATCATCTACAACAAGAGCTTTCAGCTTATCTGATGGGCTTGAGTTGAAGGCCATTTTGAGCAAGTGTTGCTATAAAATTGAAGAGCAATTAGAAGATAGCATGTCAAAAATTATAATTCTGAAAGGAAAGGGCATATATAAAACCTTTAATAACCATGCTATAGATATCATAGCAGATAAAACTAATTACAGAATCAAGAAATTATATGAATTTCCTTATAATTGGCAAGAATACTAACAAGTTCAAAGTGGTTAGCAAATATGTTGTGTAGGTTTTCCATGCAATTAAAGTTCATTCAATAACGTGGAGAAAATTTTTATTTTGGTCAAGAACTCTAGCATGGTAGTTCAAGCAAGTACCTCTATAAGCATTTTTGAGATGAGAAGAGATAAAATATATTATAATTCAAAAAATATCAATCTTATATTGAGGCTTTATACATGGATCTCAAATAATGCATAATATACCAACACATATTCAATAATTGTTCTTTATTAGAAAAGAATCTTAAGGTTCATAGCAATAACTACCTTAAAGTGGCAGAAAACTTGAACACCCTTATTTCATTGGATATATTTCATTAGCTAAACTCTTCTTCTTTACATTACTTTTCTTTTTTATATCATTTATTTTTAATATTCATGTTTACATGATATGATTATAGTTTTATGGTGATCATCACCTATCATAACCCTCCTCCCTTTTTTAGATTTAAAATTGGTTATATACAAAATGTACAAAATAAATTATCAAAAGAATTAAATTCACATCAAGAAAGTAGATACAAATAAAGAAATTTTAGATAATTTTTTGGACTGTGAATGAAACTTTCTTTTAAAAGCATAATAAATTAAAAAAATTTATTCTTCCATTAGTTTTTAATTGATAAATAAGCATATATGCAAACTTGATTGACACCTTATTAAAGGAGTACATATTACGTAGATGATAATCTAATGAAAAATACTCCACATTGCCATATATACTAACTAAATATTCAAATAAAGAATTGGAGTTCATTGGCTAAATCTAAAAGCCCTTCTTAAATCACATCATTACTTACCAAAAAAGGAAAACAATCACCATAAGAATATGGATTTTATTCATGTCCTCAAATCTTTCAATTAAAATAGCATTGTATTTTCTATAAATGACAACCTAATCAATTTGGTCTAACACACTAATAAAAGAAAATTTAATTTCTAATTTAGACTACTAAAGTAGCCCATAGGATTATTAATTCATGACAATATATATTCCTTTAAGACCTTACACCAGCAACTTCGCTATTTTAACTATATATATAAATTTAATTTCTAATTAGTTGACAATATTTTTTATGATGGTAATAACTTAGTCCCTTTACAAAAGAAGATTCATATTGTATATGCTGGACATGATAACAATATAAAGTTGTTATAAAGAATTATATTGTATATATCTTAGAAAAAAGAACTAACTAACATTAGTTCCTAGAAATAAAGTTTAATATTTAAAGAAACTATGCACTTCTTGTAACTATCATTGTGGAAGACTGTAATTGATAAAGCCTTCTTTCTATCTCAAATTTAATATAATTAAGGGTAATATTATGAACAAAATAAGACAATGATCCAAGAGCACAAAGAGCTTATAACCAACTAATACTTTAGATATATGACCAACCTTTCTTAACTAAATGATAATATAAAACTATGCATCATAATTATGTAAAATTTTTATAAAAAAATATGCCATAGATTCCTTTTTGTATATTTGTGATCAAAATCACTACAGTTCACAGTGGGCAATGTTCTTTTAGTTCAAAATTTAAATGAAAGTAATGTTATGGATGAAATAAAGACAAAAGTCAAAAAGCAAGAAAGTTCATTAGCCAACTAATATATACTTGCAACTATATGACCAACCTTTATGAAGAGAGTTATAATATAAAAAATATTATAATAATATAAAATTGCTATAAAAAATTATATTATATATTTCTTTACCATGTGAAGACTAGCCAAAAAATAAAAGAAAGAGTAAGAATGCTCTACCTTAGAATGTCTAAGAGAGCTAATTGAGCTTCAATAGCTCAATGCCAATATGATGCGCTTCCACATTGGCATTGTTTAAATAGAACTAGAAATATATTTTTAAACTCAATCGAATTAATTATTTGATATGCTTAGATATCAAAAAATCATAGCTATAGCTCAAAGATTGCGTAAAATCTAATTATTCCTAGAACTATATCAAGATAGATATACTCTATTAGAGTCCATATATTTTTAGTATCACTGGATGATCTAAATACTATTGGCGTTAGCACACAGTTGAAGAATGATAGAATGGCATATCTCGTAAAGTTGTAATATAAAATTTCCTTGCTTATATAGCATATCTATCTTTTCAAAAGAAGAATAAAATATTTTTCACAAATCTTATGCTATGATTAATTAATGATAATTTAATAATAATTTAATGAAACTTAGGTCTCAGCCAGCTAGCATTTCTCCTTGATGCATGCATGATAGAAAGTTTGTATTGGTCTCTGCTAGCTGGCATTTCTCACCTTGATGTATGCATTGGATAGAAGATTTGCATTTGAGATGCAAAAAAGAAGCCAAACCTATTGTTATTCTAAAAAAAAAAAAAATTTAAAATAAAAAATATGCTACCTAAATTTTGCTATAAGTTATAAACTAGTTACATTGCTCATAGTAAAACACCCTTTTTTCATTGAAGATGCTTATGGGCAACCCATTCAACTAAAATAAGAAATTATAACTTACCATTAACATTTTAGATAATGTAGACATTACTAAAATGAATTAAATGAGAACATCTTTGAGGCATGTAGCAATAAAATCCAAAACATGCATGGGATCAACCAAAGGAAGTTTTACATGTAATATAATTTTATTAGTCTAGCATGTGTAAAGTACACATATATTGTACATAAAAACAAGAACAATGGTTAGGGAAAACATTTGGAAAAGTGGAAGGTGGTTTGCTTATAGTAGCATTTTGTTTGAAATTATTTAATCAATTTAGCTTTCAACTTGATCAAATAGAGTTTTTTATTTCATTTTAAGTTCTACATATCAACTATTTATGATGCAAAAATAGTGTCCAATAATGGAGGACTTAATGACTTATCCAATTTAGTGAATCAAATATGAAGTTTAGTTTCCTAATTTTGTTGGTCATGCATGTCTCAAAGAGAAATGTGTAAGGGATTTGCCTTTTTTTTGTATGGTATTGATGTGGCATGAAGTGATTGGTGCAATATATGGAAGGGGGTTGAATCACCATACATTAAAGAAATTTATAAAACGTTGTGAGTGAGGCTCCCTATTCAATTTTTTACACCAAATGCAAAGGGGGAAGGGGAGAGGGGGGAAGAGAGAGAGAGAGAGAGAGATCATCATATCCTTGCAACATAAATAAAGTGGTATAGATAAACTTAATTAATTAATATTTTATAATCAATTTGTTTGTTTATCTAAAAGAATTCAAATAAGAGAGATGCTTTGGTACAGTTTTTTTTTTTTTTGGGCATGAGCAGCTTTTTTTTTTTTTAATGAACAATTTAACATTAACCCTTTATGTTTAGGATTGCCACTAAGGGCAACAAACTTATACTTAATTAGAATCTAGCTTGGACCAAATCTATAAATGTACGTATATGGTTTACATAAGTCCAAAATAAAACCAATATAATTTAGGGCCTGAATGTGTATATGCTAAAAGTTTACCTAACATAAATTAAAACGTAGTCCATAAACAATAGTTTATATACTAATAAAACATTTATGTTTATATATCTTTTTCTATGATCAAACTTATTAGTTATACTTTGAATTTATATCTATTTTTTTTTCTTTTGAAGGTACAAAGGAAATCAAGCTAATGGTACTAGCTAATTAAGATCCGATTGGATCTGAATTCATATCTAATCCAACCCAAACCTCATTTTTACCCGATTTAATCTCGCTTAATTCTTTGAAAGAAGGCATGTTTTTAAGTGTAGAGCTAAATCCTTCAATAATTCAAGCCCAAGTTGGCCAATACCTGAACCCATGTCAGTGGTAGCACCTTTTGTTATATTTTATAACTGTCAACATAAAATGTTAGACTTTTTTGAACATTTCTATAAAATCAAAATCCAGTACTCCTTCTTGTGACTTGTTTCATCAATTAATGAAAAATGAGGTGGTATCCTCACCATTTTGTCAATAGAAATAGATACAACAACAATAATAGTAACTTAAAAGAGATCTACATATTCTTCAGACGAAAAAGGAGACCAAAAAAAAAAAAACTCTAGCTATACTGCCCAAGGAGGTTGAAAGCCCACCAAATACCAGCACATGGGAGAGCCTTTTACTTCATGAAAAAGTCTTGCTACATTAGGAGCGGTGCAGTAAGCATGCATCGGCCCTGGTGATTGGTACGCACCACATGCATGTGCATCAATTATTGGGCGCAGTATAGCTTTTGCTGTACCACCTTCAGTGTAGCAAGTCTTTATCTTTACTTCATTATAGGTTGTTGGACTCCCTAATTGTAACCCATCATCTTTCAACCAAATTCATTTCCTTTCAAATCTGTCTCAAAAGAAGCCCCTGGATGCCGGAGTTAGAGAAAAAGGTGTCGCATAGGGATGTTAGTACAAGAGAATCTAAAAGGGCACCAAAAAAAAAAACTTAGATCATATTTGAATTTACTATTAGGATTCTTTTGATAACCATTGGTTAAGCCACAGCTATATGATATAACTGTTGGCCAAGGACTAAGATCCTTTGCATGCACTACAAAGTGCAGCCTTGTACATCTTAGCTCTTCATCTATAAAGGAGGGGCTAAAATCTTTTTTTTAATTTTTTAATTTTTGGGGGCTAGAACTATCGGCTAATCCTAATAGAGTATAAAGCTATCAGGTCCTAGCTCAAGCTCATTCATTTAGTAAATTTATTAAAATGATGCTCCATTTACTAAAATTATTAAACTGATTATCCATTGTCGAACTCCAACATCAAACAAGCTCACTCATGTAACCATGCCTCCTGCTGAAAGCTCAGTGACATGGCTCACAACTAAATTTAAGTCCCTAACATCTAATATATACCCATTTTTGGTCTAAGGTTATTGTAATACATGCAAGCATGCATGCATATACATGATGTGATATACAAACATACACGCACATGATTTAGGCTGAATCTAGTTATTAACTCATTATAAAATGCAATTGTCTATGTGCTCAATAAGTTTGAAAACCCATTTGTGGGCCCAAGCACCCTGAATCCTGGTTCAACTAATCTAAAATCTTGCATCCATTCGACCATTAGCAGCCCTAATATAATTCAAGCCATTAGACATTTGCACTCCTGGGATGAATGTTCCTACCAACCAATGGTTTTGTGATAGGCTATTTTTGCCTACCAACCTAGATTGCTTCTTGTGATAGGCTCATGGTATATATTACATTATTGAGAGTTGTTTGGAGGTGGTCTACTGTAGTTTGATGTAAAGCATTTCGGATGGCAAAATGATACGCAGCAGCAATCGCATCGCAAAGGTAAGTACGTAAAACTTAGAGATGTTGGTTTTGTGAGACACTTCATGGCCCTATCAATTAGAAATTGCCGCATTTGATCCCATTACGTGATTGGGGCCTTGTATTGATTTCTGGGGCAGGAATTAGCGATGCAATAATGGTCCCATTGTGATTGAATTTCACTTTCAGCATTGACACTTAGTAATCCATGTGGTCTCAACCACATTTATAAAATATTAATTTGATTCAAGCTAATTGTTCAATTATGTCTGGTAAACTATGCAGCTAAGCTGATCTTAAGCTCTACATAATCATACATGCATACACATACATAATATCATGTGAGTGCGCATGCATGTGTAGAGCTCAACTTAACTACACTTAATGTATTGGTCATAGCTGTTGGGCCTGGTGTGGTGCTATCAAGGCCCAGGTGGGCTAACTTGTATTGGGCTGGGTTTGAGTCCAAGGGTTGAGATTAAATCAAGTCACGGGTGTACACGGGCTTGGGGATTAGTTTAATCTCATTGGGTTAGTCCATGGGAGTTTTTGTTGAGTCTGGGCCTGGCCCACTTCGTGGATGTATTTAAACTCTAGTCTCTAGGGTTTGGATGGAATAGAGAACAAATTCTTTTCTCCCAAAAAAATTCCCTTCTCTCATCATAGGGCGGCAGCCCTTTCTTTCTCCTCCCCATCTTCCTCCTTTTCAAGAAGTAAACCTAACAGGATTAGAAATCCTTAATTCTAGTTCTTGTTGAACGGGGAATCTCATTGCTATTCATCAAGGTCTAAACCTAACAGGATTAGAAATCCTTAGTTCTAGTTCTTGTTGAACGGGGAATCTCATTGCTATTCATCAAGGTCTAAACCTAACAGGATTAGAAATCCTTAGTTCTAGTTCTTGTTGAACGGGGAATCCCATTGCTATTCATCAAGGTCTAAACCTAACAGGATTAGAAATCCTTAGTTCTAGTTCGGTTAGGTTTAGAAATCCTTAGTTCTAGTTCTTGTTCAACGGGGAATCCCATTGCTATTCATCAAGGTCTAAACCCTAACAAGTGGTATCAGAGCCTGGTTCAAGGAGTAATCTGGAGGCCTTCAAGGAGTTGAAATAATTTCAACAGAATCTCGTCAAGGTACTTCTCTATTTTATAAAATTTAATTTTGTGCTATTTTTGAAATTGGCCATGGGGAGTAGCATAAAAATAGAGGTTGAGAAGTTTGATGGGAAGGGAAGTTTCTCCATGTGGAAAGTCCGGGTAGAGGACCTCCTTGTGCAGCAGGGTTTAGATTTGGCTTTGGAGGAAAGGCCAGATGGGATGACAGACAAGCAGTGGATTTCATTGGAGAAGAAGACATGTTCAATGATCAGGGGCTGTCTGGCGGATTCAGTCCTCTATTCAGTGCTGGAGGAGAAGACCCCGAAGGGACTCTGGACGAAGTTGCACACCCTCTATATGGGGAAGAATATGTGCAACAAGTTGATGTTGAAGAAGCGCCTCTACAGCCTTCGCATGTCAGAAGGTGGAGATGTGCTGGGTCACATCCAGATATTCGACCAGATGAGCAATGAACTTCTGAATGTCGGGGTCAAGATGGAGGAAGAAGATAAAGCACTTCTGCTTTTATGTTCAATGCCCACGTCTTATGACTCATTGGTCACAACACTGCTTTATGGGAAGGAGACATTAATTTATGAAGATATTGTCTCGGTGCTTCGGACGAATGAGCAGAGGGAGAAGATGACCAAGGAAGCTGTTCCCCAGGAGGGTCTATCAGTTGGGAAAAGGACAGGCAGAGGTAGGGGCAGGGACAGAAGTAAGTCTGGAGGACGATCAAAGTCCAGGAAAGGCAAGAGAGAGCTGAAGTGCTATAAGTGTGGAGAGGTAGGACATTTTAAGAAGAATTGTCCTAAGTGGAAAAATCAGAAGGGAGAAAAAGGAGGATCTGAGTCAGTGAGTACAGTTGCAGATCAGGAGGTGGAGGATGATCTCTTGGTTGTATCAGATGATCACAGGCACAGCACAGAGATGTGGACCTTGGATTCAGCCTGTTCTCATCATTACACTCCCAACCGGTCGTGGTTCAGTACTTACACAGAGGTTGAGGAGGGGAATGTGACTCTTGGAGATAATCACCCTTGCAAGGTGGCAGGTATTGGCACAGTGAGGGTGAGGATGTTTGATGGTATAGTGCGCACTCTTACCAGTGTGAAGCATGTCCCAGAACTCAAGAAGAATCTGGTATCACTGGGGTACTTGGAGCGGACTGGATACAGCTTCAGCAGTCGTGCCAGGAGTGGAGTTCTGAACATCTCCAATGGAGCCATGGTGGTGATGAGAGGGAGGAGGCTGGAAAATAATCTATACAAGATGGAGGGCTCTGTGATGACTGTGAAATCTGAGGTGGTAGCTGTGGAGCAAGATCCCCGGGATGTGTACAGGATGTGGCATTACCGCCTGGGCCACATGGGAGACAAGGGGATGAAAGAACTGAGCAAGAGAGGTCTGCTTCCAGACTTGAGTAGCGGAGATATGGAGATCTGTGAGCCTTGTCAGATGGGAAAGCAGAGGAGAGTACAGTTCTCAGTCAGCACAGCTAGGAGTGCTGAACCCCTGGAGTTAGTACACACAGATGTCTGGGGACCAGCCCCAGTTTCTGCAAGGAATGGGGCCAGATACTTTATGACCCTGATAGATGATTTCTCAAGGAAGCTGTGGATCTACTTTATGAAGGAGAAATCAGAGGTCTTCACCAAGTTCAAAATCTGGAAGGCTGAGGTGGAGAAGGAGCAGGGTAAAAGTGTGAAGTGTCTGAGGTCTGATAATGGCGGGGAATACACCAGCAGGGAGTTCCAGATTTTTTGTGAGGAGTGGGGCATCAGAAGGCACTTCTCGTGATGGGAACTCCTCAACAGAATGGGGTGGCTGAGAGGATGAACAGAACACTATTGGAAAAGGCAAGATGCTTAAGGCTGCAGGCAGGGCTTCCAAAGATGTTCTGGGTTGACGCAGTAGATGCAGCTAGCTACTTGGTCAATCGGTCACCGCACACCAGGTTAGATGGAGACATTCCAGAGGAGATATGGTCTGGAAGGAAGACAAGCCTAAACCATCTAAGGGTGTTTGGATGCACAGCATATGTGCATGTTGGAGCTGGGGAGCGGAGTAAGTTGGATGCCAGGTCTAAGAAGATGGTGTTCCTAGGCTACCCGCGAGGAGTCAAGGGGTATCGGCTATGGGACCCCTTGGAGAAGAAGGTTGTCATCAGCAGAGATGTAACCTTTGATGAGAGCTCAATCCTCCAGAACAGAAGTGGCATGGATGCACAGCAGGGACTACAGGAGGTAGAACACGGTAACACTAGTCAGACAACCTCCTATACAGTTGTGCCATTTGCTAGTGGACCAGGAGGATTTGAGATTCAGGTGGAGAGGACTGACAGAGGGGGTAGAAGCCAGGGAGTTCAGTAGGATGCAGCTGAACAGGGGACTGATACTGGGATCGCACAGCAAAGGCCCAGGAGGAACGTGCGACCACCAGTTCGATACGGCTTCGAGGATTCGTTGTCATATGCCCTGGTGACAGCAAATGGAGACCCTTTCACCTATGAAGAGGCTATGGAAAGTCAGGATAGAGATAGGTGGATCCATGCTATGGCAGAGGAAATGCAGTCTCTTCACAGAAATAATACGTGGCAGGTGGTCCAGCTGCCACAAGGAAAGAAACCCATTGGTTGTAAATGGGTTTATCAGCGCAAGGAAGGAGCTTCAGAACAAGAGGGTATCAGGTATAAGGCAAGACTAGTGGCCAAAGGATACTCTCAGAAAGAAGGCATCGATTATGGTGAGATATTTTCTCCAGTTGTCAGGCACACTTCCATCAGACTATTATTGAGTATTGTAGCAGCTCAGGACTTGGAGCTGGAACAGATGGATGTGAAGACAGCATTCCTCCATGATCATTTGGAGGAGAGCATCTACATGGAGCAGCCACCAGGGTTTAGAGAACCAAGATCAGATGGGAAAGTCTGTTTGCTGAAGAAATCTCTGTATGGACTGAAGCAGTCGCCGAGGCAGTGGTACAAGAGATTTGACACTTATGTTAGGAGCATTGGACTTTTCAGGTGTGAGTATGATTCTTGTGTGTATGTTAAATCTCTGGATGATGGGTCTAGGATGTACTTACTCTTGTATGTAGATGACATGCTGATAGCATGCAAGAGTAAGAAGGCTGTACAGGAACTGAAGATAGCTTTGTCTCGGGAGTTTGAGATGAAGAATCTGGGGCCAGCCAGGAAGATCCTAGGGATGGAAATCATCAGAGATAGATCCAAGGGTGTGCTGCATCTGAGTCAGGGTGGCTACATTAAAAAGATTCTGGAGCGATATGGGATGAAGGATGCCAAACCGACAGCACTACCTTTGGCAACACATTTTTCCTTATCGAAGACCATGTCACCACAGACTGAGGTGGAGGCTCAGGAGATGGAGAAGGTACCATATGCTTCTGGTGTTGGGAGCCTTATGTATGCCATGGTATGTTGTAGGCCAGATATAGCCCATGCAGTGAGCCAGGTGAGCAGGTTCATGGCGCACCCTGGCAGGGAGCACTGGCGAGCACTAAAGGGAATCTTCAGGTACTTGGTAGGTACAGTTGGGGTTGGTATTTGCTATGGACAGCAAGAAGGTGCTGAGAGATCCAACTTATCCAAGGAGGCTCGTGGGCAGTTATATGGGTATGTGGATGCAGACTTTGGTGGAGATGTGGACACTAGGAGATCCACAACAGGCTTTGTGTTCAGCCTGTTTGGTGGTCCAGTATCGTGGAGATCATGTCTGCAGCCCATCACAGCCTTATCTACCACGGAGGCAGAATACATAGGTATCACAGAGGCAGCAAAGGAAGCTCTTTGGCTGAAGGGCTTGATGCTGGAGATGGGATTTGATCAGAAGGTTGTCCAGGTGCATAGTGACAGCCAGAGTGCTCTGATGCTTGCGCAGAATGCAGTCTATCATGCCAGGACGAAGCACATTGACCTCAGATACCACAGGATCAGAGAGCTGGTGGAAGATGGTGAGGTGGAGCTGGTGAAGGTATACACCAAAGAAAATCCAGCA
Organism: Calamus simplicifolius; assembly: GCA_900491605.1. Taxonomy (NCBI): domain Eukaryota; kingdom Viridiplantae; phylum Streptophyta; class Magnoliopsida; order Arecales; family Arecaceae; genus Calamus; species Calamus simplicifolius. Next base: position 647,638 of record UESW01004402.1, on the reverse strand, counting down.
GATGCACTGACTAAGGTTCTTCCACGGGACAGTTTTCAAAAGTGTATTTCGTTGTTAAAGCTGATGGACACAGTGGACGTGCTGAGGCCTTAAAAGCACCAAGGTGGAGATTGTTGGGCCTGGTGTGGTGCTATCAAGGCCCAGGTGGGCTAACTTGTATTGGGCTGGGTTTGAGTCCAAGGGTTGAGATTAAATCAAGTCACGGGTGTACACGGGCTTGGGGATTAGTTTAATCTCATTGGGTTAGTCCATGGGAGTTTTTGTTGAGTCTGGGCCTGGCCCACTTCGTGGATGTATTTAAACTCTAGTCTCTAGGGTTTGGATGGAATAGAGAACAGATTCTTTTCTCCCAAAAAAATTTCCTTCTCTCATCATAGGGCGGCAGCCCTTTCTTTCTCCTCCCCATCTTCCTCCTTTTCAAGAAGTAAACCTAACAGGATTAGAAATCCTTAATTCTAGTTCTTGTTGAACGGGGAATCCCATTGCTATTCATCAAGGTCTAAACCTAACAGGATTAGAAATCCTTAGTTCTAGTTCTTGTTGAACGGGGAATCCCATTGCTATTCATCAAGGTCTAAACCTAACAGGATTAGAAATCCTTAGTTCTAGTTCTTGTTCAACGGGGAATCCCATTGCTATTCATCAAGGTCTAAACCCTAACAATAGCCCCAGCCCCTTAGCAAATAGCCCCTTACTAAGTACCATTGAACTCAATCATAGATGATTCCCATTGAGCCACCTTTATCCTTGTTTCCATCATGAAACTCCCTATTTTTGTTGTCGTTCTAGATTTATTTTAAGAATTAATGCATGATTATATAGTATTTGAATGTAATTTTAGATATTAAGTTCTAACGAATATTTTTAGAATAGTTAGATTTGCTTGATAGCTACATTAGTAAAGCAAGCAATTATTCACTTAAAAAAATTTAATATACTTATTTTCAATAAATATTAGTATCAAATAAATTATAATTGATCAATATGCTATTTATGGATTTGATGAAATCTTGTTAACCTAATTAAATGAAAGCAAAACTATACTCAACTCAACTCAACTCATCTAAGCCTTTTCTCAACTACATGGGTCGGCTACATGAATCTGCTTGCTCTATTCAGCACTAAGTTGATATTCAAATTACAAATAGTTATATCTGTTGACCTTATATTGATTTTGATGGATACAAAATAATTAAGTATAGTACTAATGAATTTATTGATGAGACAGAATAATTTCAGGAATTCATCATGAAAGGTGTTACTTCAAATCAAGGTAAACAATAAATCAAATGAAAGGTAATGCAAGTAAAGTAATATTATTGTGAATGTGTTTACAAGTCAAAATGATTTCAAAAATAGCTTGTGATGCAATATGAATTTTTCAAGGACTTAAAATTTCATGATTGTTTAATGGATTTTAAGTATCTTGTGTACATCTATTTATTTGCCGATATGGAATTGAGTTTGGATAATTTTTTAAAAGAATCCTATTTTTCAAAGTATCTCATTTTCTTTCTTATTGAATCGAATATTATCATCTCTCATTGAACTTAAAATTTTTACAAAGATTTTGTTTCACCCATGGCTTTACTATGATTTTTCTTAATCTTTTTCAAGCCATAATATGCTTCCCGGATTTTATTTTGGTGTTGGATAAGCCAATCGGTCATCCAAAATTGGTTGGGAAGTGTGTTTGATGGCTAACCAGGCTTCCAACATGCTTAGGAAGTGTGTTGCATGGCTAACTGGGCTTCCAACATGCTTTGGTGGAGTGTTGGATGGCCAACCACCCATCCAACATATGGTAGATAAAACACTTGGATGGCCAACCAGGTATCCAACATCTGATAGGTGAAAAGTTGGATGGCTAACTAGGCATCCAACTCCCTTAGCTTTTCTTTTGGATATTCAACCAAACATCCACTTGAAAGAAAACTTTTGTTGGACGTCCAACCAGCCATCTAATCCTCTTTAACTTTTTCTTTTGGATGACCAACTGGGCATCCAATGCTTTTTTGCTCTCAAGTTGGCTTCTGAGACTTGCAAAGATTTTTGAATCAGATTGTTTTGGACAGCCAACTGGGCATCCACTATTGCACTCGTGACTCAAATAGAGAGCATGTTTTGTGTTGGACGACCATTCAAACATCCAAACCTCTTAAAAATTTTACAACAGACTTATTTCTAACATTCTCCTGCTTTGCTATTTTCGTTCTTCTTTTCTCACAATGATCTGTAACAGCTAGATTATTTGTTGTGTATATAATACCCCTTTTGCACAATAATTTGCAAGTGAAAAAATGAGTGAAAAAAAAGAAAAATAGAGAGAAAATTATCATTATTGCGGGAAGAAACAGTGCAAAATATTTGAGGAAGTCTTGTAAATATCTGAGTTGATGAGCTATATTGAAAATCCTAGAAGTCACTTGAAAAGCATTCGTTGTCCCATCCTTGGTGTGGCATGAAAAGCTTCAACCACTCTTGAAAAGCATTCAAGCTTCATCAAAAGGCTTCATTTATTGCTCCAACATGCTCAAAGGAAGAGGCTATCTTAAGAAGTGTTCTTAAAAAATTTGTAAAGTATATTTTTAAATATCTGCTCTTTTTTAGGAGCTCATTGTATAAACTTGATATTCTTGTACTTTGAAATTGTGTTTCATAGTTATGAAACTTGTAAGGGTAGAGGTCTACCCATGTGTGACCTTGTAAGGCTTGCTTGTATCCAAAAATAAGTGCTAACTAAGAAGGCTAGGGTTATGAAAGGTTTTCTTGTACTCGTAAATAAGAAAACTAGTTCGGAAGGCTAGGTATAAGGCTTGCTTGTGCCCGTAAATAAGTTTCTAGCTAGGTTGGCTAAGGTGATAGTGGAAATTCTTAAGGAGTTCTTCGGAAATGGATGTAGGTGCTGGGGTTTAGCGTCGAACCACTATAAATCTTTTGTGTTTGATTGATCTATTTGTTGCATTGCTTGCATATAATCACTTCACTGTACTACACATTATTAATTTTTGAAACTTACTAACTGCACATACTTATCTATTAATTTTTTAAAGAATCCAATTCATCCTCCCTCATATGTTGTTATATCTGGGCAACAAGTAGTATCAGAGACGGTGCTTTGTTCTTAAGCCCTAAAAAGCTTTGAGCCAAAGATCATGACAGCCCAAATAAGTTTCATTTTGAGTGAGGGGCAATCCACTAATAGACCATCTCTTTTTAATGACACTAATTACATATATTGAAAAGTATGAATAAAAATTTTTATTCAAGCACTTGACTATGATTTATGGAGCATCATAATCAATGAACCCCATACACCCACTATTAGATCAAATGGTATTGATATTCCTAAATTGAAAACGAAATGGGATATGCTTGATAAGAAAATGGCTCAGCTCAATGCTAAAGCCATAAATGTAATATATTGCTCTTTAGATGCCAATGAATTCAATCATATTTTCATATGTATGTCTGCCAAAAAAGTATGGGATAGACTTGAAGTTACCCATAAGAGTACTAATCAAGTCAAAGAATCAAAAATAAATATGCTTGTGCATGAATATGAATTATTTAAAATAGAATCTTATGAAAGTATTACTGATATGTTCATAAGATTCACTAACGTTATTAATGGGCTGAAAAGCCTTTGAAAATCCTACACTAATAGTGATCTTATGAGAAAAATTTTTAGATCATTGCCTAGGTCTTGAGAAGCTAAAGTCACTGCCATCCAAGAAGTTAAGGACCAAATATCCTTTCTCTTAAAGAATTGATGGGATCGCTGATGACTCATGAGCTATAACAAAGACAATATCTTAATGAAGAAGAGTCCAAAAAGAAAAGATTTATGGCACTAAAGTGTGCAGCCTAAAAAAATGAGAATAAGGGCTCCTCAAGTGAAAGTGATGAGGATAATGATCTAGCTCTTATTACAAGAAAATTTAAGAAATTTATGCAAAAAAAATTTAAAGAAAGAAAGAGGCCATTAATGAAAGGAGGGCCAAGAAAAGAAAAGGAAAAAAGAAATAATTTGTTATGAAAATAATATGCTGGGATACTACAAATATGATTGTCCATATCTAAAGAAAAGCCTCAAGAAGATAAAAAAGAAAGCTATGATGGCCACTTGGAGCGATAGTGATGCATCAAGCTCCGAAGAAGAAGAGAAGAATGAAGAAGAAAATCTTTGCTTTATGGTAGATAATGAAGAGGTAAATCCTAGTTTTTTAAATGGTTTTCATTTGATGAATTGCATGATGCCCTTTATGAATTAATTGATGATTTTACAAATCTCAGTTTAAAGAATAAAGAATTAAAAATTTAAGTTAAAAACCTAACCCTAGAAAAGGAAAATATTTTAAAAGAAAATGATTCTTTACTATAAGAAAACACGAATTTAAAAAATGAATTAGAAAACCTTAAACCCTTAGTAGATAAGTTTATTATTTTAAGCTCTACCAAACTTAATATGATTCTTGGAAGTCAAAATGCAATTTTTGATAAAGCAGGTTTAGGATATAACCCTTTGAAGAAACAAAATTTTTTGAAAAATATTTTGGTTCCTCAAAATGATTTTTCAAAAATTACATGTTTTAAATGTGGAATAAAAGGTCACAAAGCTTATTCTTCCCATTCATATTCTAGCAATATTATTAAAAAGATATGGGTTCCAAAAGGAACCATTTTTACTAAGCTTGAGTACTTAGGAGCAAGACTTGACATTGTGGATGCATGCATGTCTTGCAACTTGTGGAGCTAAAAAAAAAAAGTACCTAGATAGCAGGTGTTCAAGACACATGTCGGATGATGAATCTCAATTCATCTCTTTGGATGCAAAAGATGGAGGAGTGATTACCTTTGGAGATATGGCCAAGGTAAAATTATTGGCATTGGTAAAAGTGGTATCACTCATGCTACTTTTATTGATAATGTCTTGCTTGTAAATAGATTGAAACATAAATTTCTTACCTTTAGCCAACTTTATAATAAAGATTTTAAAGTTATTTGAATTATCTCTTTGTATTGTTACTAATCTTGCTGATAATTACATGAATTTATTGGTCATAGGCATAGCAATGTTTACACTGTTGATTTAAATGATCTACATAACTAAAATTTTGATTGTCTAGTTGCCATGAATGCTATAATAGATGAATCTAGTTGGTTATGGCATCATAGACTTGCACATGTTAGTATGGATTTACTTTCTAAATTGTTGAAAAATGATTTAGTAAAAGGTTTAACAAAATTAAATTTTGAAAAGGATAAGATTTGTGATGCACGCTAATTTGGAAAACAAATTAGATTTTCTTTCAAGTCTAAAATTATGATTTCAACTTTTAGACCTTTAAAACTTTTGCATATGGATTTATGGTTATCAATGATTTTTTCATGATTTAAATGGATTTTGTTTTTGACTAGTAAAGATAAAATGTTTTCTGCATTTCAAAAACTTTTTAGAAAGATCTCAAATGAAAAGGGTGTTCCTGTTTTATTCATTAGAAGTGATCATGGGAAAGAATTTAAAATCATCTCTTTAAAAATTTTTGTAATGAACATAGAATTGATCATAATTTTTCCTGGCTATTCTTTCAAGAGTAGAACTCCGCCAAGGCCGGTCCCAAGCCAGCGTAAAACTTCGTTAGAACCTTTAAAACATGAATCTGATAAATCAAACTATGTGAAGGGCTAGGATAGATATAACTATTTGTAATTTAAATATCAACTTGGTCCTGAATAGAGCAGAGTGAAGGAAGCAGATTCATATAGCTGACCCCATGTAGTTGGGAAAAGGCTTAGATGAATTGAGTTGAGTTGAGTATTCTTTCAAGAGTAGATCATATAGGGTTTTCAATAAAAAGAACTTAGCTGTAGAAGAATCTATTCATGTAATATTTGATGAATCTAATGATCTTCCATCAAGGAAAAGAAAGGTTTTAAATGATGCAGATGAAATTAAAGATCAAATCAAGGAACTCATCTTGGAAGAAAAAGATGACTCAACGATACAAGCAATACATGAAGAAGAAATTCAACATGATGAAACTTAGGTTGTGTTTGGTGCATTGTCAGCAATCCTGAATGGTAATATGGATTACCTATAAGATAGATTATCACTGAATGGATTATCAATAATGTTGATTACTGTGTTTGGTATACACAGGTAATGTACAATAATATTAATTATTGTGTTTTGGTATGACAAACAGATTACCAGTCATATAACATCAAATTCCTAAAATACCCTAAATCAAATTCATATACTAAATCAAATCTATTAAAAATTTCTAAAATACCCCCAAAATACCCCTAAATCAAAGTATTTATATAAGTAGAAAATACTAGATTTAATTTTTAAGATTTAAATATATTTTTAATCTTTAAACATTTATTCAATTTTTTTTTGATTCTTAAACTTTCAATTATCATAATTTATTTATTATATTATAAAATAATTCATTTTTTAATATTTGTTATATAAAATAATAGAATAATTGATATATTATTTTTAATTTATTTTAAATATTAAATTAATTAAAAAAATAAAAAATAATTAATTTAATTAATATTAAAATAAAAATAAAAATTTAATTTTAAAAAATAATTTAAAATAATAAAATAATTATTTTTTTAAAATTAAAATTTTAAATTAGTTTAATATTTAAAAAAATAAAACTTAAAAATTAATTTAAAAATTAAAAATTAATTTTTTAATTAATTTAATTTTAATTTAATTTAATTTTTTAAATTAAATTAATTTTAAATTAAAATAATTTTTAAATTAATTTAAATTAATTTTTTAATTTTTTTATAAATTTTAAAAAATAGTAATTAATTTTTTTATTTTTTACTATTGTTTTAATTAGAGTTTTCTTATAACTATATTTTTTGTTTTGTTTTAATTTTTTTCTTTTTGATATTTTTCTTTTCTATGGATGAATAATACCATGTTTTATTTTTATTTGGAGACATGAGAAAAGAGATAATGACAGCGAGATAGATGAAAAGAGAGAAAAAGAAGGAAATAATTTTATTTGAAGAAAGTAATAATTTATTTTTAAAAAAGAGGCATGGCAATTTTATCAAAAAAAAATATTAGATAACAATATATTCGGTAATATGGATAACCATCCCCCCTTGAGGTAATCTAGATTACCACTGCAGGATAGATTGTCATTCAAATATGTATCAAATGGTTATCTGGTGGGTCCCATTTAAATTATCGATAATCTTGATAAATTACCTGCTATCGAACGTCCCTTAAGGTAATGCTAAATTTAAAAGAGAATGGAGATACGCTCACAGTCATTCTAAAGAGTTAATTTTGGATGATTTATCCCATGATATTAGAACTAGATCATTATTTAGGGATGTTTATAATAATTTAACTTTTGTTTCTCATATAGAGCCTAAATACAATGCATGAAGAATTGAATCAATTTGAAAGAAATAATGTATAAACTTTAGTTGATAGACCTCATGACCATCCAATTATTGGGACTAAATGAGCATTTAGAAACAAATTGGATGAGCATGATAAAATAGTTAGAAATAAAGCAAGACTAATAGCTAAAGAATATAATCAGGAAGAAGAAATTGATTTTGATGAAACTTATGCTCTTGTTGCTAGACTAGAAGCCAAAAGACTACTTATTGCCTTGGCATGCTTTATGAATTTCAAGTTATATCAAATGGATGTCAAAAGTGTTTTTCTCAATGGATATTGTTGAACAAGTATTTGTTAAACAACCATCCAAATTTGAAAATCACTTATTTCCAAATCATATATTTAAATTGAATAAAGCTTTGTATGGTTTGAAACAAGCTCCTCGAGTATGGTATGATAGATTGAGTAAATTCTTGATTAGTAATAAATTCATTAGAGAAAATATTGATACAACCTTATTTATTAAAAAAGAAAACAATGATATGCTTATTGCTCAAATTTATGTTGATGACATCATTTCGGTGCTACTAATGAATCGTTGTGTCAAGACTTTGCTAAACTTATGCAGGGAGAGTTCGAGATGAGCATGATGGAAGAATTGAACTATTTTTTTAGACTACAAATCAAGCAAAGTAAGGAAGGAATCTTCATAAGCAAATCTAAGTACATCAAAGAAATTTTAAAAAAAGTTTGGCATCAAGACCTCCAAAGTATCGGTACCTCTATGATCTCATCATATATATTAGACTCTAATGGTATTGATAAAATTGTTAATTTAAAACTTTATAAAAGCATGATTGGTATCAGCTTGATTTTTATACTTCTTGTCTGATATGATTCTATTGTAAGTCTTGGATCATTAGATGGCTACTTTATCGGTTTGATCATGTTTTATAATAAATTGTTTATGTGTGAAATGAAAAGGACTTGATAAAAGTGATGCACATCTTATTGTAATACCTTGTTTGCATGTCACCTATGTAAGAAACTTTATGTTAATTTATGAAATGTATATTTGAAATATGGTGATTGTGATAGAATGTTTATGTGTTTTCTATTGAGCCTTAGCATGATACTGTAAGAAAACCTATGCAGGTTGATCTATTTTAATTTTTTTTAATAAAGCAGCAAAAATAATTATGAATCGATCAAATCGATTTATCTATCTACCTACATCAAGAACTAACATGATAATAGTGCATGTAAATGATATGAAAATTAGAAAGCAAAATATAAAACCATTTTATGTTAATGATTTGATCATATCAAATTTCACTAAGATACTTTATCTTTGCGAACTGCTGGATGGTTGAAGGGAAAAGCTTCTTAAGCCGCACACACGTATGACCTCTATAGGTAGTTTATACCAGGGATCTTTTCTAATCAAATCCTTCGGAGTGCTAGCTCCTTAGAATCCACGAAGACTGATCTTCTTCTTTCCACTTTGGACAGCAAGATGTTCTTGTAGCCAAAGAAGAACTAGCAGAGGTAGAAGAGAAACCCTTTCCCAAATTACTCTCTACTCATCCGAAACTTAATCCTCACAATATCTCACACTAAGGTAGAAACCTTTTTCTAAGGTAGAAAACTCCCAAAGAAAATCCTCTAAGGCTACTACCTATTATAACCCTTATATAGAGGCTACCATGAGGGGAAGAGGTTTGGAGGGTGAAAGGATTTGTAGAGAGTAGGAGAGGTTTGAAAGGTGGAGGGATTTGGGAAGAGGTTTTAGGTTTGGAAGGTGGAGGAACTTAAGGAGAGGGATAAAGAGAAAACTATATTTAGCTTTAGGTGTTCCAAATTAGTTCTAGGTTTAATTTTGAATTCCAACCATAATAGGATCAAATCTAAATTCTAAATTCAGGCTTAAAAAGAATTTCAAATTTAAACTCAAGACTAATTTCAGCAAAAAAATTTAAATTTGAATTTGAAATTCAAATACGAATGCAATAAAAGGAAAGAAAGAATACATGGTTAAGTCCAATCCAATTGGATTCCAAATCAAAACATATTTGGCTTGACTCAATCATCAATCAGCCTTTATATCGGAAGAAAACCCTTATGGTATGTGACCTCATAGGTTCGAACAATAAACCGATAGTATCGTAACATTTCTAGCACTAATCAAAGTTATCATCTAGCAATGACACCCAATGTCCGGATAAGTCAAAGATTATAGAGCAATAATCTAAATCCTCTGACATATGGTTACCATATAATTTATCCCTTTGACCTTATAATGCTCAGGATGACTTAGGGTTTAACTGCCAACCCTTAATCAACACATCCATAATGTGCCTCAACCTTACAAGTCTTATGACTCTTCATAAGAACTATTATAGCCAAGATTTTGCTAAGTTGAGACATAGTGAGACATTTACTCCAAACTATTTGGAGGGATCAATCCCATCTTGATCCACCACTGCTCCACAAGTACTTGACTGTACCCAAATACCTTCCATCACTAGATTAAAAATCCAAGTAGTCTTGCACCAAAGCACAGTGAGTTGCTTGCAAGCTATCATTGTGATCTCAGGTTTGAGGAACACTTATATCCATATCCCTTCGTGAGCAACCCTTGGCAGAAGGGAGCTCCACAGATGGATCACGTTCAATAAAATATCATACATGTTATAGTATGTCATACCAGTGTCTCCACACTCCTTGGTTAAGAGGATAACTAACTTATATGACATACATCAACCTATACTTGATACACTGTCGTCCTATAACAATGTATCCTTTGGTTGCAAATAGTTTTAAGAACTACTCGATATATCCTCTCTATATCGAATGCAAGGTAGTTTTAAGGACTCCAACATACAAGAGCTTTTTATAAAAAAATGTAAATGTGATAAACTTCTAAAATATACTTTTATTTATTATAAAGTTTATATACAATTACAATGAGTATAACCGTCTATAGCCTAGACGATTGGCTTTGGAACATATTTTTCAATAACTCCCACTTGGACTAAAGCCAATCGGAACAAAATCTAATTCTCATTTTTCATTTACAATCATTGAACTCTTGAATTCCAATGGCTTTAGTAAATGCGTCGGCAAGGTTCTCCTTTCCATCGATCTTTTGAAGGTCGATGTCACCTCTCTCAACAATTTCTCGCACAAGGTGATAGCGTTGCAGAATATGTTTGGTGCATTGACGGAACTTTGGCTCTTTGGCTTGAGCAATGGCTCCGATGTTGTCACAGTATATCAAATGGGATCATCCAGAGAAGGTGTCACTCCCAGTTCGTCTAGAAACTTTTGCAACCATATAGATTCTTTTGTTGCATCTGATGCCGTAATATATTTTCTCATAAATTGAGTCTACCATAGTCTGCTGCTTAGAACTTTGTCAACAAATCACTTCTCTATTTAGGGTAAAGATAAACCCTAATACACTCTTGCTATCATCCCTATCTGACTAAAAATTGAAGTCAGTATACCCCATAAGTTTTAAGTCAGGTTCTCCATAAATTAGCCATTGGTCCTTAGTATTTTACAAATACTTAAGAATAGTCTTCACTACTTTCCAATGAGCTTCACCTGGGTCAGACTGGTATCTGCTCCCTATCCTTAGTGAGTATGTCATGTTTGGTCTAATACATATCATGGCGTACATGATAGAACCCACTGTCGAAGCATATGGAATCCTACTCATACGCTCTCTTTCCTCAAGAGTTGTTGCACAATCCTTTTTGAAGAAAGAAATTTCATGACCTATTGGGACATAGCCTTTCTTGGAATTCTTCATGCTGAACCATTTTAGCATAGTGTCTATGTACATAGATTGGGATAATCCCAAAAGCCTCCTAGATCTATCTCTATAGATTTTCATACCAAGTATATAAGAGGCTTCACCCAAGTCCTTCATAGAGAACTGAGATGATAACCAGACCTTTATTCCCTATAGTGTTGGGATATCATTCCTGATTAAAAGAATGTCATCCATATACAACATAAGGAATACAATCATAGAACCATTAGCCCATTTACAAATGCAAGGTTCTTTTCTGTTCCTAATGAAACTATACATCTTGATACATTTATCAAAATGCATGTTCCAACTTCGAGATGCCTACTTTAGTCCACAAATGGATCTTTAAAGTTTGCATACTTTTGACTCGTCTATGGATATGAACCCTTCAGGTTGTATCATATACACCTTCTCTTCCAGCTCACCATTCAGGAAAATTGTTCGACATCCATTTGCCAGATTTCATAATCAAAGTATACTACTAAAGCAAGCATAATCCGAATGGATTTAAGCATTGACATAAATTGTCTCGTCATAGTCTATACCATAATATTGACGACACCACTTAGCAACCAAACGAGCTTTATAGGTCTCTACTTGTCCATCTGCACCTTTTTTCTTTTTGAAAATCCATTTGCACCTAATGAGTTTTATCCCCTCAGGTGGATCAACCAATGTCCATACATTATTGATTTTCATGGATTTTATTTCGGATTTCATGGCTTCTAGCCATTTTTTAGAGTCAAACCTCTACATTGCATATATAGGTGATCAGATCCTCATTGTTCTCATCAAGTTCAATTGGATCGCTATTTAGATCAAGAAACCGTATATCTATCCGGTTGATGCAGTACCCTACCAGATCTCCTTAATGATTTCTATATGGGCTCTGGGTTTGATCTAGTCAAAACCATTTATATGTCATCTCTTAAGTGTGTTAGTTTTTCTACCTGTTGAACTTCACTAATTTCAACCTTAATGACTCCAGTTTCTTCACTACGGAACTCCTTTTCTAAAAAGATAGCCCTAAGACTGACGAATAACTTTTGTTCTTTAGGAAAGTAAAAGTAATACCCCTTAGACTCTTTTGAATGCCCTACAAATAGGCACCGATCAGACCTAGGTCCAAGCTTATCTATTTCCAAATGTTTAACATAAGCTGGACAGCCCCAGACCCGAAGGTGTGAGAGTATTGGCTTACACCCAGTCCATATCTCATATCGTGTTTTGTTAACAGACTTACTTGAAACCCTATTTAAAAGGTAATACGCTGATTCTAAAGCATAACCCCAAAAGAAGATCGGCAAAGAAGCAAAGCTCATCATGGATCGAATCATGTCTAATAGGGTTCGATTCCTCCTTTCAGACACTCCATTTAATTGAGGTGTCCCTGGAGATATCCATTGTGAGAGAATCTCATTCTTTTAAAGATATGATAGAAACCCATTGGAAAGATATTCACCACCTCGATCTGATCGAAGGGTTTTGATAAACTTTCCAATTTATTTTTCTACTTCATTACGATATTGTTTGAACATTTCAAACAATTCAGACTTATGTTTCATTAAGAATATATAATAATACCTCAAAAAATCATCTATAAACGTAATAAAATAATTATACCCATCCCTAGCACTGACATTCATAGGTCCACATACATCGATATGTACCAAACCTAGAATTTCATTGGCCCATTCATCTTTTTTACTAAAAGATGACTTGGTCATTTTACCCAGAAGACAAGATTCATAGGTTGGTAATAATTCAAAAGCATTAACATCAATCATACTTTTTGTCTTAACCTATTTATCCTATTCTTGTTAATATGACCTAGCTGACAGTGCCAAATGGAAGCATTACTGATTTCATTTATTCTAGGGCGTTTGCTAGATGTGTACATTACACTAATAGGTTGCGATAGTACATATATACCATTACTCATATATTTATTCATCACAACAGAACCATTCATAATGATTTTGCAAATGTCATTCTTTATTGATAGTTCAAAACCAGACATATGGCCAATTGGCTTACAGAAATGACATTTAAAATAAAGATGGACAATAATGACATTCATTTAGAATGATTGTATAAGACTCAAAAACAAATTTGACAACTCTCAACGCTAGGACTGAAACTTAGCTTCCATTTCTTACGTTTAAGAATCTCTCGCCATCCTCGAATCTTCTACTAACTTGAAGTCCCTGCAAAGAATTGTATATGTGAATTAGACTTCCGATATCCAATACCCAATTAGTAGTATCATAGATAGAGAAACTACAAGGCATTATCATATAAATACCTTGTCCAGCCTTTTCTTGCTACTTCCTCTTTTTGCACTTGTTTGAGTCAAGGGATACAATATAAAGAGGACAATTTCTCTTTCAATGACCCTGCTTCTTGCAAAAAAAGTACTCTGTCATACTCTGATTAGCCTTAACCTTTTTGGCCCGACTGGCCCCAGCATGTTGCACCTTCTTCCTTTTATTTTTATTTTTTCTTTCTTAAAGGGACGACGACCTTCCAAAGAACCTTCCACTAAATTCACCACCCCTTTATTGAGCTTGTGATCTTTCTCATAAGTCTGCAGTAAACCAAGTAGACCATGGTAGTTTACTACAGCTCATTCATTCTATAATGATCGAGAAAGTTGAGATAGAAAGGGGGCAGGGAGTTCAATATCGCATCTTTCCCAAGCTATTCATGCAAGGGACAACCGAGTTTTTTCAAGCGCTCAATCATCTCGATCATGTACAATACATGATCAGTGATCGAGGCTTCATCACGCATCCATGCATTGTAGATGGCACAAGACCTTGTACCTCTCAACGTCGTCAGTTGTGCCAAAGGATTCCTTCAACTTTTGAAGAATTTTCTTTGGCTGGGCTTCCTCAAATTTATGACTAAACTCATCGTTCATCGCTACTAGCATTACACATCGGACAGTGATCCGATCAGAGAGCCACTTCCAATAAGTATCCCTGACCGAACCTTGATCATTAGGAGTAAGGACTTTAGGTGTGAATCCGGTATTACATAAAGGATCCATTCATGCTCTAGGACAATCCTGAGCCTTCATGCTAGCTATCAAAGTTGGGACCCATGAGTTTTTCATTGTCAAGCAATGATCTGAGCGATAAGTTGGTAGACATTATCTGAAAAGAAAAATTAAAAACCTATTAATGTATATGAATTATTATCCTAAAGACATGGTCTTTAGTCTAAAGGCCCTCCACTATTGTATTCAGACTGGTAAACTCTACCTTCAATCCGAGGAATTATTTTTAATCCCTTAGTGGGTACTAGAATTCAATAGACAATACATGAGCCCGACTTTGGTCGGCCCATCTATGTGGATCTAAAGGTAGGTTCTTTAACCAATTACTTCTTCAAGTAACTTCTGGTAATTAATTTTATCCTAGGGTGCACTTCAATTGGCCTTTGGGCCTCCTATTGAAGGTCCTGGTTAGATCCAAATATTAACATGATAAAATTTAATGCTTCTAACCAACGAATAGTCAAGCCCAACTTTGGCCGACCCACCTGACCACCGTTAAGAGAGTCGCATTGAGCCATCATATTAGGATTGGTGATAAACATTCGACCATTGGGTCTACCAATGATCATCCAACTATTGGACCCATTACCATCCAATTAATGAGAGACTAAGACCTAGTTATCCCCATAACTTTATCTTTTTAAGAACTTAATAATTTAGAGGATTTCACTTTAACGTGTAACATATGAAGGAGAACACATGGACCATAATCAAGAATCCTCCTATTAACTTGTAAAAGGATTTATGAACAATTGGTCCATGGGTACCTAAATCAATTATACTGATTCACCTTAGGTGATATGGGCTAACTCAAAATAAGCTATCCAATCAATTCTGATCGATCACATTGGCCAGATAAATGAGATCATAGGATGGGTTCCGCTATTAACCATCTTGCCTTAGACACCAATTAAGTTGGCCAAGTAAGAGGTAGCCCTAAAAAACCATGATCAAATGCCAAACTTATCTTAGATACCAATGGGTTTATCATATTTGATTAGACTAGCCTAAAAATTCAGGCTTACCACTAAGCTACAAATCAGATCCATTTAATTTATGGAATGATCAATCTAACTAATTAGAGAGATCTAAAGAAAATGTAACCTAACTTAACTTTTGATTAGATTTAAGTTCTCTTTTTAGTTTAATTAATCTAAACTTAGGTCTAACCCAATTAAGGATCTAACTCAAGCTAACCCATGACCCCTAAAGCTTATGCAAATGACTTAAGATCTTTAAATCATATTTCTAGATTTTTTTATCATTTAAGATAGTTTAATTTTTTAATTAAATTCAATAAATTATTAAATTGAAATGATTTTAATTTAACATGTAAAATAAATTTTAAAAATTAAAAAATTTATGATCATACCATCCAAAAATAAGATTAAAATAATTTTAATCTACACTCTCTTTACTTTTCTTCTTTATGGGTCATGATATAAGTGGCATCCCTAAACGCCATAGAAGGCCCCATTGAATGGAAAAAGAGGGTATTTAAGCCCTACTCTCTTTTATGACCGGACGGCTTGGTGAATCCATCCAATCTAAGTACTTTAGTAAGAAGAAAACTCAAGATATCATATTAACATGCAACTATTATCATGTTACAAGAACCAGACTCTGATACAACTTTAAGAAAACCTATGCAAGCAGATCTATTTTAATTTTTTAATAAAGTAGCAAAAATAATGATGAATCGATCAAATCGATTTATCTATCTACCTACATCAGGAACTAACACGGTAATAGTGCATGTAAATGATATGAAAAATTAGAAAGAAAAACATAAAACCATTTTAAGTTAATGATTTAATCATATCAAATTTTATTAAGGTACTTTACCTTTGTGAACTGCTGAATAGTTGAAGAGAAGAGTTTCTTAAGCCACACGTATGGCCTCTATAGGTAGTTCACACCATGGCTCTTTTTGATCAAATCCTTCGGAGTGCTAGCTCTTGGGATCCACAAAGGATCCATAAAGGTTGATCTTCTTCTTCTTTCTTTAGATAGCAAGATGATCTTGTAGCCAAAAAAGAATCAGCAGAGGAACCCTTTTCCAAACTACTCTCTACTCAAAACTTAATCCTCATATATCTCATACTAAGGTAGAAAACTCCCAAAGAAAATTCTCTTAAGCTACCACCTATTATAACCCTTATATAGAGGCTATCATAAGGGAAAGAGGTTTGGAAGATGGAAGGATTTGTGGAGAGTGGAGAGGTTTAGAAGGTAGAGGAATTTGGAAAGAGGTTTTAGGTTTGAAAGGTGGAAGGACTTGAGGAAAGGTTTTAGGTTTGGAAGGTGGAGGGACTTGAGGAGAGGGTTAAAGAGAAAACCATATTTAGCTTTAGGTGTTCCAAATTAGTTCTAGGTTTAAATTTTAAATTTCAATTGTAATAGGATCAAATCTAAATTCTAAATTCAGACTTAAAAAGAATTTCAAATTTAAACTCAAGACTAATTTCAACAAAAAAATTTAAATTTAAATTTAAAATTTAAAATTGAATGTGATAAAAGGAAAGAAAGAATGCATGGTTAAGTCCAATCCAATTGAATCCCAAACCAAAATATATTTGGCTTGACTCAATCGTTGATCAGCCTTTAGATCAGGAAGAAAACCCCTATGGTGTTACTGGTGTGTGACCCCATAGGTTTAAACACTAAATCGGTAGCACCTAAATATTTTTAACACTAATCAAAGTCACCATCTAGCAATGACACCCGACATCCAAATAGGTCAAAGATTACATAGCAATAATCTAAATCCTTTGGCATATGGTTACCATACAATTCATTTCTTTGACCTCATAATGTCAAGATGACTCAGGGTTTAACTGCCAACCCTTAATCAACACACCATAATCTGCCTTAACCTTACAAGTCCATGACTCCTTACAAGAACTACCTTGGCCAAAGTTTTACTAAGTTGAGACATAGTGAGACATTTACTTCAAACTATTTGGAGGGATCAATCCCATCTTGATCCACCACTACTTCATAAGTACTTGACTGTACCCTAATACCTTTCATTACTAGATTAAAATTCAGGTAGTCCTGTACCAAAGCATAGTGAGTTGCTTACAAGCTACCATAGTGATCTCAAGTTCGAGGGACACTTATATCCATATTCCTTCGCGAACAACTCTTGGCAGAAGAAAGCTCCGTAGGTGGGTCACGTTTAATGAAATATCATATATTTTACAATATGCGTACTAGTATCTCCATATTTTTTAGTTAAAAGGATAACAACCTATATGACATACATCAACCTATACTTGATACGCTGTTGTCCTATAACAATGCATCCTTTGATCGTAAACAGTTTTAAGAACTACTCGATATATCCTCTTTATATCGAATGCAAGGTAGTTCTAAGGACTCCATCACACAAGAGCATTTTATAGAAAAATATAAATGTGATGAACTGCCAAAAATATTTTATTTATTATAAAGTTTATATAAAATTATAATGAGCACAATCGTGTACAGCCTAGATGATTGGCTTTAGGACACATTTTTCAACAGATACAATGCTTGGATTATATGATATGAAATTTTTTTTTTGGCATAAAGACTAAATTTAAAATATTTAGGGGGAGAAGAATGTAAGCATACATAAAATTAAACATTTTTTTTAGTATCTGTGAACATTATACCTCAACATATTTTTAAACGAGTAAGGGGAAGAAGACACTTATTTGAATAATTGAATACTTTGATGCATTAAGTACTGTGATGTTTTAAGTATTAAATGTCTTATTTTATTAACTCTTATATGTTGAAATGATCTGAATGTATTTTCTTATTTGTATCAAGTTATAGAATATGTTGCCTCATTCTGATATGAAAAGGTGATATTTTGATCTTAAATTTAAAGTTTTAAATTGGTATCAATAAGTTATGAATGATAATTATTATTAAATGATTGATCTTTTTATGCCTTATTTATGCTACTCCTTGTTACTCTTGAAGAAAAGACAAATAGAGACTTTGTGCACATTCTTTCATCTCTTTTTATTATAACAAAAAGGGGAAGAGAATAGCATACATTCCAATCATGGAAGAGAAATGCAAATATTGTGGTATTTCAAAAGGAAGAGAAAGTATACATTAAAAGAGAAGAGAATAGCATATATTCTAATTATGAGAGAGAAATGCATATATTATGGTATTTCAAAACATTGCATATATTCAAAATCAAAGGGGGAGACAATCATTTATTTATTCTTTTTAAAAAATCCTTGTATTCATTCTTTTTGAAACAATGCATCAAGTGTTTTGAAACTTTTCTAAACCAAAATTCAAGTTTTGGCATGAAACGCTGAATTTTGGCACGCTTATTATTTTCAGACTTAAAGCTTCATTTGATTTGAAAACCTTTTGAATTTAAATCACTGAAAGGTTGATTTTACATGAACTTTGACTCTCATGACACAAAATTCATCTTTTGGCTCTAAACTCTTATTTTTCAACACAAAAAGCTGATTTTTTGAACTTTTCACGATACTTTGAGTTCTAATACTTGGTTTGCAAAATTCTGTTTTGGCTCGGATGTTTGAAATGATACATCATATTGCATCCTTGTCTTACTCAAAGTACTAAGAAATGTTATGATTAAAATTTTTATCTATATTTCTTGTTGCATACTTAATGGTTTTGTCATCATCAAAAAGAAAAACATTGTTGACCTTATATTAATTTTGATAAATAAAAATAATTAAGTATAGTACTAATGAATTTATTAATGAAACAGAATAATTTCAGGCAATTCATGAAAGAATGTGTTACTTCAAATTAAGGTAAACTACAAATCAAATGAAAGGTAACACAGGTAAAGTAATATTTTTGTTAATATGTTTACAAGTCAAAATGATTTCAAAAAGAGTTTGTAATGCAATATGAATTTTTCAAAGGACTTAAAATTTCATGCTTGTTCAATGAATTTTAAGTATCTTGTGTGTATCTATTTATTTACAGATACGGAATTGAGTTTGAATAATTTTTTAAGAGAATCCCATTTTCTAAAGCATCCCATTTTCTTGCTTATTGGATTGAATATTATCATCTTTATTGAACTTAAAATTTTAACAAAGATTTTGTTTCACCTATGGCTTTATTGTGATTTTTTTTAATTTTTTCCAAGCTATAATATACTTCTCGAATTTTATTTTGGTATTGGATGAGCTAATCAGTCATCCAAAATTGGTTTGGAAGTGTGTTAGATGCTAACCGGGCTTCCAACATGCTTTGGTGGAGTGTTGGATGGCCAACCAGGCGTCCAACGTATGGTAGGTAAAAAGTTGGATGGCCAACCAGGCATCCAACACCTGATAGGTGAAAAGTTGGATGGCTAACTAGGTATCCAACTCCCTTAGCTTTTCTTTCGGACATCCAACCAGGCATCCACTTGAAAGAAAACTTTTTCTAGACATCCAACCAGCCATCTAATCCTCTTTGACTTTTTTTGTTTGGATGACCAACTAGGCATCCAATGCATTTTTGCTCTCGAGTTGGCTTCTGAGACTTGTGAAGATTTTTGAATCAGATTATTTTGGATGGCCGACTGGGCATCCACTATTGCACCTATGACTCAAATAGAGAGCATGTTTTGTGTTGGACAACCAATCGGATGTCCAAACCCCTTGAAAATTTTACAACGGATTTATTTCTAAAGTTCTTCTGCTTTGTTATTTCCGTTCTTCTCTCTCACAACGTCTGCAATGGCTAGGTTATTTGTTGTGTGTATAAATACCCCTTTAACTTGCAAGTAGAAAAATGAGTGAAAAAACAAAAAAAAAGAGAGAAAAAGATCAATATTGCAGGAACGG
Organism: Calamus simplicifolius; assembly: GCA_900491605.1. Taxonomy (NCBI): domain Eukaryota; kingdom Viridiplantae; phylum Streptophyta; class Magnoliopsida; order Arecales; family Arecaceae; genus Calamus; species Calamus simplicifolius. Next base: position 627,539 of record UESW01004402.1, on the reverse strand, counting down.
TGCATAATATTTGAAGAAATCTTATAAAAATCTGAGTTGGTGAGCAACGTACATTGAAAATCTTAGAAGTCACTTAAAAGCATTCATTGTTCCATCCTTGGTATGGCATGAAAAGTTCTAACCACTCTTAAAGAGCATTCAAGCTTCATCAAAAGACTTTATTTATTGCTCCAACATGCTCAAAGGAAGAAGCCATCTTGAGAAGTGTTCTTAAAAAATTTGTAAAGTATATTTTTGAATATTTGCTTATTTTTAGAAGCTCATTGTATAACTTTAATATTCTTGTGCTTTAATATTGTATTTCATAATTGTGAAACTTGTAAGGGGTAGAGGTCTACCCGTGTATGATCTTATAAAGCTTGCTTATGCCAAAATAAGTGCTAGCCAGAAAGGCTAGGGTTGTAAAAGGTCCTTTGTACCCATAAAAAGAAGACTAGTTCGAAAGCCTAGGTGTAAGGCTTGCTTGTGCCCTAAATAAGTTACTAGCAGGTTGGCTAGGTGATAGTGAAAATTCACAAGGGGTTCTTAGGGAGTGAATGTAGGTGCTGGATTTAGCACCGAACCACTATAAATCTCTTGTATTTGATTGATCTATTTGTTGTGTTGCTTGCATATAATCACTTCACTACACTACATGTTATTAATTTCTGAAACTTACTAATTGCACATACTTGTCTATTAATTTTTTAAAGAACTAATTATCACTCTTAGGTTGTATATCTTGGCAATAATATTTTTTTAATTATTTCTGTTCACGTTAGTTTAGGTCTACCTCTACCTCTATCCTTACCATGGATTTTAAAAGATCACTCTTTAATATATTATTTTATTGTTAGATATCATGCATATATATTATGAAATCTTATATTGCATATGGGAACCATGAATAGATGTAATATGTCTTGGACTTTGAACTTTTAAACTGATCATGTTAGATATTTGATTAAATATGAATGTACACTAAAGAGATATCATTCTAATTTTGAGTTATACATTAAACAAATATTGTAATATCCTGAATTTGTAACTCTTGTAATAACCTTGGGGTTTAGTGTAAATTATTTAATTGAGATCTATATATGAGGTTTTTGGAAAGATTTCTATGTTTATTTTCTCTCCCTAATAGGTTGAAAAAATATTAGCATGAAAAGCTTGAAGGATGAAATTATTGGGAATTTAATTTTGAAATGGTTTTTCCCCTGATAGCCAACTAGATAGCCGGCTATCTCAGGCATGAATATGTGAGGAGAGAGAGAAAATGGAGATTTGGTAAAGTAGTCGGCTGCATAGCCAACTACTTGAACCAAACCTCTATTTTGGTTCAAGAGGGGAGAAAATAAGGGTCACAATAGTCGGCTACATAACCAACTATTTGGAACCCACCCTTTGTCGTGGGTTTAAGAAGGAAAGAGGTCCAGTAGGGCTATGTAGCCGACTACTTGGATGAATTGGGTAGAGTAGTCGGCTATATAGCCAACTACTTGCATGAATACGTGAGAAGGAATTAAAATAAGGGGAGAAAGGAGGATGAGTGGAATAAATATGGTAAGGAAGGTGAGTGGAAGGGTAAAAAGGAAAAGAACTCTGAGGGCCATTCGCAAAATTAAGCAAGGGTAAGTTCAAAAAAAATATGAAGGGAAAATTTTGATGAAGGGAAGTGCCATGTGGACTTCAAAAAGTGGGCCTTATAAGTTATGGAGGTGAAATGGTAAATTCTAAGGCAATTAAAACCCACTAACCCCTTTTTCTTAACCCTTAAGCTATCATTAAAAAAAAAAGGAAAGAAAAGAGATAAAGAAAGAGAAGAGCTTCAGCCGTGGGAGGAAAGAAGGAAGAAAGTGTTAGAAAAACTTATGTAGGTAATAGAAATAAACAGAAATGTATTTTAATATTTTTTAAAATAAACATGCAATGGAAGCAATAAGATATTGGATCTAATCCAATATCAACCTACAACAGGATCAATATATATAAGTATAAAAGATCTAATACATAGATCAAATCTTTGAAAAAAAAAATAATAACATAGATCATATCTATGTATGTTGCCTAGTGCCTTAGAGATCTTATCTAAGTCACCATTAAATATTGAATATTTTACCTTTTGATGCTTAATCACTCATGCAGCAGTAGAAGGCGGTGGTAGATAGTACTTCTGCTAGCCACACAAAGGTGTATGGCCTCTACAGGTGATCCACACCGGGGTTCTGATCCTGACCAGCCTCTTCAGAGTGCTAGCTCCTCTCCTAGGCTTCACAATGGGATTTTTTCTCTTTAACACTAAGGTGCTTTGGAATTATGAAAAGGATGTATATCTTCAAGAAACATCTTACCCCCAGGTTTTATAGCCAAATCCCTTTGACCCTAAAAACTTTTCATCTCACTATCGTTTTCTTTTCCAACATTTCTTGAAAGATAAGAGGAACCCTTCATCTTCATTTTCAGTTAAAAACCGAAAAAGAGTTAGGTAGTGTTTGAAATAGGGATAAGAGGGGATATCCCCTGGATATCCCCTCTTATTCCCAAAAGCCATAACTGGAAATAAAGTTAACCAAAGAGATAATCCATGGTTAACCATAGGATATCCCATCAATTTATTCCCTAGAAAATGCAAAATAGCTGGTTATCCCTTCAAATAAAAGTAAAAAAAAGTTATCATATGGATTTACCTTTTTACATTTGATATAATCAATGGATAGCCAAGGGATATCCCTAAGGATAGCCAGGGGACAAACTCTATCCCGTACACTTATCTATGGATAATATTTTCCTATCAAATACTACCTTAAGGAATAAACTCTTCATTCTTTTTTTAGTTAAAAACCAAAAAGGTTAGAAGTTAAGGAATGAGGGGTAATTAGGGAAAAGTCATTAACATCCATTTTAAATTCAGACTTAAAGTTTTGAATTCAAAATTCAATCTTTAAACTTGAAATTAAAATTAGTTTGAAATTCAAATTCATAATTCAAATTTAAACGGATAAGGACGTTAACATTAGGCTTACCTAAATTTGAGTCCAAACCAAATCCTATTTGATTGGACCAAGATGTTCATAGCTCAATCAAAGTAAGCTAGCCAGCAATCATATTGCCAATTTAATCCTTTAATTAATTTACTAACATTTAGTTTCTCAATCATCCAGTCAGGTAGAATCCCCTATGGCATGTGACCCCATAAGTTCGAACACTAAGCCGGTAACACTGGAACACTTCCAATACTAATCGAAGTCATCATCTAGCAATGACACCCGGTCCGATAGGCCGAAGGTTGCAGAGCAATAATCAAGAACCTCTGCATACGGTTACCATATAATTCATCCCTTTAACCCTCAATGCTCAAGATGACTTAGGTTTTAACTGCCAACCCTTAATAAGTTCATCCATAAAGTGTCTCAATCTTCATAAGTCCTGTGACTCCTCACAGGGACTATCCTGGCCAAGGTTTTGCTAAATTAAAACACAGTGAGACATTTATTCCAAACTATTTGGAGGGGTCAATCCCATCTTGATCCACTCACTGCTCCACAAGTACTTTACTGCACCCAGAAACTTCTGTCACTAAATTAAAAATCCAGTAATCCAGTACCAAAGTATAGTAGGTTGCTTGCAAGCTACCATGATGATCTCAGGTCAGAGGGACATTTATATCCATATCCCTTCGAACACTTCTTTGCAGAAGAGTGTTCTACAGATTGGTCATGTTCAGTGAAATATCATATACCTCACCTGCATGTCATACCAGTGTCACCACACTCCTTGGTGAAGAGGACAACCAACCCATATGACATACAACGACCTTTACTTGATACATAGTTGTCCTATAACTATATCATTTGGTCGCGACTATTTTAAGAACCACTCAATAAACCCTCTTTTTATTGAATAGATTATGGTTCTAAGGACTCCATCACAAAAGAATTTATTTCAGAAGATGCGATGTGATGAACTACCAAATTTTATTAATTTATAATTCATATATTTACAACTTGCACAATCATCTATATGTTAATTGATTGGTTTAGGACATAATTCCCAACATCTCCCACTAGGACTAAAGCCACTCAGAATAGTATCTAATACCCATATTTCATTTATAGTCATCAAATTCTTTGATTTCAAGAGCTTTAGTGAATGGGTCGGCTAGGTTCCTTTCCATCAATCTTCTGAAGGTCGATGTCACCTCGCTCCATGATTTCTCGCACAAGGTGATAACGGCGCAGAATATGTTTGGTGCGTTGATGGGACTTTGGCTCTTTGGCTTGAGCAATGGCTCGGTGTTGTCACAGTACACCGAAATAGGACCATCCAGTGAAGGTATCACTCCCAGTTATCCTAAAACTTTCACAACCATGCAGGTTCCTTTGCTGCATCCGATGCCGCAATATATTCTGCCTCGAATATTGAGTCCGCCACAGTGTGCTGCTTGAAACTTTTTCAGCAGATCGCTCCTCCATTTAGGGTAAAAATAAATCTGATACACTCTTACTGTCATCCCTATTGATTGAAAACTGGAGTTAGTATACCCACAAGTTTTAAGTCAGGTTCTCCATAAATTAGCCATTGGTCCTTAGTATTTCGTAAATACTTAAGAATAGTCTTCACTACTTTCCAATGAGCGTCACCTAGGTCAGACTGGTATCTGCTCACTATTCCTAGTGAATATGCCACGTCTGATCTAGTACATATCATAGCATACATGATAAAACCCACTACCGCATATGGAATCCTACTCATACGCTTTCTTTCCTCTGGAGTTATCGCACAATCCTTTTGGAAAGAGAAATTCTATCGCCTATTGGAAGATAGCCTTTCTTGGAATTCTTCATGCTGAACCGTTTCAGCATAGTGTCTATGTATGTAGATTGGGATAATCCAGAAGCTCTTAGGTCTATCTCTATAGATTTTCATACCAAGTATATAAGAGGCTTCACCCAAGTCCTTCATAAAAAACTGAGACGACAACCAGACCTTTATTCCCTATAGTGCTGGGATGTCATTCACGATTAAGAGAATGTCATCCACATACAACAAAGGAATACAACCACAGAACCATTTTCCCATTTGTAAATGCAAGGTTCTTCTTTGTTTCTAACAAAACCATACGTCTTGATACATTTATCAAATCACATGTTCCAACTCCAGATGCCTGCTTTAATCCATAAATGGATCTTTATAGCTTGCATACTTTTGACTCATCTGTGGATGTAAACCCCTCAGGTTGTATCATATACACCTCCTCGTCCAGCTCACCATTCAGAAAGTTGTTTGGACATCATTTGCCAGATTTCATAATCAAAGTGTGCTGCTAAAGCAAGCATAATCCGAATAGATTTGAGCATTGCCACAGGAGAAAATGTCTCATCATAGTCTATACCATAACGTTGACGATATCCCTTGGCAACCAGACGGGCTTTATAGGTCTCTACCTGCCCATCTGCACCTCTTTTCCTTTTGAAAATCATTTGCACCCAACGGGTTTTATACCCTCGGGTGGATCAACCAATGTCCATACATTGTTGATTTTCATAGACTTCATTTCGGATTTCATGGCTTCTATCCATTTCTCAGAGTCAAACCTCTGCATTGCATCCATATAGGTTATTGGATCCTCATTGTTCTCATCGAGTTCAATAGGATCGTCGTCCCGGACTAAGAAACCATAGTATTTGTTCGGTTGACGAGTACCCTACTAGATCTCCTTAATGGTTCTTGTATAGGCTCTAGGTTTGATCTAATCAAATCCGCTTCTGTATTATCTCTTAAGTGTATCGGTTTTTCTCCTTGTTGAACTTCACTAAGTTCAATCTTAGTAGCTCTAGTTTCTTCACCAAGGAACTCTTTTTTCTAAAAAGATAGCCCTAAGATTGACGAACAATTTTTGTTCTTCAAGCAAGTAAAAGTAATACCCCTTAGTCTCTTTTGGATATCCTACAAATAGGCACCGGTCAGACCTAGGTCCAAGCTTATCTGTTTTCAAATGTTTAACATAAGCCGGGCAGCCCCAGACCTGAAGGTGTGAGAGTATCGGCTTATGCCCAGTCCATATCTCATATGGTGTTTGTTAACGGACTTACTTGAGATCCTATTTAAAAGATAATAAGCTGACTCTAAAGCATAACCCCAAAAGGAGATCGGCAGAGATGCAAAGCCATCATGGACCGAACCATGTCTAACAGGGTTCAATTCTCCTTTCAGACATTCCATTTAACTAAGGTGTCCCTAGAGGTGTCCATTGAGAGAGAATCCCATTCTCCTCAAGATATGTTAGAAACTCACTGGAAAGATATTCACCACCTCGATCTGTCGAAGGGTTTTGATAAACTTTCTAGTTTATTTTTCTACTTCATTATGATATCGTTTGAACATTTCAAACGATTCAGACTTATATCTCATCAAGAATATATAACCATACCTCGAAAGATCGTCTATAAACGTAATAAAATAATTATATCCACCCCTGGCATTGACATTCATAGGTCCGCATACATCGGTATGTACCAGTCTTAGAATTTCATTGGCCTGTTCATCTTTCCATTAAAAAATGATTTGGTCATTTACCCATAAGACAAGATTCACAGGTTGGTAATGATTCAAAATCATTAACCTCAAGTAGACCTTCTTGTCTCAACCTGTTTATCATGTTCTTGTTAATATGACCTAGCCGGCAGTGCCAAAGGTAAGCATTACTATCGTTTATTCTAGGGCGTTTGCTAGATGTATACATTACACTAACAGGTTGCGATAGTATATATATGCCATTACTCATATATCCATTCATCACAACAGAACCATTCATAATGATTTTACAAATGTCATTCTTTATTGATAGTTCATAACCAGACATGGCCAATTGGCCTACAGAAATGACATTTAAAATGAAAGATGAACAATAATGACATTCATTTAAAATGATTGTACAAGACTCAAAAACAAGTTTGACAACCCGAACGCCAAGACTGAAACTTGGCTTCCATTTTCCACGTTTAAGAATCTCTCACCGTCCTCGAATCTTTAACTAACTTGAAGTCCCTGCAAAGAATTACATATGTGAATTGGACTTCTGGTATCCAATACCCAATTAGTAGTATCATAGATAGAGAAATTACAAGGCGTTATCATATATATACCTGTTCGGGTCAAGGGATGCAATATAAAAGGGACAGTTCCTCTTCCAATGACCCTGCTTCTTACAAAAGAAGCACTCCACCTTACTCTAATCAGCTTTAACTTTTTAGCTGATTGGTTCCAGCTTTTTGTATCTTCTTCTTTTATTTTTTTCTTTCTTAAAAGGACGATGACCTCCCAAAGAACTCCCACTAAATTTACCATCCCTTTATTGAGCTGGTGATCTTTCTCATAAGTTTGCAGTAAACCATGGTAGTTTACAGAAGGCTTATTCATTCTATAATGATCGAAAAAGTCAAGATAGGAAGGAGGTAGGGAGTTCAGTATCGCATCTTTCCAAGTTGTTCATGCAAGGGACAATTGAGTTTGCCCAAGCATTCAATCATCTCGATCATGTACAATGCATGATCAGTGACTGAGGCTCCATCACGCATCCGCGCATTGTAGATGGCACAAGAGACCTTATACCTCTCAACATCGTCTGGTGTTCCAAAGGATTCCTTCAACTTTTGAAGAATTTCCTCTGGCTGGGCTTCCTCAAATTTGAGACTAAACTCATCGTTCATCGCTACTAGCATTATGTATCGGACAGTGGTCCGATCAGAGAGCCACTTCTGATAAGTGTCCTTGACCGAACCCTGAGCATTAGGAGAAGGGACTTCAGGTGTTGGATCCATTATCACATAAAGGATCCGTTCATGCTCTAGGATAATCCTAAGCCTTCGATACCAGCTATTAAAGTGAACCCTTAAGTTTTTCATTATCAAGCAATGAATAAAGCGACAAGTTGGTAGACATTATTTGAAAGGAAAATCAAAAACCTATTATTATATGAATTATTATCTAAAGACATGGACTTTAGTCTAAAGGCCCTTCCAATATTTTATTCAGACTGGTAGCCTCTACCTCCAATCCGAGGAATTACTCTTAATCCCTTAGTGGGTACTAGAATCCAATAGACAATCCATGAGCCCGACTTTGGCCGGCTCACCCATGCACATCTAAAGGTAGGTTCTTTAACCGATTACTTCTCCAAGTAACTTCTAGTAATTAATTTTGCCCCAGGGTGCTTTTCAATCAGCCTTTGGGCCTCCTATTGAAGGTCCTAGTTAGGTCCAACCATTAACATGATAAAATTCAATGCTTCTAACCAACGAATAGTCAAGCCCAACTTTGGCCGGCCCACCTGACTACCGTTAAGAGAGTCACATTGAGCCATCATATTAGGATTGTCAATTCCAATAGCCTAATGAACATTCAACCTTTGGGTCTGCAATGATCACCCAACTAGTGGACCCATTACCATCCACTTAATGGGAGGCTAAGACTTAGTTATCTCCATAACTAATCTTTTTAAGGACCTAATAATTTAGAGGATTTCTTTTTAATGTGTGACATATGAAAGAGAACACATGGACTATAATCAAGAATTCTCCCACTTACTTGTAGAATGGTTCATGAATAATTAGTCCATGGGTACCTAAATCAGTCATACTGATTCACCATAAGTGACATGAGCTAACTTGAATCATGAAGTTACCCAATCAATTCTGATCGACCACATCTTTAGGTAAGTGAGATCATGGGATGGGTTCATCAGATTTGATTAGATTAGTTTAAAGACTTGGGCTCACCACTGAGCAACAAAACAAGTTCATTTAGATTTATGAACTAATCAATCTAACTAATTAGAGAGATCTAAAAAGAATGTAACCTAACTCAACCGTTGATTAGATTTAAGTTCTCTTTTTAGTCCAATTAATCTAAACTTAGGTCTAACCCAATTAAGGATCCAACTCAAGCTAACCCATGACCCTTAACACTTATATAAATGACTTAAGATCTTCAAATCATATTTCTAGATATCTTTGTCATTTAAGATCTCAATTAAAGTCAACAAAACTCTTAAATTGAAATAATTTTAATTTAACATGTAAAACATATTTTATACAAATTAAAATAATTTATGATCATATCAAAAAGAGATTAAAATGGTTTTAATGTATATTCTCATCACTTTTCTTCTTCATGAGTCATGACACAAGTGGCATCCCTACACGCCATAGGAGACCTCATTAAATGAAAAAGAGAGGTCTTTAAATCTACTTCTCTTCTATGACCGGATGGCCTTGTGAATTTACCCAATCCAAGTGTTGGCTTCCTACCAAAATAGCCTTCAAGTGCTCTCAGCAGCCTATTGCACTCTCCGAGTCATGGGTAGTTGGGTACCATGCATCGAGGTACTACTAGTAGTCTCCCTCATTGGTACGTCCCTGATATCCCTACCAACGCTCGTTGGGCGCGATGATCCGAGGTACCACCAGTAGCCTCCCATTGGATCATGCCAAAGTAAAGCATGATAGAAACTAAGAACACTAACCAGGCTCTGATACCATTGTTGGAAAATCTTTTGTAGGCAACAGAAATAAACAGAAATGTATTTTAACATTTTGTAAAATAAACATGCAACGGAAGCAATAAGATATTGAATCTAATCCAATATCAGCCTACAACAGGATCAATATATATATAGTATAAAAGATCTAATACATAGATCAAATCTTTGAAAAAAAAATTAATAACATAGATCATATCTATGTATGTTGCCTAGTGCCTTAGATCTTATCTAAGTCATCATTAAATATTGAATCTTTTACCTTTTGATGCTTAATCACTCACGCAGCAGTAGAAGGCGGTGGTAGATAGTACTTCTGCTAGCCACACAAAGGTGTATGACCTCTACAAGTGATCCACACCAGGGCTCTATCCTGACCAGCCTCTTCGAGTGCTAGCTCCTCTCTTAGGCTTCGACGATGAGATTTCTTCTCTTTAACACCAAGGTGCTCTTGGAATTATGAAAAGGATGTATATCTTCAAGAAACATCTTACCCCAGGTTTTGTAGCCAGAATCCCTTTCACCCTAAAAACTTTTCATCTCCCTGTCATTTTCTTTTCCAACATTTTTGAAAGATAAGGAGGAACCCTTCATCTTCATTTTTAGTTAAAAACCAAAAAATAGTTAAGGAATAAACTCTTCATCTCCTTTTTTAGTTAAAAACCGAAAAGGTTAGAAGTAAGGAATGAGGGGTAATTAGGAAGAAGTCATTAACATCCATTTTAAATTCAGACTTAAAGTTTTGAATTCAAAATTCAATCTTTAAACTTGAAATTAAAATTAGTTTGAAATTCAAATTCATAATTCAAATTTAAATGGGTAAGGATGTTAACATTAGGCTTACCTAAATTTGAGTCCAAACCAAATCCTATTTGATTTGACCAAGATGTTCATAGCTCAATCAAATTGAGCTAGCCAACAATCGTATTGCCAATTTAATTCTTCAATTAATTTACTAACATTTAGTTTCTCAATCATCCAGTCAGGTAGAATCCCCTATGGCATGTGACCCATAGGTTCGAACACTAAGCTGGTAGCACTGGAACACTTCCAATACTAATCGAAGTCGCCATCTAGCAATGACACCGACGTCGATAGGCTAAAGGTTGCAGAGCAACAATCAAGAACCTATGGCATACGGTTACCATATAATTCATCCTTTAACCCTCAATGCTCAAGATGACTTAGGTTTTAACTGCCAACCCTTAATCAGTTCATCCATAAAGTGTCTCATCTTCATAAGTCTGTGACTCCTCACAGGGACTACCCTGGCCAAGGTTTTGCTAAATTAAAATACAGCGAGACATTTATTCCAAACTATTTGGAGGGGTCAATCCCATCTTGATCCACTCACTGCTCCATAAGTACTTTACTGCACCCAGAAACCTTCTGTCACTGGATTAAAAATCAGTAATCCGGCACCAAAGTACAGTAGGTTGCTTGCAAGCTACCATGATGATCTCAGGTTAGAGGGACGCTTATATCCATATCCCTTCACGAACACTTCTTGGCAGAAGAGTGTTCTGCAGATTGGTCACGTTCAGTGAAATGTCATACACCTCACCTGCATATCATACCAGTGTCACCACACTCTTGGTAAAGAGGACAACCAACCCATATGACATACAACGACCTTTACTTGATACATAGTTATCCTATAACTATATATCATTTGGTTGCGACTATTTTAAGAACCACTCAATAAACCCTTTTTATTGAATAGATTATGGTTCTAAGGACTCCATCACAAAAGAATTTATTTCAGGAAGATGCGATGTGATGAACTACCAAATTTTATTAATTTATAATTCATATACATTTATAACTTGCACAATCATCTACATGTTAATTGATTGGCTTTAGAACATAATTCCCAACAGAAAGAAAAAGAAAAAAGAAGAAGAGAAGGGAAGAGCTTGATGGTTTAGCTATTTTCTAAGGTACACTCTAACTTCCCTAAGTTAAGTAGGATATTAGATTTTTATGGTTAGTTGTATACGAGATGATAGCATGTATATCCTTAAGTATATGAAAAGGTGAAAGAAAATTATGAGATGTTAAAGTATTAAGCATGCATGCAAAGTTTCATGGAAACTTATGTGCATGTAACTTTAATAGCTTATGATGACTTAGGTCAGGAGGTTTGTTCAGGGAACATGAACAAGAGAGTTAGCCACCCGTCAGGAGTGTTAACAGTTATAAGGTGAGTGGGTTTCTCATCTGGCTATGTAAAATTTATTTTGTAGTAGCATGAGAGTATTTTGATATAAAACCTATGGTATGATATGCTTAGCATAGTGTTTCATGTGGTTTAAACATGAAAAATGAGAACCTAGTTATGATATATTGAAAGCATGAGTTTTAAAGCATAATATTTAAGCATAAGTTTTGAAGTATGAGTTTCATAGGCATACATGGGCATATATGCATGATAAAGTTTCAAAAAGAGCATGTTTTGATGCATGTATCATACAGAGCATCAGGCAGCTATGGGACTGATCATCCTATAAACTGCCGTAGCATGAGAATTACACACTACTATTAAGCGACACCTTTCTGTGATTCGATGATCATACTGATAGAGCCAGAGATTGTAAGTAGCCTATAGGAGCAAGAATCATAGCTCGGTAATGAGCTCGATTACTATATAGCCCAACGGGTGCAGAGAAAATCCGAGGTTCAGGGTCAAGGGACAAAGCTTACATTGTAGGTGAACCGCATGAGTAGTGAAGGGTGCTACCAAAGTACAGAAATCCTTGCTATCTCAAACATCCGATGAGAGTACACCTATAGAAGGACGAATGTAGGGTGGTACCTTAGAGGCAGCACACACACAGTTCAGCATCATAAGATTTTGAAAAAAAAACTTGCATTATGTTTGAAAAAGACCTGATGGGCCAAGCATACCCCTGGTGGGGGAAAGTTTGAAAAAGAAATGCCAGTAGGCAAAGCATTTTCCCAGGGGATCAAAAGAAAAGAAAAGAAAGGCTGGCTATAGAAAAGTATTTGCATGTTTTATAAAGTAATGCAGCATACATGGGTTTTATACAAATGTTTATAATTTTAGTGAAAAAATGATTTATACATTATTTCAGTTTGAGTTAGATTATTTGAAGCATAAGCTATATTTTATGTTTTCTGATATCATGTTCAAAAGTATACTTTGATTTATTCATATTATATGATGTTAGTATATTTTGAAAAGGATGATTTTGTTTTCAATTTCTTCATGATTAGATGGTTATCCAATCATTGGGACTTAGGTCTCATCCCTCTATGGTTGACTTTTTTTTTATTTACAAATCAGTGAGCATTTGTTGGTAGGATTAGGAAATTGGCCCTAGACTTGGATCCTTAGCTGTGCATAGCTTAAGAAAATTGTCAACTAGAGAAGCCTGCTTGGACATAAAAGAATTTAAATGATCATTTTGTATATCTAGATAGTGTGAAGAGATCTTTATGTATGTTTATGTGTGTATGTACAGTTGAAACTCTGTGGTGTATCATAGACTTGAATGAAATGAGATAGAGACCTTTATTGTGGAAGGAATTATGAGTATAATTTGTGTACCAATGAGTTCTCTTATCAATTATGAATGTGATCTTATGAACTGTTGGTGATAATAAATATTAAATTTTTATCTAAGTAGGGTAAATTAAAACTGTGATATGATTTTAGGAAATGTATAAATCACATGGGCGAGTGTAAAAAGTTTTTAATAGGATGTGAAAATGTGTATGTTGTTTGTAATAATTGAATGGAGTTCACTAGGATTTTATGGAGTGCTACATAAAGACTAGCATAACTCTACCCAATTGCCATAGGTATGCATATTTGTCGGAAGGATAGGGAGAGGGACCGACAGATATCCTACCAATTAAAGATTATACATTAGATAGATACCCTATCAGTTAGGGTTATACATTGCATTAATTACCCTACTAATAAGGGGTTATAACTTGCACAAATACCTAGCCAATTAAGGATTATATCACATAGACATACCACCAATGGAGGTTATGCACTAGTCGGATATCTTATCAATGGAAGTTTTGGATTAGTTAGATTCCTTGTCATATAGGGATTATGCATTAGCATTCAATCATCTGTAAGTTTATGATTAAAGGCATAATCAAATATGTTGTTGAATTAGGATAATTTTGATTATTGTTATAAATACAAATATTTTATTTTAGAAATTATGGATACTCTTACTATTACCTTATTGGCAAATTTTATAATGCTTTTGAATGTTTGTAGGTAATATTGTAAATAATGGCAACTTTAAGGCATATGAACATTGTATAAGGGCGTAAGAGTTGTATATAGCGAAGTTGAATAGTTGGTATTAAGATCCTATTTCTAAAAAAATAATTGTTGCCCAGATGTAGCAACCCAAGAGGGGGGTGAATTGGTATTTTAAAAATTAATTACTTGCGCAGATATGTGCTTATCACTAATCAAAATTTAATCGGCAGCGTGTAGTGAAGTGAACACAATAATATCACAAAAATTATGCAAGCAATCACAAACACAGAAAGTTTATAGTGGTTCAGTGCCAAAACCAGCACCTATATCTACTCCCCAAAAATCCTTTGGGAATTTCACTCCAATCGTAACAAACGATTACAACCTCTAGCCTTCCCGGCTAGCCCTCTTATTTATACGGCACGAGGCAGCCAAACCCCTAGCCTTCCCCAGCTAGTCCTCTTGTTTCACAGCATAAGGCAGCCAAATCCCTAACCTTCCCCGGCTAGTCCTCTTATTTTACGGCACAAGAAAGCCAACCCCTAGCCTTACCCAGCTAGTCCTCTTGTTTATGGCACAAGAAAGCCTTACAAAAAGAATATCAAGATTTAAGTATAAGAAGCTCCTAAAATGAGTAAATAAAACAATGAAAAATCACTTTACAGATTCGGAGCTTTTGGCTTCTTCTTTGGGATGAAGCTTTGAGGAATGAATGAAGCCTTCTTGTGGTTGTTGGAGATTTGGATGATGCCTTCAATAAATTTGAAACTCCTCTTTGTAAGCTCTTGAATGCACCAGATCTCTTCTTTAAATGTTATCAACCACTTGAATCAACACTCCAATAGCTCTTAAAATGATTAACAAATGAAAGCTCAACACTAACTTCTCACAAGGATTTTAATAAGATTCTCACATGATTTTTTATATGATTTTCTCCTCTATTTCATCCTCTTTTCAAATCTCATTTTCTTCTTGTAATTGCAGCTATTTAAAGCATTCCAACATCAAAAATATCTGTTAGACTCAATTGGAATAAATGGAAAGTAAAACGAAAAGAAAATATAACCGTTGTAAAATGTTTCCCTTGAGTATTGAATGCACTGAATCCATTTGAGAAAGGAAGATCTCTGCCATAATCCAAGAGATCAAAAGTTAGTATAGTTAAAAATAGAAATCAATTAAAAGAAGAGAGAGAGTAAGAGAGCATGCCCAAATATCAGAGAGGTAGCTGACTGGAAATAATTCCAGTTAGCTGCTTGTTGAAGACGCATGGCCATAGAGAGGAACAGGATACCATAAGCTAGCTAACTCCTTAGCTAGCTAACCAATGGAGTCACACAGCCAGGAGATCATTCAAGAAACACTAGCTAGCTCTCTAGCTAGCTAAGGCAAAAAGTCCACAGCTTGATATTCATCCCATGAGAAGGTAGTTAGCTTTCTAGCTAACTATGGCAAAAGCTAGTTAGCTCTTTAGCTAACTAACCACAAATTTATACAGCCTGGAGTTCATTTCAAAAGGCATTAGTTAGCTCTCTAGCTAACCAAGCAAAAAGTAGTTAGCTCTCTAGCTAACCAAGCAAGAAGTAGTTAGCTCTCTAGCTAACTATCCAAGAATCCAACGTTCATGAACAGAGGGGCCTCAAAAAGTAGTTAGCTCTCTAGCTAACTCAAGCATTTATCCACATGGCTTAAAGAGAGAGGTAGTTAGCTCCTTAGCTAACTCCTCTATTCATCCTCACGGCTTGGAGAAATCCTGCAAGAAATAGTTAACTAACAATAAAAAGTAGTTAGCTTCCAAAGAAAATTAGTTAACTAATAAGGCATTCTGGCTAGCTAAGAGAGACAATCAGCGAGCTCCCCAGTTAACTAAAAATAAGCATGGTTCGACCAACACTGTAATAGAAAAAGATAGTTAACTAAAAGAGAGTCTCAGCTAGCTAGTCAACTAACTATCTTTAGCATGCATTCGGCTAGCATAGTAACAGGGAAAAGTAGTTAGCTAAGAAATCCATTCAGCTAGCTAGGAGAAGGAGAAAGCTAGCTAACCAGCTAAATAACAAGGTAAGAGTAAAGTAGCTAACTAGAGAGGAAACTCAGCTAGCTAAGGAGGCCAAGCTAGCTAACCAGTTAACTGTTTCACAAATCCACATGGTTTTAAGAATTACAGAAATGCCATTAACAGCTTTCAACAGGATTTACAAAAATGCCACTGACAGCCTTCAGTGGAATTTACAGAAATGCCACTGACAGCCTTCAGTGGAATTTACAGGATTGTCATGCAATGCTTTAAGAAACAATTTTCACATGATAAATTATCAAATATAGATTTAGTCATTTGGGAAATGAATGATCAAATATTGAAGAACCATGATAAAACATTTGGGCTTGAGGAAAAAACATTTGGAATACAAATCCATTGGCTCATTTGAAAATGTTTTTCATGCTATAAGAAACAATACAATAGTTCATGCAAAGGTAGTTATAGTCATTTATAAAACAAATATTTTGTGATACTTTTTGAAGCAAAAGTTCATTTGAAAAATTCATTTGCCCTTTTCAAAACATCTGGACTTGTAAAAATATAATCACATTACCTTCATTTTACCTTTGTAATACCTTTCTTTTGATATGTAGAGTAATCCAATTCGGAGTAACATTATCTTGATGATTCACCTGAAATTTGTTTAACTTAACCATAAGATTATTAGTATCATACTTAATTGTTTTGTAATCATCAAAGTCAATATGAGATCAACAATAATAAAGAAGTGTGATAATTGAACCTTACCTTATTTGAATATATTGGCTTGTTCATATAACTAGTATTGTTTAGAAAATTTATTTAATTATTATTTGAATTATCTAGTTAAGATGTTCATTGGATGTCGAGTGCATTATTTAATTTCTTTTCTTCTTTCAGATGTTAATAAGACATTGATGATAGTGCGATTAGCCATATGAGCCAAGCATTCACGTAGACTAGGATTAGTAGTTGATTTTTTCTTTATCTAAAATTAAAGAAGTTGGTGATATTAGTTTTGTAAATAAGATTCTTGGAGATTTATTATTAGCATGTTAATTAAAAAGTCTAAATTTTTGTTACTTACATTTCATTGCTTTGTTCTTTATTTTGATATTCTTTTGCAACCAAGAAGCTTTTGTTCTCAACTTTTTTTGTCTTTTCTTTCTCATCAATTGATATCAAAGCCACTAGTCCTTGTTTATACGCTAAAAAAAGTCTCTCTACACCGCGCAGTATAGGAGCATGCATACCATATGCGGTGATTGGCCATGCATACATGCGGCTACACATGATGTACAAAAAAGGATAAAAATATCCTTCGATATGTGCGGTCAATCACCGCATGCGATGCATGCATTTTTCATCGAGTGTGGTGCACACAGAGCTTTCCTTATATGCTTAGCTAGAGATGAGAATAGCACAAACAATGCAATTTATCCCATCTACATAGAGGTGGTTGTTGGGCCCAATTTTATGTTCTTTTGAGTTATATCATTGAAAAACTCCTTGTGCACCGCGCGCGGTGCAGGAATGTATGCATTATGTGTGGTGATTGATTCGTTCATGCGTATAGCCAAGCATATGATGCAAAAAGAATAAAAATATTCTTGTTATATATGTACATGCAAGTGTCCTGCATCGCGGACAGTGCGCACAAGAAGTTTCCTATATCATTAGATCAATTCTATAGAAAATTTTCAGTACACAGACGCCCTAATGCTGTGCCCCCTTGCTTCCCTTCTTAGACAGAAAAGAAACACAAGAAAAAGGGTGTTGTGAGTGACAATATTGTAACTGAGAGTGAAGAAATCTTGCCAAGCTTTTATTGATAAGAAAACTATGTACAAGAAGCAGGATTGTACCAGGTCTCAAGGTTGGTTCAAGAGAAAATAAAATGCGCTTCAGTTGAACATCTGGACCCTCACCTTTCTCAGGTACATTTTAGACAAACATGCTCATGCGACTAACATTTACCTACCCACTAAAGGCTCCTAAAAGCAGCCAATTAGTTTGGTATTTAATTTGCCAGCCCCAAGAATTTGCTAAGAGGGATGGTAGGCATGGTCAACTAGCTAATTAAAAACCCAGAAAGGTTTTTGGATTTCTATTGCAGGTTCAACATCTCAGGCCTTTTCTTCTGCCTAATTAATTTGTTATCGGATTAAAATTATATAATTTTAAATTTTTTTAAAAAAATAATCAATATCAGATAAATTTAAGTTATAAGCATGTTAAACTTATCTATCTCATAACTATTTTTTGAAATATTACAAATATTCTCAATCAACCTCTTATTTAGAGCGCCTAAACATCCTACGTACTTAAGTGCTCCTTTCTATCAATAACCGCACACGTACCAAGAGCAGGAAGTGTAGAGGCTAAAGGTTAACATTTTTATTTATCTATGAAATTCCTTTCCTCTCTTATTGTAATGGCAATATAATGTTCATTCGTTGGCTAATGAAGCAAAGAATCGTTTGATAAGTGAAGAAAGAGTTCAATTCGGCTACACTTACATTATCCAAATATGTCTTGAAGCTATTTTTCATTTTTTTTCTTTTTCTTTTGATTTTAAAATTTATTATTCATGTAGATCCAACGGTAGAAGGGAAGATCAGAGCCAAGCTTAGATTGTGGAAGAAAGGATTTAATACTAGGATGTACCCTTTTAGCTTCAAGATCTCTTTCTTCTAATTTCTTTAAATATTTTTATGCAAGAATTGTATGGTATTCAGCCTTAAAAAGAAAATAATAATTGATTGTCAAGAGATGTATTAGCCCGGGAAAGACATATGGATAATATCAGAGCTTAACTCATGAATATAGTCTGAGAAGGAACTTTTGCAGCAGGTACATCGATTTAAAGCTAAATGAATGGCTCACAAGGGATTAATGAATGTGAAAATAATACCAAAAGAACTGAATTAGTGGCTAATCTAAATTATTTTTCTTGACTTTGGGGAAGAAATTAGCAACAGAAAACAAGTGGGACTATCCTCAAAGACACTAGCAATATTAGGTCCATCTCATTGATATAAATCGGTAATTAACAATAGGTGAACAATTCCACGTCATAGGGTTATGGTTGATGAACAAGCCAATATTTTTTTTCTAATCAATTCCATAATTGTCTGTTTACATACAAGTAGGCCTCTTTCAATCAATTGGCAACACAACTATCATAAAAAAAACTCTGTGCACTGGAGTAGTGCAGAAATGCATGCATCACGCACGATAATTAATTCATGCATATGTATAGCTATACTGTAGTATAAAAAGAATGAAATTATTTTTAACTTATACAGGATTCACACAGACTTTTCAGCTATCATATGTTTGCTAGTTGTAAGATCAAATGTCACATTTAATTCTAGCCACAAGAAAAAGTCTTTGTGCATGATGCAAGCGGTAATTGATTCGCGGTGCATTCATCAAAAATATTTTCATTATTTTTGCATGTATGCGCACAAGATGCACATTTTACATTGCATAAATAATTTTTTTCCTTATAAAATTTGAAGTAAAAACTATAATTTTTATATACAGTGATATATTTAATGAATCTAAATAACTATTTTTTCAAGAGAAATTCAATGAAACCTTTCATTGCTTGAAAGGCCACCATATAGTCTAACATGATTTTTTTTTTTTTACACATACATCAAAGCGGACATCATAATAGATAATAATAATAATAATAATATAGTTTATTCAGTCAAACAGTCAAACGAACACGAAGCAGTCATTTACCATCCTGTTCCAACGGCCACGCTCTAATATTCCCCAAATCCAACGGCTTGGACCCCATTTCTTCTTCCCTCCTCCAACGTACCGTCCGAGAGCCCCATCCAATATCTCTCTTCTTTGGACCCCCCGAAAGGTCGAGAAAACCTCAAGCCTCTCGACCCCCATCCCACCAAGCTGAGAGCGAAGAGAGAAAGGGAGGCGGAGAAAACTAGAGAGAGCCATGGCCGCTTCCACCTCCGTCACCGCCGCCCAGGCCCTCGTCGGCCGCGCCATCTCCGGCCACCCCACCCCCTCCACTTCCCACCCGGACCGTCTCGCCTTCGGCCTCAGCTCCCTCGCCGGCCACGCCCTCAAGGCTCCTGCCGCCCCCCGCTTCCAGAACCGGCGCCCGCAGTCCGCCTCCCGGCCTCGCCGCGCCACCGTCACGAGGGCGGCGGCGGTGGAGACGCTAGAGGGAAAGGCCGCCACGGAGGCCCTGCTGGAGAAGTCGATCAACACGATCCGGTTCCTGGCCGTCGACGCCGTCGAGAAGGCTAACTCCGGCCACCCGGGGCTCCCTATGGGGTGTGCCCCTATGGGCCACATCCTCTACGACGAGGTCATGCGCTACAACCCCAAGAACCCCTACTGGTTCAACCGCGACCGCTTCGTGCTCTCCGCCGGCCACGGTTGTATGCTCCAGTACGCCCTTCTTCACCTCGCCGGCTACGATAGCGTCTTGGTGAGCCTCCTATCTCTTCTTCTTCAAATCTTGTTTTCTATATTTGATGAGTAGAAGAGCAAAGAAGGCAGCAACTTGATGCTAGTCTGAGGCTTGTTTCTATATTTGCCGAATATAATAGCAGAAAAGACGGCAACGCTAGTCTCAGTCTTTCATATTTGATGAGAAGAAAAGCCAACAAGATGGCATCCCGATGTTAGTCTGAGGCTTTTTCTAGATTTGACGAGTAGAATAGCAGCAAAGATGGCAACTTGATGTTCTTCCGAAGCTTATTTCTAGATTTGATGAGTTGAATGGCGGGAAAGATGGGAACCTGATGTTGTTCTCTTGTTTCCAAGTATTCTGTTCTGTTCTTGGATTCAAGAATTAGGATTAGATAATTAATTTTTTACTCATGTTTTTTGATCCTTGATTGGTAACAAGAGGCATGTCTCCCTTGGGTTTGTCCAAAATTTGATTCTGATTACCTAATTCGTAGCTTTTGCTTTATTGAAAAGTTTCTTTCTCTCTATGTATATTTGTTCGCGTTCCTCATTAGGACAATAAAGTTTACAGTGTAGTTTGTTTTTATTCCGGCAGAAGAATGAAGAAGGAACAAGACTAAGAGGGAAGCCTAAGCAATATACTTTTGGCGACACCTTGATGTTTGTTTGCAATTTTGCTATGCGATGTTTGACTATCAGATTTCATATCTATCGTTGAACTCGAAGTGGATGGTTTCATAACTTCAATACGACCAAAGATTTTGCTGCATAACATGGTTTCGGCAGCTCAACCTGTCGATCTGAATTCATTGATAGTGTTAGTTGCACTTTAATCTTTTACCAATGTTTTGATGCTCAAATTTGATATCCTAGGAGAATTAGTTGGAACCTATGGTTTGAGTTCACTGATCTGGCGTTTGCTTTATCTCTAATTGGTGGCTTCAATCTGATATTTTAGGAGGAAGATTTGAGGGCATTCCGGCAGTGGGGAAGCAGAACTCCTGGTCATCCTGAGAATTTCGAAACTACTGGAATTGAAGTCACCACAGGTTTGCTTCCTGAACCGATCCTGACATGAGCAATCCTGTACTGTAGAGAATATAATGGTGTCATGCGTCCCACTTTTTGTTTTTAGTATAAAATGTTTCATTTCCTCTGGTGGCTGGTGGAATGGTGTAGGTCCTCTTGGTCAGGGTATGGCAAATGCTGTTGGATTGGCACTTGCTGAGAAGCACTTAGCTGCCCGTTTCAATAAGCCTGACATGGAGATTGTTGATCACTACACGTAAGAACTCCACATACTCATTTTTCAGCTGTATTCCATATTGCTTATCTATTTAAGTAGACATAGTTCGTATGGCTAATTTGATATACTGATGGCCTTAGGTGTATGGCTAATTTGATATACTGATGGCCTTAGGTATGTTATACTTGGGGATGGTTGCCAAATGGAGGGCATTTCTAATGAAGCTTGTTCTCTTGCTGGGCACTGGGGCTTGGGAAAGCTGATTGCTTTTTACGATGACAATCACATTTCCATTGATGGAGACACAGAAATTGCATTTACTGAAGATGTAAGTACCCGTTTTGAGGGCCTTGGCTGGCACACTATCTGGGTGAAAAATGGTAACACAGGATATGATGAAATCCGTGCTGCAATAAAGGAAGCAAAGGCTGTCAAAGACAAGCCCACAATGATCAAGGTCTGTTAAGATTGCGTAGTTTTTCAAATAAAGGAGGTGGTGCAGGTTCGCTTCAAAGTTTGTTAGAAATCTTGCTGAATTATTATTATTATTTTATTTTTTCAGGTAACCACTACCATTGGATATGGGTCTCCAAACAAGGCAAATACGTACAGTGTACATGGAAGTGCATTGGGTGCCAAGGAAGTTGAGGCAACCAGGCAGAACCTTGGATGGCCTTTTGAGCCTTTTTTTGTGCCTGAAGATGTGAAGAGGTCTGCAAACTTTTGTTAGTGTGCCTTTTATTTGGCAGATGAATCTGAGTCTTTTGTGGATAATGGATGTATTGGACCTTTCTGTCTCAGTCACTGGAGCCGCCATGTCCCCGAAGGTGCTGCTCTTGAAGCTGAATGGAATGCCAAGTTTGCAGCATATGAGAAGAAATATAAAGAGGATGCTGCAGAGCTGAAGCAGATCATTACAGGAGAACTGCCTGCTGGATGGGAGAAGGCTCTTCCGGTGAATGTTTCATTTACTTTCGCTGTCCAATCTTCAATGGATATTTAAAATGGAAGCAGCATTATATATTGACATTTACCTTTGGCACTTAATACCCTTCTTTTGCAGACATACACGCCTGAAAGTCCTGCAGATGCCACTAGAAATCTATCTCAGCAGTGCCTGAATGCTCTTGCTAAAGTACTCCCTGGATTCCTAGGAGGTAGTGCTGATCTTGCATCCTCGAACATGACATTGCTGAAGATGTTTGGTGACTTCCAGAAGGACACACCTGAGGAGCGGAATGTCCGTTTCGGCGTTAGGGAACATGGAATGGGTGCCATAAGCAATGGCATTGACCTCCACAGCCCGGGTCTCATCCCTTACTGCGCTACTTTCTTTGTCTTCACAGACTACATGAGAGCTGCCATAAGGATCTCAGCCTTATGTGAGGCAGGAGTCATCTATGTGATGACACATGATTCCATTGGTCTTGGAGAAGATGGACCCACCCATCAGCCCATTGAGCATCTGATTAGCTTCCGAGCCATGCCCAACATTTTAATGCTCCGTCCAGCGGATGGGAATGAGACTGCTGGGGCATACAAGGTTGCAATTCTCAACAGGAAGAAGCCATCGATCCTCGCTCTCTCACGTCAGAAGCTTCCTCAGCTTGCAGGAACATCAGCTGAAGGAGTTGCGAAGGGAGGATATATTATTTCAGACAACTCATCTGGTAACAAACCAGATCTCATTATTATGAGCACTGGCTCTGAATTGGAGATTGCCGCAAAGGCTGCAGATGAGCTGAGGAAGGGGGGGAAACAAGTCAGAGTGGTGTCACTTGTCTGCTGGGAGTTGTTTGATGAGCAATCTGATGAATACAAGGAGAGTGTCCTCCCTGCTTCCGTCACTGATAGGATCAGCATCGAAGCAGGAGCCACGCTTGGATGGCAGAAGTTCTTAGGGACCAAGGGCAAGGCTATTGGGATCGACCGATTTGGGGCAAGTGCACCTGCTGGGCGGATATACAAGGAATTCGGCTTAACTGCAGAGAAAGTTATTGAAGTAGCCAAGTCTCTGTAAGATCAGCTTGTCTATTGTCATTTGTGTCTCATGGCTATGAGGAGAACGTAGGTTCCAGAAACCATGCTACGAGGATTTAGAAGGCACTGGTGGGGAGGAAGCCAGTTTTGGCAGATTGAGCCTGGCTTTTGGCCTGTAATAAAGTCCTTCTTATTTCCTTGAACCTTTTTCCATTTTATAATTCATGAAGTTGAGTCTTCTTCTTGGTCTCATTTAATGGAACAGTTGCATCTGATGATTGTATCAAACTGTGCTCTGTTAATCTATTGATTTTCGAATGTTTTCATAGAAAAATCTTTGAGATGTCATTCTGAAACAATGGCATTGGACCTGCTCTATCTTGTCCGTTTGGTGGTAAAGCATTGATTCTTTCAAACAGAATGTCTTGGTTGATGTTGGTGTTTTAATGTCAGTTCTTCCTTCCCTACGCATCTTTAAAGCAGGATTTTAAATTTGTCTTCAAAATAAAGTTCTTCTCCTTTCTTCACCCCCATTGCTTTGTTTATCATTCATTCTACATGTTCTTGCCCAGTGTGCTTATATGTTTTGGAACCTTTCATGTGAACCTGAAGACATGGCTGCAGATGGACGAGATGGGCTGGTTGTTCCAATGGATAGTGTTGTGATGCTAGCCGTGCAAAGAGGCTAAGATGAGCACCGTCCACTAATTGGCTCTCCTATGGGCGGTAGGCATGAGTATCTTCTATGACCACAACATTTGTGGCTGGAGATGGGTGGAGTTAATCTTCGCTATCCATCTTGTCATCTTCTAGAGGGGTTCAGTTTCTCAGGAGTTGCTATCATCATCTTCTCTCCCTTTTTTCTCAGCCTTGCTTTTCCTACCATCGCTTTTAGGTACCACCTCAGGAATATGCTATGATTCCGACAATGGGAGCTGCTTGTTATATATTCTCACATCAATTGGAGTTTACTAGATTGAAGTTGCTTTTCACTGCACCATATATTACTGATGAGATCTTGTTGTCTTTGACTTTTTCTTTTCAGAAGATAAATCTATGCAGTAAAATTTCATATTTCCTTGGATTGGGATGGTGTGTTCTGCAATATCAAAAGCATTGTACTTTTTGGTTCATAGCATCAGTTGGAGTCTGATATCCTCCTTTATGAAATAGACATTGATCTGAGGTTCTACTTTAGGCAATAGCCAGAGGATAAGGTGTGCTCTGCAACTCATATTGTCAGTTCTGCTTGATAGAACTAGAGATGACCTACTTAACATTCACCACCTTGCGTTAAATGCTGCAGGACCTTTGCAACATTAGTTGAGAAGATATAATTGGCTGAATAGCTTCGGAGATGGTGCTCCAGATTGGTCTAGAATGTGTTGCAATTGTCATCATTGGGCTGATTTATTATTCCACAGCAACTCTGAGAATATTGATGATGATTTATGTGGGAATTAGATAACAAAAAAAAATAACATGGAACTTATGTCAGATATTGGCACAAGTTACCGAATGGACTTTGCTTCTAGTGATGATGCAAGATCAGAAAAAAATTCTATCATAAATATAAGCATTTTGACTCGATGGCAGATAACAAACTACCTTGGTCAACGATAGCATGGATTTGTTTGAGCATTGAAAAAGGAATATAGGTGAAAACCAGGAGGAATATGAGAAGAAATCAGCTTTATTAGTGGTAGCACTAATCTTCTTGGATGGTTGATGTCCAGTGACCATTGGTTATCTGAAAGCCAAAACGATCACATGAGGTCTGTTGAGGGGTAAAATCATCATTACGTTAATAATCGTGCAAGAGGTTAGGATCAACCTGACTCTCACTCGCTATGCAATGCCCGCTAGAAATGAGTCAGCCATTATACCTCGGTGAATCGAAGCACTTTAGCCCCTCGACGAACCAAGGATTCTTCGGGTGTGCCTCGCCAGCCGAGCTATCCCAGTGCCTCGGTCCTAGTCCGAGTGATCTCTGTCTCTATGCCTCGGTCCTAGCCCGAGCGAGCCTAATCTCTCGGCCTCGCTAGCCGAGCTATCTCAATGTCTCTGGCCTCGCTAGCTGAGCCATCTCAATGTCTCTCGGCTCGACTCCCGTCGGCCTCAACCCAAGCGACCTCTATCTCTTGGCCCTAGCCCGAGTGATATCTACACCTCTACGGAATCAAACCATCCTGACGCCCGGCTTACTCCTTTGTTATACCTCGGTGGGCCGAGTCATCGGATGCCTCGGCAAACCGAGCCTTTCCATACCTCGGCGATCAGGCCATTTTCTGTGATAGCCTTCTCGGCCGTCGATACACTAACTAACAAGATGCGGATCCTACGGCTTCATAACCGCCTGATTCAAATCAATCCTCTAACTAACAAGATGTGAATCTTATTGACCTCATAACAAACTGGATTTGAATCCTAACGGCTTTTGGACCCACGATGCCTCCAAGGAATCAAGTGATCCTCTATAAATACGATCGTCTTCCGACTTCTCAGGTACACGCGCTTGCATATTCACCCACTCTTTATCTACCTCTGCTCACCCCTTTCCGCCATTAACATTCTGCTCAGAGCTCTTGAAAGGCCACCCTGGAGAAACTCTTCAGTGGGAGCCTTCTCCCCATATTTGTTCGTTATTGATCTCTGCTGACTTGAGCATCAGAGGGTCTTCCGCAAAGGCCACCCCCAACGCCTCTCGCATGAGGACTGTTTTGCAGGTTCGCCCAGGCGGGAGCCCACTCTGAAACTCGACCGCGCCCAAGTCGGAGGACAGATTTCAGCAACAACAAAATGGCGCTAGAGGAAGGGTCCTCAAGTCCCATAAACTTGTGATCCAAGAGATAAGGGTCTAGATCTTGAAGAGAACCCCTCCAATGGCCAATCGAAGAAAGGTTACTTCTGAAGCCCGGGACCAGGTCGCCTCCCAAAGACCTGATCCGGTGAGCGGTGTAGCGCCACCGCCACCACCAGTTGAGACTTTATCACCACCGGCAGCCCCAGTGACCCAGGACCAGTTTGCCTCACTGGTCCAGCAGGTCCAAGCTCTGACCCATCTGATCCAGGGCCGCTTTGAAGCTCCCCATCCAGCTACTCCTACTCTGCACCTTTCTGAGGAGAATGCGGCCCCGTTCACCCAGCGATCTCTTCTTCCGGTCTGCATGGGGTTGCGGACCCCCTCGTTGCCCTAAGGGAGCTGAGCCAGTCCCGCCAAGGGTATGCGGCAAGGATCTCCCTAGATCTCGTCGGGCCCGATCCTTCTCTCCGGTGTTCTTTTGTCACGACTCGACACCGTCTCAGTATTCTCCTCGCCCAGCCCCTCTTGCTATGCCTGAGGAGGAGATCCGCCGACAACTCCGGAGATGCGTCAGGAGTTGGACGCTGCCAAGCAGGCCCAGCTGCTTTAGCATAAGGTGGAGCAGGGCATTCCCTTCTCCAAGGAGATTATGGGGGAAGTGATTCTCTCCCATGTTAAGCTACGCGCCATCGAACCTTATCATGGATCCTCCGATCCCGACACCACCTCAGTAGCTTCCGATCGATCATGATGTTCCATGGGGCATTAGATGCGATCCTCTACCGCGCCTTCCTTTCCACCCTCAGGGGGTCCGCTCGAACCTGGTTTAATGCCTTAAAACCAGGTTCCATTGGTTCATTTGATGAGCTGAGCCACCTCTTCATCAGTCAGTTCATCAACAGCCATCGTCACCGACAGAGATTTAACTCCCTTTCCGAGGTTAAGCAGAGAGAGGGGGAGTCCTTGAAGAACTATCTCGGCCGTTTCAATACGGCCATACTGAAAGTGGATCACCTTAACCATGAGGTGGCCATGTCCCCCTAGCAGGTGGAGTGTTAAAGGATAGTGACTTTTACCTAGCGTTGGAGGTCAGCTACCCTCCGAACCTCTCCGATATGATGGCCCTGGCAGACAAGTACATCAGAGTCAGGAATCGCGGAGGGCTGCCCGTGCTGAACTGGCAAGGAAGAAGGAGTCCAAGGGCTCGGACAAGCACCGATCTGCCCGCCAGCCGAGCCCACCTTGCCGCCAAAGGGTTTCGCCGCCACCACCGAGGAACCGCACCCGGAGCCCACCTAGGAGGTTCAACCGGTTCACCCTGCTCACTGCCCCGAGGGCGGAGATCCTCATGGAGATAGAGCGTCAACTCCCTCGACCGCCTCCTCTCCGAGGAAATGCGGCCCGGAGAGACCCCACCAAATACTGCTGCTACCACCGGAACCATGGCCACGATATCGAGGAGTGCTGGCAGCTAAAGAATGAAATCGAGAGGCTCATCCAGCGGGGTAGACTGGACCAATTCAGGAGAGCACCCGAGCCAAGAAATGGGGGTGACCGCCAGCCCGAGCCTTAGTAGCCTCCTCCGAATCCTCCGGTCGCTGGCCACATCAATGTGATCAAGGCAGTCGATAGTCCGTTGAGCTGGCGGGATGATGAAGAAGGTTCAGCGCCAAAGATAGCACGGACTAATGAGCTCTCCTTCTCCGACAATAACCTCCAGAAGATACAGTTCCCGCATGACGATGCGTTGGTTGTATCTCTCAATCTAAACAATTATGATGTAAGCCGGATCCTTATTGATAGTGGGAGCTCTGTCAATGTTTTGTATCTCGATGTGTTTGCGAAGATGAAACTGCTCATGGAGAATCTCCGAGCTATGGACTCCACCCTAATGGGGTTCACCAGCGATGTTATTACCCCAGAGGGGGTCGTGACCTTGACGGTCCGCGCGGGAACTTGGCCTCGCGTTGCCACTGTTCACACAGATTTTTTGGTGACCAAACTTCGGTCGCCCTACAATGCAATCTTTAGGAGACCTGGCCTGATGTCTCTTGGAGCTGCTGTCTCATCCCACATCTAGCTATAAAGTTCCCTACCGGATGGGGAGTGGGAGTAGTTCGAGGAAGCCAAGCTATAGCTCAGCAGTGCTTCGTCACCAGCCTTCAGTCCAAACTATCCGAGGTTGATGGGCTGGACGCTCGGGAGGATTTTTCCGAGCAACGGGAAGAACCAGCCGAAGAGCTGGAGGAGGTACCGCTGAACGAAGCTCGCCCGACCAAACCATAAAGATCGGGTTGCAACTGAAAGGGAAACCTCGGCTAGAGCTGATCGACTTTCTTTGAAGGAATGCTGATGTCTTCGCCTGGTCCGCTTCTGATATGCCGGGGATCAGCCCAGATGTTCTCGTCCACCGTCTTAATGTGGACGAGATGTCCCGGCCCGTAAAACAGAAGAAAAGGAGCTTCGCCCCTGAGCGACAGAAGGCAATTGAGGAAGAAGTCGACAAACTTATCAAGACGAATTTCATTCGGGAGGTAAACTATCCTAACTGGATGTCGAATGTCATCATGGTGAAGAAGTCGAACGGTAAGTGGCGGATCTGCATCGACTTCACCGACCTCAACAAAGCATGCCCGAAGGACAGCTTCTCTCTCTCTCGGATTGACCAGCTTGTAGATGCTACCTCAGGTCATCAGATGCTGACCTTCATGGACGCCTATTCAGGCTACAACCAAATCCGAATGGCGCCCGAGGATGAAGAGAAGATCACCTTCATAATCGACCGAGGTACTTATTGTTACCGTGTCATGCCTTTTGGTCTGAAAAATGCAGGTGCTACTTACCAAAGGCTAGTTAACAAGGTCTTCAAGGAGCAGATTGGCCGAAACATGGAGGTATATGTTGATGACATACTGGTCAAAAGCAAAGAAGCATCCAGCACATTGAGGATCTCTCTGAGAGCTTCATGACGCTCCAAAAATATCGGATGAAGCTCAACCCAACTAAGTGTGCCTTCGGCATCAATTCTGGGAAGTTTCTGGGCTTCATGGTTTTTCAGCGGGGCATTGAGGCCAATCCGCAGAAGATTCAGGCCCTTCGACAAATGGCGCCCCCTGCATCCATCAAAGAGGTCCAGCGCCTGACTAGTAGGATCGCGGCCCTCAACCGCTTCATGGCTCGGTCAGCCGAGAGATGCCTTCCTTTCTTTAAGGTTCTCCGATCAGTCAAGAATTTCCAATGGTCTCCTGAGTGTCAGAAATCGTTCGAGGACCTCAAGAGGTATCTCGGCTCTCCACCCCTCCTCAGCAGTCCGAATCCGGGGAAATGTTGTTTCTGTACTTAGCAGTTTCGGAAGGCGCGGTTGGCTCAGTGTTGGTCAGAGAAGAGAACAAGACCCAAAAGCCGATCTATTATGTCAGCAAATTGCTCCGAGACGCAGAGACGAGGTACACCCGGATCGAGAAGTTGGTTTTGGCCCTGGTAACGTCAGTTCGGAGGCTATGACCATATTTTCAAGCACATTCTATGATGGTCCTTACCGACCAACCCATCAAAGTGGTGGTCCATCATCCGGAGACATCAGGGAGAATGGCTAAATGGGCCGTCGAGCTAAGCGAGCATGACATCCGATACCAACCTCGCCCGGCCATCAAAGCTCAGGTTCTGGCTGATTTCCTCCTCAAATGTACTATCTGGAGGATGGCTCCACTCCGGACTCCTCTGAGCACCCGAGATCTGACGCCTTATGGCTGCTCCACATTGACGGATTGTCTAATGCCAACGGCTCCGGTGCTGGCTTAATCCTCACCAGCCCAAAGGGGGCGACCTTCGAGTATGGCATTCGCTTCTCCTTTCCAGCCTCCAATAATGAAGCCGAGTATGAAACTCTACTCGTTGGACTCTGAATCACCCATGACCTTAAAGTAAAGAAGCTGAATGCCTTTACTGACTCTCAATTGGTAGCCGGTCACGTGTGGGGCGAGTTCGAGGCCTGGGAGCCGAACATGATTCGGTATCTTCAAGAGGTGCGGGACTTACTTTCCCATTTCTCTGAATTTGAAGTCATTCAAATCCCAATATCCGAGAATGCACGTGCCGATCTATTGTCTTGGCTGGCAACTACGTAATCAATGGATTCCAAGCGGAAGTTTCCCCTGAAGATTTTGGAAAAGCCCAGCATCGCGGAGGCTGACTGAGTGATGCAGGTCGAGGTCGAACCATCTTGGTTTGATCCCATATTTAAATATCTTAGAGAAGGGTCGCTCCCAGCTGACTGAAAGGAAGCAAGAAGGCTGAAATTGTAGGCTACCCATTATGTGCTGATCAACGATCAACTGTATAAGCGTCCTTCTCCATGCTGCTGCTTAAGTGCCTTCGTCCATCGAGGCCGATTATGCCCTTTGGGAAGTGCACGAGGGAATTTGCGGCAACCATCTGGAGAGCCGATCCTTATGTTACAAGGTGCTGCATCAGGGGTATTATTGGCCCACCATGCAAAAGGATGCTGATGATCTCGTCCGAGCTTGCGACCCTTGTCAGAGACATTCTAATGTCCAGAGGCTTCCCTCCGCCAGTTTGGTCCCTATTTCCTCCACTTGGCCCTTTGCTAAGTGGGGTATGGACATCCTTGGCCCTTTTCCCCTCGCCACTGGACAGAGAAAGTTCTCGTTTGTCACCATTGACTACTTTACCAAGTGGGTCGAGGCCGAGGCAGTTGCCCAGATAACCGAAGCTCGGGCTAGGGACTTCATATGGAGATCCATTATTTGTCGCTTCGGCCTCCCGCATACCATCATCATCAACAATGGCAAGCAGTTTGATAACCCAAAGTTCCGAGGTTTCTACGAGGAGCATGGGATCTGTCACTGTCTCACATCGGTATGGCATCCGCAAGCCAACGGAGAAGCCGAAGTAACTAACCGAACCCTACTTCAAGGGATCAAGGCTTGGCTTGCCAGAGCCCGAGGTAGATGGGCAGACGAACTTCACCACGTCCTACGGGCCTACCGCACCACCCAGAGAATTCCCACTAGCGACACCCCATTCCGGATGGCCTTCGGCACGAAAGCCATCATCCCGTGGAGATAGGGCTCCTTTCTCCATGGGTGGAGAGCTACTCGAAGGAGGCTAACGACGAGTAGCTTCGCACCAATCTCGACCTGGTAGAAGAGATCAGAGAGAAAGCTCGAATCAGAGTAGCTGCATATCAGCAAAGAGTGGCTCGCTATCACGCCTCCAGAGTCAAAGGGAAATCCTTCTCACCCGGCAATCTTGTCCTCCGGAAAGCATCCATCTCCAAACCACTAGAACAAGGAAAGTTGTCTCCGAACTGGGAAGGCCGCTATCAAGTGGTGGAAGTCATCGGACCCGGTACCTACAAGCTCCAGGATTTAAACGGAAAATCTATTCCTCGGACCTGGAATTCAGACAATCTCCGTATATACCATCAGTAGGGTACGCTTTCTATAGACTTGCCCCATTTACAGCTTTGGCATCTTATTTCTATTATCCACGGCATGATTGCTACAATCATTTTTCCGAAAAGTCGTAATGAAAAATAGATGCTGCTTACCATTGTCGGCACAACCGAGCTATCTCCTTGAGCAGGAAATCTCCGTACCTCGGCTGGGCCAAGTCCTGAGCTAAATCTCTGTACCTCGGCTGGGCCGAGTCCTGAGTTAAATCTCCGTACCTTGGCTGGGCCGAGTCCCAAGCTAAGTCTCCGTACCTCGGCTGGGCCGAGTCCTAAGCTAAATCTCCGTACCTCGGCCGGGCCGAGTCCGATTCCACGAAGCCTCGATATGGCCAAGTGCTCCCAGTATGGCTGGGAGCTGAGTGATCTACAAGCCTTGGACCGAGTTTGGGCAGCTTACAAGCCCCGGCCGGGCCAAACGCCATAAAAGCCGTGGTGCCACGTGGTGCACCAGGATAAGAAAATACACATCAGAGCATGCCGAGTGCGCCCTCGAGTTATTATGGAAAGAGATCTCTATGTGATCTCGAATCGGAGTCTTAAATGCTGAAAAACGGCCTGCAAATCTCCGAGATATGGACGAGCCTGGGAAATCCCCGATGAAAAAGGCGTCCTCCCCCCCAATGAAAGTCGGATGCTTATCTCCCATGCAAAATCAACTCACCTTGAAAAAGACAAAATGCCGGCAGAGCAATAGAAAGGCACAGAAGCCAAGTACTCCTTAATAAAGACATGTCGCCCAGGCCAAGATCTCCTGCTCCAGCCCGAAACTGAACCCTCTGCTATGCCTCGGCCTAAATCGAGACATTTCTTTTTTGGCTAAAAGCCAAGATATTCTCCTTACTTCAGGAAAAACCGAGGCATCTCCTTTTGATTCGGTAAAAACCGAACGTTCCCTTATCTCCCGGTCCTGACTGAGATAGCTACCTTTGCCTCAACGCTCACGGGATGCCCCTTATGCTTCGGCAAGACTGAGCAATACACTATACTCTAACTGGAACTTATGAGTTCCACTTACCTCGACCAAAATGAGCACACCATACCTTGGTCTCACCAAGATTACCAGGGATTCCCCAGGAGGATGGTTCATTTCGTAAGACTCGAACAATAAGAAAGAACGTTTCGAAGGTGGCAGCGAGCACAAAAATTGCAAAAATTCCTTTTCATTCATCACAAAAAGAGAAACAAAAAGGAAAAAAAAAAGATACATGAGCCCTCACTAGGGCTTGCCATCTTCTCCGAGCGCTGCCGAGATCCCTCCATGCTGCAGAGCTAACTCGGCAACCTGTCGCTGGAGGGATGCTACTTACCCCTCCAGCCGGCTGTTAGCCCGATAAAGGAGCTCGTTCTCTCTCATGGAAACAGCCAGGTATTGCTCAGCTGCCCTCTGGAGTCGCTCACGATCTGCGAGTAGTGATGCCAAGACCTCCCCATCGATGGTTACTGTAGTGCAGCTCCTATGGGGCCCCCCACGGCCATTGACGCCGCTGCTTGGCGCTTCAGTCGATCGCCCCTCGCCTTCAGAAGCCATCTCAGTATCTAGAAATTTTGAGAGATCAGCTGAAAAGGTGATTAACGATGGTATCCTCCCTATCCATATTTAAACTACTTCTGGCAGGTATCCCGATCGCTTGAGCCATCAGCTCCAGCGCCACTACCGCAGAAACTCGCCACGCGTCATTGCCTCGGCAGGCGCTCACAGGAAATGAAGAATCGCACCCCCTTTACCGAAAAGGATCAATAAATAGCGGCAAGGCATTCAACAAGCGCCCCTTCTTGGGATCAGACTCCCTTCAATCTATTGAACTCCTTCGGATTAAATATCCTCAAATAACATGGAAAAGAGGAAAAAAGGCGCATAATAAAGAAAAGAAATCTTCATTGAATTCTTCCATGGAAGGCAGACAAAGAGAAAAATAATCCAAATTAGTCCTCAGCTATCAGGGCATGGGCCCGACCTCAGAGGCATCGGAAGATGACACTGGGGAAACATGACTCGGTCCGCCCACGTTGAAGGTGACCGATCGACGAGCCTCGGGTGCCCCTGCATCGCTCGGATAGCTTTCCCCCCTTTTTTCGATCGTCCACGCCCGAATCTACAGTTGCAATAAGAGGCAGGTTAGTAAATGCTCGGCAACACCGAGCGACCTCCGTACCTTGGCAGGGCCAAGTAAAATATGTTCCTTATGAAGCCTCGGCCAAACCGAGCGATATATTATCCGATGCCTCGGCTAAACCGAGCGATATATTCCCTGATGCCTCATCTATACCGAGTGTCATATTATTCGAAGCCTCAGTCGAACCAAGTGATATATTCCTGAATAAATCCCGAGGTCTCAGCCGAACCAAGGGACACAACCCTGAAACTTCGGCCTGATTGGGCAATCTCCCAAATACCTCAACATCACTCGGGCGCCCTATGATACTTTGGCAGATGTAAGCAACCTCCTTCTACTCAATAGTAAGGTCGTACGAGCTATTTCTTTCTGTTGACCCTTGAATTGATTTTGATGATTACAAAACATATAAAGCCTAAATAAATTATGATAATCCATGATATTGCAAGTATCTTCATGTATCTTCATGTTTACAATTGTCAAGAATTTTTCATATGATGCAATGAAGTTTATTTTATCTTGTGAAGAATATAAAAATTCACTTGCCTATCTATTGAATTTTATTGCATGGCTTTGCTAGCTAGCTTCCATTCCATGCTAGTTAGCTATTTTAGTATACTCCTTGTGCTGGCCGAATTTGTTGGGAAATGAGTTAGCTGGGAAGCTAACTTCCCTTCCTTGCTAGCCACTTAGGAGTTAGCTACTTTCATGCTGGCCGAATGGATTGGGAAACAAGCTAGCTGGGAAGCTAACCTCCCCTCCATGCAAGCCGTTTGGAAGCTAACTCTCTTCTTGCTGGCCGTGAGTTTTATTTTATAAGTTAGCTGGGAAGCTAACTCTTTCCCCTTGCATGGCTGGTCACTTTTCCCTTGAGGTTAGCTCACAAGCTAACTTGTTTGTTCATGCCTTCATGCTTGGCCGTTTGGTGCTTTGTAGGAGTTAGCTTGCAAGCTAACTTCCTTCCTTCATTCCAAGGTACGTAACATGAAAAACTCTCTTCTTAGCTAGCTTGGTATTAGCTTTTTCATGTCCCAGTTAGCTCACAAGTCAACTACCTTTATGCATGATAGAATAAACCTTTATCTTAGTTAGCTTATAAGCTAACTTCCCTCCACTGAATTTCAAATCAGCCGCATGAATTTAAAATAGAGTTAGCTCACAAGCTAACTATCTTTTTGTCATGGCCTCACACCTTTATGGATAGCTAACTTATGAGTTAGCTAGTTGTCAAGAATGCTTTTTCATGAAACCATCTCCCGTAGCATTTTTTTTGAGAAAGCTAGCTTACAAGCTAACCATCTTTTCATGATTCCCTTTGGGAGTTAGCTTATAAGCTAACTATCTTTATTGCTTTCATGGCTTGGGAGTTAGCTATTTCTTGACATGAATAGGCTTAGCTAACTTATGAGTTAACTATTTTAAAGTGTTTTTCATCCTAGCCGCATGAATTCAAAATTAAGTTAGCTCACAAGCTAACTATTTTTTACATGGCCTCTTACACCTTTTCATAGCCAACTCATAAGCTAACTATTTTTAAATATGTTTCTGGTTATGAAACCGTTGGATGCTTTCTTACATGGCTAGTTAGCTCAAGAGCTAACTAGTTTGTGCCTTAGTTAGCTCCATAGCTAACTATCTTTTCTTAATAGCATGAAACCAAGGCTCACAAGCTAACTATTTTTCTCCTGGTTTCTTCTCAGCCGTGTGGACTTTGATTTGAGCTAGCTTGCTAGCTAGCTACTCTTTCCCTCCATGGTTTTGGCCGATTTCTTCTTGCCGTGGGATTTTGGAAACAAGCTAGCTAGCTTGGGAGAAAAGCTAGCTTATTGCTTCCTCCTTTTTCCATTATGGCCGCACGTTTCTCTTTTGGGAGTTGCTGAAATTTATTTCAGCTCTCTCCTCTCTCTCATTTAATGCTCTCTCTCTCTCTTTACTACTTTGATGAATGCTGACCATTTTCTTTTTGTTATGGACAGGAATCCTTCATTAGCAATGGATTTAATGCTTTCATCATTTGGGAAAATATTTCAAACGGTTTTATTTCTTCCCGTTTTTCCTTTCCTCTATTTTACCAATGAATCTAACGGATAGTTTTTTGAATGGTTTAAATAGGGATGTTCAGAAGAAATCCTTGACGAAAATTCCTACATCTTTTGACATATCAAAAACACAAAAGAGAGAAAAGAAAGAAATCAAAAGAGAGTGCTTATTGCAAGATATTTTTCGGATCCTTGAAGAGCAAGATATTGTGCTGCGAAGTTGCATCCTCCAACCCTTGCTCAAGTCGTCCAGATCCGGTGAAGCGAGTGCAAATTTCAGCTACTTCGAAAATCAACATTTGCTGCTGAAGTATTGCTTCAAAAAGTTGTAAAGTTTATCTTTGAATATTTGCTCAAATTAGGAGCTGTCTATTTTTGATAAATCTTGTATTAGGGTTAGAGATAACCCTAGTTTCTTGATTGGCTTCCTTGTGCCATTAAACAAGAGGACTAGCCGGGAAGGCTAGGGGATTGGTTTCCTTGTACCAGTTAAACAAGAGGACTAGCCGGGAAGGCTAGGGGATTTGGCTGCCTTGTGCCGTGAAAACAAGAGGACTAGCCGGGGAAGGCTAGGGGATTTGGCTGCCTTGTGCCGTGAAAACAAGAGGACTAGCCGGGGAAGGCTAGGGGTTGTAATCGTTGTGATACGATTAGTGAAATTCCCAAAGGTTTTTGGGGAGTGGATGTAGGAGCCGAGTTTGGCACCGAACCACTATAAACCTTGCTGTGTTTGTGATTGATTGATCTGTGTATTTTCTATTTCGTGCACTCCACTACACCGCTGCGAATTAATTCTGATTAAGCACATATCTGCGTTAGTCAATATATCCATTGAATTAATTAATTTTTAAATACCCAATTCACCCCCCTCTTGGGCTACTACGTCTGGGCAACAAGTGGTATCAGAGCAGCGTGCTCTTGATTCCTATAGCTTTGATAAGCTTGGAGCTAAAGATCAGTAGTAATCCAAATGGGATCTATGTTGACCGAAGGACAGTCAACTAATAGACCACCTTTGTTCAATGGAACAAATTACACTTATTGGAAAGCACGAATGAAAATATTCATTCAAGCACTTGATTATGATTTATGGGGAATCATAATTAATGGACCTCACACACCCACTGTTAAGATTGATAATATTGATATTGCAAAGCCTGAATCTGAATGGGATGAGCTAGATAAAAAATTAGCTCAATTAAATGCAAAAGCAATGAATGTTCTTTATTGTTCTCTTGATGCAAATGAGTTTAATCGTATATCTACATGCATGTCTGCTAAAGAGATTTGGAATAGACTTGAAGTTACCCATGAGGGTACTAACCAAGTCAAGGAATCCAAAATTAATATGCTTGTTCATAAGTATGAACTATTTAAAATGGATTCATCTGAAAATATCACTGATATGTTCACTAGATTTACCGACATTATTAATGGTTTAAAAGGTTTGGGTAAGTCTTATGCTAACAGTGATCTTGTGAGAAAAATTTTGAGATCTTTGCCTAGATCATGGGAAGCAAAGGTGACAGCTATACAAGAAGCTAAAGACCTCAACAATCTATCTCTTGAAGAATTGGTCGGATCTTTGATGACTCATGAACTACAACAACGTCAACACATTGATGAAGACGATTCAAAGAAGAGAAGGACCATGGCATTAAAAGGTAATGTTCAAAGTGAGGAAAGTGAAGATGAAACTAGTGAAAGTGAAAAAGATGATGATATGGCTCTCATCTCTAGAAAGTTTAAGAAATTTATGAAAAGAAAAAGATTTGGAAAAAGAAAAATATTTACTAAAGGTGATCATAGCAAGGATAAAGAAAAGAGTGAACCTCTTATATGCTATGAATGTAAGAAACCTGGACATATCAAACCAGAATGTCCACTGTTGAAGAAAGGTTTTAAGAAAGTAAAGAAGAAGGCTATGTTGGCTACATGGAGTGACAGTGAAGCAACAAGTTCGGAAGAAGAAGAAAAGACTGAAGTTGCAAATGTATGCTTCATGGCTGATGAAAATGAGGTAAGTCCTAGCTTTCTAGATGACTTTACTTTTGATGAATTGCATGGTGCATTTTATGAACTTGTAGATGATTTTGCTAAATTAAGTTCAAAGAATAAAGATTGAGAAATGAAATTAAGGAACTTACTCTTGAAAAAGAAAGAATTTCAAATAACAATGATTCTTTACTAAAGGAAAACCAAGATTTGAAAAATGAAGTTAGTAAATTAAAACCTATTATTGATAAATTTACTTTGAGTTCAGAAAAGTTAGAAATGATATTAAATAGTCAAAGGGCTGTTTACAATAGAGCTGGTCTTGGATACAATCCTACTATAAGACAAAAATTTTTGAAAAATATTTATGTGCATGCTGATGATTCAACTAGAATTACTTGCTTTAAATGTGGTAAATTTGGACACAAAGCATATACTTGTCACACACACAAAGTTAAACAAATATGGGTTCCAAAAGGAACTATTTTGACTAACCCGAAAGGACCCAAGAAAGCTTGGGTACCTAAAGCAAAACTTAAAATTATGTATGCAGGTGTGTCTTGCAACCCGAGCAACAAAAGAAATGGTATTTGATAGTGGCTGCTCAAGACACATGACGGGTGACAATCTCAATTCATCACTTTAGAAGCAAAAGATGGAGGTGTTGTTACTTTTGGTGATAATGGCCAAGGAAAAATTATTGGCATTGGAAAAATAGGTATCACACCTCATACTTTATTGACAATGTCTTTTGTGATGGTTTAAAGCATAATTTAATAAGTATAGTCAATTATGTGATAAAGGTTTAAAGTTACATTTGAATCTTCTTTATGCATTGTAAAAATCCCTAATGATAATTGAAATTTGTTGGTCATAGGCATGGTAATATATACATTGTTGACTTAAATGATTTGTCTATAAAATCATTGCCTAGTTGCTAATAATAATAAAATGATAATAGTTGGTTGTGGCATCGTAGATTAGGTCATGCAAGCACACACCTATTTCAAAACTAATTAAAATGGATTTAGTAAATGGTTTACCTAAACTTTTTTGAAAAAATAAAATATGTGATGCATGTCAATTTGGAAAACAAACTAGAAGTTCTTTCAAATCTAAAAATATTGTTTCAACTTCTAGGCCTTTAGAGCTACTTCACATGGATTTTTGGACCAACTAGAACCACAAGTCTAGGAGGAAAGAAATATGGTCTTGTGATAGTAGATGATTACTCTAGATTTACTTGGGTAATTATTTTAGCTCACAAAGATGAGATTTCCATCATTTCAAAAATTCTTCAAAAAATTACAAATGAAAAAACACTACTAGTATCTAGAAGTGATCATGGAACTGAATTTGAAAATCACTATTTTGAAAGTTTTGCAATGAAAATGGTATTAATCATAATTTTTCTGCACCTAGGACCCCACAACAAAATGGAGTAGTTGAAAGGAAAAATAGACTCTAGAAGACATGGCCCGTACCATGCTATGTGAAAGTAATCTCCAAAATATTTTGGGCGAAGCTATTAACACAGCATGTTACATTTTAAATAGAGCATTAATCAGACCTATTTTAAAGAAAACACCTTATGAATTATGGAATGATAGAAAACCTAATATAAATATTTTCATGCATTTGGATGTAAATTTTGTTCACAATAATGGTAAAAATAAACCTTAGGCAAATTTGATGCTAAATCTGATGAAGGAATTTTTCTTAGGATATTCTACAACTAGTAAAGCTTATAGAGTATTTAACAAGAAAACTTTAGTAGTTGAAGAATCCATTCATGTTTTTTGATGAATCTTTGCATCTTCCGGAAGAGAAAAGGTATAGATGATGCAGATGAAATTGAAGATCAAAAAGACATCTTGAAGGACAAAGATGAATCAGATCAACAAGAGCTAAAGATAAAGACCTAAGGATGATGCTCACAATCATAATGATTAGATCTAAGAGGATTGGAGATATGTTATAGTCACCCTAAGGAATTGATTATAGGTGATCCATCTCAAGGAATAAGAACTAGATCACATTTAGAGAAATAGTAATCATCTTGCATTTGTATCACAAATTGAACCTAAAACTATGAAGAAGCTAAAAAGATATTGATTGGATTAGCAATGCAAGAAGAATTAAATCAATTCACTAGAAATAATGTTTGGACCTTAGTTGAAAGACCTAAAAATTATTCTGTTATAGGATCAAAATGGGTTTTAGAAATAAACTAGATGAAAATGGCATATAATTAGAAAAAGCTAGATTAGTTGCTAAAAGGTTATAATCAAGAAGAAGGTATTGATTTTGATGAAACCTTTGCCCCTGTAGCTAGATTAGAAGCCATTAGACTATTACTTGCATTTGCATGCATATGAATTTTAACTTATTTCAAATGGATGTTAAAAGCGCTTTTTAAATGGATTTATAAATGAAGAAGTATTTGTAGAACAACCACCAGGTTTTGAAGATCACGTTTCCAAATCACGTTTTAAATTGCACAAAGCTTTATATGGTTTGAAACAAGCACCTAGAGCTTGGTATGATAGATTAAGTAAATTCTTGAATTGAAAATGATTTTATAAGAGGAAATGTTGATAAAACCTTATTTTTAAAAGAAAAATAAGATATTATTAATTAGTTCAAATATATGTTGATGATATCATTTTGGTGCTACTAACGATTCTATGTCAAAGATTTTGCTAAGTTATGCAGGGAGAATTCGAGATGAGCATGATGGGAGAACTCAATTTTTTCCTTGGACTCCAAATCAAACAAAGCAAAGAGGGAATCTTTATCAACCAAACAAAGTACACAAAGAAATGATCAAAAAGTTTGGTATGGAACATCTAAACCCCTCGGAACACCAATGAGTCCTTCATCAAGCTGACAAAGATGAAGAAGGTAAAAAGTGATCAAAAATTTATCGAGGTATAATCGGATCCCTTTATACTTAACTGCAAGTAGACCAGATATAATGTTTAGTGTTTGCTGTGTGCTAGATTCAGTCTGAACCTAAAGAATCACACTTAATTGCTGTTAAAAGAATATTTAAGATATTTAAGTGGAACTAAAAATGTAGGTTTTGGTATTCTAGAGACTCTACATTAAATTAATTGCATACACTGATTCTGATTATGCTGGATGTAAATTAGATAGAAAATCACAAGTGGTGCATGCCAATTCTTAGGAAGTAACTTAATCTCATGGTTTAGCAAAAAGCAAAATTCAGTTGCATTATCAACTACTGAAGCTGAATATTGCAGCTGGAAGTTGCTGTGCTCAAATCCTATGGATTAAGCGACAACTTGAAGATTATGGTATCAAACAAAAAATACCAATAAAATGTGATAACACTAGTGCAATTTGCCTAACTAAAAATCCTATTCAACACTCTAGAACAAAACATATAGAAATCCGACATCATTTTATTAGAGATCATGTTAATGATGGCAACATTGTATTGGAATTTGTAAACACTGAAAAACAACTCGCAGATATTTACTAAACCTTTAGATGAATCAAAATTTTATGAAATAAGAATGGAACTTGGAATGATTGATCCATCTAATTAATTAAGTAATCATGTTTGTGACACTTGTTTGTGATTGGACATCTTGATTGAAATGTATTGATTATCTAATTCCATCTAAATCAATTAAATCTTTCATGAAAATTCCTTAGAATGACCTTAATGTTTTTGTCTTCTAGTGAGTAAGTTAGCTAGGTAGTTAACTACCCACATTCCTTTGTCATGAAAGCTTGTCCACTTTATTCCACGCCACCTATCCTTTTGACCTTTTTCATGGGACTATTCAAGAAAGCTAACTAACCAGGTAACCATCCAGGCACCTGACAAGCTAGCTCTTTTGAATCCTCCCTATATAAGGGCCAAATTCTTGACTCACACGTCTCCACCAGTTTGTTCTCCTCCAAATTTCTTTAATTCGACTTCAATCAACCTAATCAATTTTTAGCTGCTATGAATGAGTCAAACCCGTTTCTTAATGATCATCCGGACATTCCAGAATCTTCCACTCATTATACCAATCAAAATCAAAACTCACCCCTTCCTACTGTTTTGATTAGTCAAGATCAAATCAAACAAATTGTTCATGATCTTTCCATTGCACTTTCAAATAGGAGTACCAGTGATAGTAACTCTTCCGTCAATAATGACCTCACCTTGGTACCCCATATTTCTTCTGTGTTTGAAACTCTTAATCATATGACAACTACTGTGAAGCAACTTGTGCATGATGTTGGTGTGCTCAACAGTCGTGTGTTCTTTCACAACGACACTTCAGTGGATTGTATTAAGAAAGACGTTGAGCAATTGAAATCCCAGTTTGAAGATGTTGTAACCAAGGCTGAATGGGTAACACACCAGATGAGGACCAATGACAGCACAACGAAGGATGCCGCAAATGCTCTTGACCACCTGAATGCATCCACCGTAAAGATGACAATTTGCTGGAAATTCAGATTGGTCTTGCTGCTGCTTCTGCCCCTGGAGCTTCATTCTCTCATTCTCATCTTTGGACGCCGCCTTCTCAACCTAATGACGTACCCGGATCTTCCACTCGACCTGAAGGCTCTTCCAAGCAACCTAAAGTCATATCTTCTGATGATGATGATTGATGATTCTATGTTTAATCTATATTTCATGTCATGTAATATGTTTCTATGAATGTTTAATCTATGGTTGATGTCATGTTTGTAATCTCTATCATATGAACCTTGTATTGTAATATGTTTTCTATAAATGACTGAATTATAATTTCTGCTTGATATATTGTATCTTTTCTTCATAAATTGTGCTATTATAAATTGTTGAATTATTGCATATTCTGCAACTTCTTTTTGATCAATGACAAAAAGGGGGAGAAGACTAATGTGCATAAATTAAAATTAGGGGAGAAGAATCACTTCATATATTCAGGGGGAGATTAATATATTTAGGGGGAGATTATATTTTGAATGCTGATTATATATGCTGAATGATTTATGCTTAATGTTTTGTAAGTTTTTGTCATCATCAAAAGGGGGAGATTGTTGACCCTTGAATTGATTTTGATGATTACAAAACATATAAAGCCTAAATAAATTATGATAATCCATGATATTGCAAG
Source organism: Calamus simplicifolius (assembly GCA_900491605.1). Classification (NCBI taxonomy): domain Eukaryota; kingdom Viridiplantae; phylum Streptophyta; class Magnoliopsida; order Arecales; family Arecaceae; genus Calamus; species Calamus simplicifolius. The sequence continues at coordinate 584,510 of UESW01004402.1, read as the reverse complement.
TATCTTCATGTATCTTCATGTTTACAATTGTCAAGAATTTTTCATATGATGCAATGAAGTTTATTTTATCTTGTGAAGAATATAAAAATTCACTTGCCTATCTATTGAATTTTATTGCATGGCTTTGCTAGCTAGCTTCCATTCCATGCTAGTTAGCTATTTTAGTATACTCCTTGTGCTGGCCGAATTTGTTGGGAAATGAGTTAGCTGGGAAGCTAACTTCCCTTCCTTGCTAGCCACTTAGGAGTTAGCTACTTTCATGCTGGCCGAATGATTGGGAAACAAGCTAGCTGGGAAGCTAACCTCCCCTCCATGCAAGCCGTTTGGAAGCTAACTCTCTTCTTGCTGGCCGTGAGTTTTATTTTATAAGTTAGCTGGGAAGCTAACTCTTTCCCCTTGCATGGCTGGTCACTTTTCCCTTGAGGTTAGCTCACAAGCTAACTTGTTTGTTCATGCCTTCATGCTTGGCCGTTTGGTGCTTTGTAGGAGTTAGCTTGCAAGCTAACTTCCTTCCTTCATTCCAAGGTACGTAACATGAAAAACTCTCTTCTTAGCTAGCTTGGTATTAGCTTTTTCATGTCCCAGTTAGCTCACAAGTCAACTACCTTTATGCATGATAGAATAAACCTTTATCTTAGTTAGCTTATAAGCTAACTTCCCTCCACTGAATTTCAAATCAGCCGCATGAATTTAAAATAGAGTTAGCTCACAAGCTAACTATCTTTTTGTCATGGCCTCACACCTTTATGGATAGCTAACTTATGAGTTAGCTAGTTGTCAAGAATGCTTTTTCATGAAACCATCTCCCGTAGCATTTTTTTTGAGAAAGCTAGCTTACAAGCTAACCATCTTTTCATGATTCCCTTTGGGAGTTAGCTTATAAGCTAACTATCTTTATTGCTTTCATGGCTTGGGAGTTAGCTATTTCTTGACATGAATAGGCTTAGCTAACTTATGAGTTAACTATTTTAAAGTGTTTTCATCCTAGCCGCATGAATTCAAAATTAAGTTAGCTCACAAGCTAACTATTTTTTACATGGCCTCTTACACCTTTTCATAGCCAACTCATAAGCTAACTATTTTTAAATATGTTTCTGGTTATGAAACCGTTGGATGCTTTCTTACATGGCTAGTTAGCTCAAGAGCTAACTAGTTTGTGCCTTAGTTAGCTCCATAGCTAACTATCTTTTCTTAATAGCATGAAACCAAGGCTCACAAGCTAACTATTTTTCTCCTGGTTTCTTCTCAGCCGTGTGGACTTTGATTTGAGCTAGCTTGCTAGCTAGCTACTCTTTCCCTCCATGGTTTTGGCCGATTTCTTCTTGCCGTGGGATTTTGGAAACAAGCTAGCTAGCTTGGGAGAAAAGCTAGCTTATTGCTTCCTCCTTTTTCCATTATGGCCGCACGTTTCTCTTTTGGGAGTTGCTGAAATTTATTTCAGCTCTCTCCTCTCTCTCATTTAATGCTCTCTCTCTCTCTTTACTACTTTGATGAATGCTGACCATTTTCTTTTTGTTATGGACAGGAATCCTTCATTAGCAATGGATTTAATGCTTTCATCATTTGGGAAAATATTTCAAACGGTTTTATTTCTTCCCGTTTTTCCTTTCCTCTATTTTACCAATGAATCTAACGGATAGTTTTTTGAATGGTTTAAATAGGGATGTTCAGAAGAAATCCTTGACGAAATTCCTACATCTTTTGACATATCAAAAACACAAAGAGAGAAAAGAAAGAAATCAAAAGAGAGTGCTTATTGCAAGATATTTTTCGGATCCTTGAAGAGCAAGATATTGTGCTGCGAAGTTGCATCCTCCAACCCTTGCTCAAGTCGTCCAGATCCGGTGAAGCGAGTGCAAATTTCAGCTACTTCGAAAATCAACATTGCTGCTGAAGTATTGCTTCAAAAAGTTGTAAAGTTTATCTTTGAATATTTGCTCAAATTAGGAGCTGTCTATTTTTGATAAATCTTGTATTAGGGTTAGAGATAACCCTAGTTTCTTGATTGGCTTCCTTGTGCCATTAAACAAGAGGACTAGCCGGGAAGGCTAGGGGATTGGTTTCCTTGTACCAGTTAAACAAGAGGACTAGCCGGGAAGGCTAGGGGATTTGGCTGCCTTGTGCCGTGAAAACAAGAGGACTAGCCGGGGAAGGCTAGGGGATTTGGCTGCCTTGTGCCGTGAAAACAAGAGGACTAGCCGGGGAAGGCTAGGGGTTGTAATCGTTGTGATACGATTAGTGAAATTCCCAAAGGTTTTTGGGGAGTGGATGTAGGAGCCGAGTTTGGCACCGAACCACTATAAACCTTGCTGTGTTTGTGATTAATTGATCTGTGTATTTTCTATTTCGTGCACTCCACTACACCGCTGCGAATTTAATTCTGATTAAGCACATATCTGCGTTAGTCAATATTATCCATTGAATTAATTAATTTTTAAATACCCAATTCACCCCCCTCTTGGGCTACTACGTCTGGGCAACACTTTCCGAAGGAATACCTGCTTCGTTCTACAAACGAGATCATGCTTACCATATGGGTCCACAGGACCGCCCAGTTCTACCTCTGACCTAAAAAGGGATGAACGTTTCCTCCACTGAGGATCAAACATTCGTCTTAGCAAAAACAAAGTAGCAAGAGCGCCGCCGAAATATGCTAAGATAAAAAAGCTGATATGGGAGTAGCAACTCTCAACACGATCACATCGAAAAAAGAAGCAGGTGCTAAAAGAAGAAAGAATAAAACTTTCTTTATTTCTTCATCAATGAAAAGAGTTACAACCTCCTGAAAGGCATTACAAGGGCATCATAGCACAGGAAATACAAATAAAATAAAAACTCCACTGAACAACTTCGGTTGACGACGATGCCTCCACATCAGACCCAAGAAATTAGGGAAATCAGACAAGCTCTGTTGAGCCAATGCCAAAGAACAAACTGGCCACCCGTAGGTCCCCTGGATGGTTTGAGAGATCCAAAAATGGGAGGGAGACCTGTGGATGCCGATGCTAGGGAGACATTCCCCCTGGGTGAGATGCTGGGCTGCGGGTTGCTGCTCGATTGTGAAAGGCAGGGGACTAGCGGGCCCGCACTGCTCTCCTCCCTCTTCACATGGCGAAAGATTCCCTGGTCGGATGAACTAAGGAATCCAGCCTGAGGGAGAAGGAAAAGTCCGCCCTTACCATGGGGATATGCATGTTTTTCATTTCCGACGGTCCCCATGGCGAATGTCGAGGGACACACAAGGAGCGCATACGTGCGCTCCCCATATGATCTCTGCGGACTTCCCGTGCGCTCTCCATATGATCTCCGAAATTCCTCTCTTGAGGACGGTCTGCTCTTCAGAGCTTCTTCATCACCCCAGCTATCTGGGGGAAATCGACTTGCAAAAGGCAAGCTCATTCTCTCCACTCTCAACCTCAGGGACACAGACACCATAAAATCCTTCGCAGGAGAACAAAGTCTTGGGAGATAGCCTAACACGGCCCGCTCTCCCCATTTATAGGCAAGCAATCCCGGGGCGGTTATTAAAGAGGGAAGCCCCGAAATTTGAAACACCCTACCCCATTGCTACGTGGAAGGGCAAAAGAAAAGAATCACTTTCTGAAGTGCACCAAATGCGTTTCCTAAGCCGTGACGAAAGGCAAGGGATCTCCCCCCGATCTCAAATCGAGAGCCTTAAATGCATGAGATTGGCTGCAGGTCCTTGATATACGGGTAGGCCTAGGAAATCCCCTTCCGAAAACGATGCCATCTAATGGCGATCGAATGCTTGTCGCGTATGTTAAAAGGACCTGCATTGGAAAAGGCCAACGAAGTAAATGCTCCTGACAAGGGCGAAACGCTCTTCAGCAAAGCCGCTTCGTGTACCTCGGCTGAAAGTGTGCCCACCTCTTCACTTCGGACAGGCCAAACTATCTAACCTCGGCCCTAACCAAGATACCCCTGCAATTCTTGGCCATTTCAAGCCGAACTATCCTATACTTCAGTAGGACAAATTCCCTTACCCGCTTCGAGCGGGACCGGAACCATATTCCTCGGCAGCGCCGGGCCATTTTATGCCTCGGCCGAGCATGCCAATCTTTTCACTTTGGACAAACCAAGCTATCCTTATACCTTGGCCTCGACCGAGATGTTTACTTAAGTCCGAACCAAACCGACCTAAGAGCGCGAATGAGTTGTAATTTGCTCACGATCTGAAGAAAACTTAAGATAAAAAGATCAGCCAAAAAAGGCAAACAAGTGGAGGCGAAAGACCCGTTCATCGGAAATTTCAATCAGATTACAAATCTGAGAAGCGAAAAATACACAAGTGACCCTTAAGAATCAGGGGTTGGATCGGTCCCAGCAGCCTCCTCGGTAACATTCGAGGGGCTTGGCTTGTTTCGCCCACTTCAAATATCGTTGTTTCCTCAGCGGCAAGCTGAGAGTGTCCTTCGGGAGCCGCGTCTCATTAGAACCCAGAATAGCGTCAAGATCGATGTCTAAAATATCTTCATTCTCAGCTTCTTCAGCCCCCGGGGTACAGGCCTCAAAGGGTTCCACATCCAAAAAGGAGAGGTCTCATTCCGGATGCTCCCGAGATATTTTGGTTCGAACCTCCTCCGCGCCAAGCTGGAAAGCCTCGGCACAGGTCACATCTTGTTCGCCCTGAAGTAGGAAAGCTGCCTTTCAGCCTCAGCAACCTGGCCCCGAAGAGAGGCGACTCGCTCTTCGGTCCCAGTGACCCACCCTTCGAGCTCCGAGCTCCTCCGACGACTCGACGCCAGTTCTCCTTGCAGGCTTTCTAATTGACCTTGGCCTTCGAGTTTCGCCTTCTCCATCTATCAGCATAGAGTTAGCCGGTGCAGCAATAAGATAATAGGGGAAGTTAAAGAGACGACATCGTACCTCTTCCTCCTGCCGGGCTAATCTCTTGGTCAACTCCTCGACCTCGCTAAAGGCCCTCAGCTTGTCGGCCTTGACCTGCTCGATCCTATCCTGAGGTCGTTGATTCTTGATTGCCTATTGTTAGCTTCTTCCCTGGACTGGGAGAGCTCGTCGTCAGTTTGGCCATCTTCTCCTGGTGCCACTTAATTCTGCTATCCCTAGCGAGGATGCAATGCTGTAGCTGTCGGATCTTCTCCTCCGTCTTGCTGAGCATTTTATTCAGGCGATTCCTCTCATCGACAGCTTCTTTCCTCAGCCTGTCTCGACCTCATCAAACTATTTTTTAACAGTTTCCATTTCTCCGGCATGCCTAGATTCGATCTGTGATAGCTCAGAGCATGCTTCGTCATACCTCGTCCGGAGCCCGTGTAGCTCCTTAACTTCAAGCCTCAACTTGGATGCGTCATCGAGGTAGCCTGATGCAGTCCCCTCGCCCTCGCCAAGTTCTCGTTGGCGACGTCTAGAACTCGCTCAAGTTTATCGGACGCCTCCGCTCGCAACCTAAGCTCAGTGCTGACTCTCTTAGCCTGGGCACTAGCCCCTGCTGCCAGATTCAAGTGCCAGCATAGCGCCCTAGTGATCAAAGCACTCTGTGAAATGAAACACAAATAAGAAAGCGCAATTAAGTCAACCTAGAAGGCACCCATTGCTCTGGAACAGCAACTCACCCGGAAGCGTAGGACCTAGCGAGCCCCATAAGGGCGGAGTTGTAGATTTCAGGGAGAAGATGGACATCCTTCACCACATTCCACTGACCTAATGCGGCGTCGATGAGGTCTAGGTCCGCAAATTCATTCGCCGAGGGACCCGCGCCCGGATACAACGCCGACCTTATCAAGGCAGCGAATGCCGCCTTGATGGCTGGGTCCAAACTACCGGGCTGCCCGTCCGAAGGACCAGGCCGGGAAACCTTAGGTTGAGAAGCCTTCAACCTCCTGGCCTCCTTCAGCAAAATTCTTGCCTGAGATTCCTCGGATACCTCGGCCAGCCCAGGCGCCAATCTTTCCGAAGCCTCGGTGGGAGAAGCTTCAGCTGGAAGATTCTTATCTTGTCCTCTCCCCTCGTCCGAAGTTTTTTCCTCGATCGTGTCTATTTTTCCCCCACAGGCTCTACTGAGGCCTCAATCCTTTCACCAGCTCCTCCAACCTCTCCAGGAGGAAGCTCTCTAGCAAAAGACTCCTCTCGAGCCTCCGTTACTATTGGCCCAACGTCACCGCCCTTAATCCCTCTGAGGGAGGCCCTTCGATGGTAGGCTCATCCTGAGCCTCGACGATTGCAACCGCTCCCACCTATTCTCCCGCCGAAGCTAGAGACATCTTCTCGCTCGGGGGAGGAACCCCCAGGATACCGACCTCTGCCGAGCATGGCAATAAATCATCCCCAGGAGAGGGGATTGCTAGACGAGCACACGAAGCCTTGTCCGGGCTGTCCACTATCTCCACCACCAAAGGACAGGGGATCTCAACAACCTTCTCAGAGTCCTCCTCTGGTCTCTGCTCCTCCGTCATGACTATCGCTTCTTCCCCCAACTGAGGGAACCCCTCTCACTGTCGGTGCTCCCACATTCTCTTTCTTCGATGGTAAGGAGCGGGCTAACCTTGACTGTCCGGCCTCCGCGAGTGCTCTTCAGAAAGATGAACCTTCTTCTCAGGCTTACGCCTTTCCACACTACTAGTCTCTCTCAGGCGCTTGCCTAACTCCTTTATACGGCCTGTTAGTGCAGATCTCTTGGCTGCAAGCACAGTGGAAGAACGATCAGACCGAGATATACTTGCTCGAGTGAAATCAATGGAAAGAAAAAAGAAAAGGACTTACCTTGTACATCGATGGGGCTAAGCCCGGCGGCGAAAAGGGCCTCCTCGATAGTAAGTCATTAGCCGAGAACACTCGGCCGTCACAAAGGACCTCTAGGTCCTCCTTTCCTTTTCGGATAGGGCTGAATGCGTTTCCATATCCCTGACAAAGCTCCCCATCCCCGCGGAAGTTAGAGCCGTTGTTCCCCTCGGCGATAAAAAATTAAGGCTGAAAAGGGTCAGATAAACTCCGACCGTATCCGTATATGTATTTGAATTATATCAAATTCGGATATTTATTTTGCAGTTTAATCGGATTCGGATACGAATTTGGATATCTAATCCAAAAGGTAATTGGATACGGATACGGATACAGATACAGATTTTTTTATTTTGCAGTTTAATGGATTCGAATACGAATTCGGATATCTAATCCAAAAGGTAATCGATTCGGATACGGATACGGATACAAATTTTTTTTCAGCCTAGCACAGGGTAATGGTATGAAAGTGGGTGCAAGAACAGTATAAAATATTTAGAAATAATATAGGATATGATATAACATGTTAATGAGTTTTAGCTCAACTAATATATGAACTTAAATTAGGTAAACCTAAAAACCAAGGTTTGCAAAACTAGTACCTAAAATTATCGATGGTTCAATATATTTAATATATTATAAGTGATATAGTAAAGTACCTACCAAATATGGAGATAGGCTCTCTATATCTTTTCTCATTTCTAGGCATAGTGCCATTCAAAATAGATAATATAGATCGATACCAGGTGGTACAGGACAGCATTTTTGTATCAAACACTACCTTAATATCCAATTCATATCCGTATCCATATATAACAAATATGGATATGGTTGATATCCGATTCGTATCATATCCGTATATAACAAATATGGATATGCTTGATATCTGATTCGTATCCATATCCGTTTAGAATAAATATGGACATAAATTTTAATATCCGTTTAGTATTTGTATCCGTATTCGTATCCGTTAAAAAATATGGATACAAATAGATATACTACTATCCGATCCGTATTCGATCCATTTTAGCCCTATAAAAAATAGACCTTCCACTCCTTTATGGACGAGGCTTATCCATGATCGTCTTGAATGATCTTCGAGGTCCGATATAGGACCACTCCGAGTTCTTCTGGATATCAGATGATAACAAGCATGGAATAGGGGAAGAGTCGCTGTTACTTGAACCCGGCTGCACATCGAGATAAACCCGATGATACTGCGCCAGCTGTTAGGAGCCACCATTGTCAGCAGATGTTGTAAAACCTCATGATCTCCTTCGCCAGGGATGAAGGGGAAACTGGAGGCCTGCCTTCAGGCTATCTTCATAAAGAAAGATCTCACGCTCCAGTTCTTGCGAGACCCTATGCTCGAGCTCCGACAACCGCAAAAGGATATCCGAGGGAATGCCATACTTCTAGCGTATTCTCCCAAATCCTCAGCAACAATCTCTGAAACCATGTCGCTAGGACTCACCACGCTGTTGGTCGAAAGAGACACCGAGCGAGGTTACAAAGGAAATAGGGGAACAAGATTCTCCGAGAAGAAACGAAAGAGCACTGCGAACGGGAATGGCATTGTTTCGACTTTGTTTTTCCTCAAAGGAAACCACCTCAAAGAGAAGATAAAGCATCTTAATCGAGACACCCAGAACTGCCGTTGCAGGCACTATGAAAATCGGGTTTTGCTACGTGGCACTTCCCCAACGTTGCCCCTAAGAACCGACAGATTCATCCATAAAGGCACAGAGGCGCGCAACATTAATTAGGGCATCATTACGCAGGCTGTCAAATCCAGACCCTTCCATTCAGATTGCCACCTGGAGCTATACTCCCTACGCCCGAACCTACGCTTCGAACTAGGGAGTGGGGGCATGTGTTGAGGGGTAAAATCGCCATTACGTTAATAATCATGCAAGAGGTTAGGATCAACCCTGACTCTCACTCGCTGTGCAATGCCCGCTAGAAATGAGTCAGCCATTATACCTCGGTGGATCGAAGCACTTTATCCCCTCGACGAGCCAAGGATTCCCCGGGTGTGCCTTGCCAGCCGAGCTATCCCAGTGCCTCGGTCCTAGTCTGAGTGATCTCTGTCTCTATGCCTCGGTCCTAGCCCGAGCGAGCCTAATCTCTCGGCCTCGCTAGCCGAGCCATCTAAATGTCTCTCGGCCTCGCTAGCTGAGCTATCTCAATGTCTCTCGCCTCGGCTCCCGTCGGCCTCAACCCAAGAGACCTCTATCTCTCGGCCCCACCCGAGCGATATCTACACCTCTGCGGAGTCAAACCATCCTGACGCCCGGCTTACTCCTTTGTTATACCTCGATGGGCCGAGTCATCGGATGCCTTGGCAAACCGAGCCTTTCCATACCTCGGCGGATCAGGCCATTCTCTGTGATAGCTTTCTCGGCCGTCGATCCACTAACTAACAAGATGCGGATCCTACCGGCCTCATAACCGCCTGATTCAAATCAATCCTCTAACTAACAAGATGCGAATCTTACTGACCTCATAACAAACTGGATTCGAATCCTAACGGCTTTCGAACCCACAACGCCTCCAAGAAATCAGGTGATCTCTATAAATACGACCGTCTTCCGACTTCTCAGGTACATACGCTTGCATATTCGCCCACTCTTCATCTACCTCTGCTCATCCCTTTTCGCATTAACGCTCTGCTCAGAGCTCTCGAAAGGCCATCCTGAGAGACTCTTCAGCGGGAGCCTTCTCCTCATATTTGTTCATGTTGATCTTGCTGACTTGAGCATCAGAGGGTTTCCGCAGAGGGTCACCCCAACGCCTTTCGCATGAGGATGTTTTGCAGGTCCGCCCAGGAGGGAGCCCACTCTGAAGCTCGACCGCGCTCAAATTGAAGGACAGATTTTAATAGTAACAAGGTCAAAGTGCATGAAAGAGTTTGTGATCTCCTACCACAATGAAATCTTCTCGATCCCATGGTTCATATGTATGGAATTGTACTCCGCATACATGCATCAATTTGCAGTCATGCGTATTTCAAATGCTACAGCATAACTGCTGACATCCCCACAGCCAATCTCCCGGTCTCAAATTATTATAATATTCCATTATTATATTTAAATAATAACATTATTAAATATATATTATATATATATATACTAGTAATCTAATCAGTCATCTAATCTTTAGACCTGACTACTTGGCTTATCAACCAACAAGTAAACTACCTTAATTCGCACCTCAAGTCCAAGGAAGGAGTTGAACCAAGGCCACCAATAGTTCCTAGCATGATATGAAGAAAAAGAGTAAAGGCCTTCACATATATATATATATATATATATATATATATATATATATAGAGAGAGAGAGAGAGAGAGAGAGAGAGAGAGAGAGATATGGTAATATTCTTATTGCGGTGTTTGATTATTATTACAGTTGAAAGTGGGTTTGGACTATTACTTGACCTAGCTTGAATATAGCTCTGAGCTTGAAAGAGGACCAAGACATTGACTGTTAGTCATATCCAAATCTAGTCCAAATATAATTCTAAAACGTTATGATGCGGTAATTTTTTAAAATTTAATATTCAATTTTTTTATAATTATGTAAGAATAATTCTTTATATCTAGCAAATCTTTTAGAGTGATTAGATGCAATTAGATGATACTTGGTTTTGTGCAAATATTTAAAAAGAAAATAATGACTTTGTTGGCCAAATTTTTTGCTCGAATGAACCTTGTGAGCACGTTTGATTGGGTTTCTCTCGATTGGGCTGGGGGCCTAAATTTTTCAAAAATAATTTGAATTCAAGCCCAACCCAAAACTCAAAAAAAAATTCGTGGGGAATAGGTAGTGGCCCAATCTATTTTGGCCCACTTCTAGCACTAGTTATTTGAACCAAACTTGATAATCTTATATTCCTAAAAATTTAAGCTAATATTATCAAAATAAATTAAACATAGTAATCCTACATTTTTTTACCATTAAATCATCAAGCGTAAAATTATAAAAAATATAAAATTTTTATTAATATTATGTTATCATGAATCGATGCCATCAAAAGACTTATTCGAAGCTGTGGTTTTATGATAATCATACATTTATGAGGAAAAAAAGTTTTTGAAAGACAAAGATTAACATATCTCTTGATCTTTTGCGCTGCCCTGCATCAAAGTTATGTGATCATCTGTACTAAAAATAAATAAATAAATAAAGATTAACATATCTCTTTTTATTAATCTTATATTCTAAAAATTAAATATCAATGGGATTCTTGAGAAATATTTGCTGCATTTTAAACATAGCAAATCTTTATGTTGAGCAATTTACCAAGTAACTTATGTAAAAATACCCATTTCAAATAGCCCCAAGGGTTTAGGACCAGGAATTGATCAGTGGTCTGGTATAATTAGTGATTTCTATTTCGATACGATAATGTTATAAATTAAGCACAACACTGCTTATCTCTTGCGCTTGGCATTGCTCGATCGTGACTTTGACGCGATAGGTTTGAAAAAACTTATCACCACTGCTTAGTGTTAGCGAAAACTGGTAGCTAACCCCATATATATATATATATATATATATATATATATATATATATATATATATATATATATATAAACCAGTTGACCAAGTGCACACTAGTGGCATTGCCACCAAACTCCGCATGGTTAAGCATCTGCACGCAAGGAACACACCAGCACGTATTCTTTTCAAGCCTTGGTCCTACTTAAAGAAGTATACCAGCGAGCTGCTTTTTAAACCGGTGAAAGATAAATTTTTACAAAATAAAATTAAAATAAAAAATATATTAAAAATATATTTTTTTATTTTAATTTGATTCATTTGCTTTATGTGTCAGCAGAAGTGCTTTCGCAGTGCGAACAAAAAGTAGAATCGATTTTAATTGTTAAAAATTATCACTATGCTTTCATTTCTGAAAGCCACATGAAGTTATGCTTTTTATTAAAATCAATTAATGTATTTCTTGAAAGAACCTGTCATCAAGCATGCCAAATCATCGATGGAGCTGATAGTGATGATTTTCAATCTTACGATGATATTTTTGATCTTACGCTGATATTTCTATGAATGATACATTGTTTCTTAATGAAAATTATGATGTTGATGCCATGAAATCAAGCTTCCTGCCGGTCTGATTCCTTGAAGACCGAAGCTCTAACCAGCAAAAGAGGGGCAGATTCCTATCAAACTCTAGTGGTTGGAGACATACATAGCTAGCAAGTTCTGAGGAGGCAAGTTTTCTGCGAGTGACGATTTCAGTTAGAAATCTTCACTTTCAACAATTGAAATCGTCAAGCAACACTTAAGTGCGCTTTATTTATTTTATTTTATATCATAAAGCGATAAAGTTTTACGCGATGAATATAAAATAAAAAAAAATCATAAAATAATATTTTTTTACTTTAACACTCTTCTTAAGATCTTTACTTCTCATATTATTTTTGTTAAATCAATATCAACAATACCGACTTAAAAAACAGTTCTACCAGCACAAAACGGAATATTCTTGACCATGAAAATTATATGCCCACCAAACCACAGGGAGTTAGGTGAGAGACCATGGATTCGATAGGCTTAGGGTTGGTAGGCTTTCGGCCGTGGACGCGACGCCACCAACCCAAACCTACCCACGCGAACCGGCGGTTCTCACCCACTCGCAGCGTTTGCGGGTCCTCCCGTTTCCAACTACCCCACTCAACGTTGGAAGCCAAAAAAGTGGACACCTGTCACACTCTCAGTTCACCCAGACCGCACCCTGCAAATAATTTTTTTATTTTTATTTTTGATGTCCCTTCTAAACTCTTGGTTTAATGCCACTGAAATTCATATCACTAATAAGAGATAGTGCTTTTTTATCCGCGAAACGATAAATTAATATAAATCTCATAAACAATCTCTTTAAACAAAATCTTATAAAAATATTTTTTTAAAAAATAAATAATGTACGGTTAGTTTCATTCGTATTGTTTGCAATATTTATTAAATTTTGTAGTGATTTATTCTTCTTAAATATTATATTTAGGTGATATATCAGGTGAGATCTCGGATCTTATTTTGTCGATGCATTCGAAGGTTTAAGGCTGTATTTAAAATAGAGGATAAAAAAAAATATTTTTTAAATATTTTTAATAATATAATAAAAAAATAATTTTAAAAAAATACTTATATTTAATTATGAAATAAATTATGAATTATTTTTTAAACTTATTTTTAAAAAAATTAAAAAATAATTAAAATTATTTTTTTAATAATAAAATATTTATTTAAAAATATTTATTTTTTAATAAATATTATTTATATATCGTTATAGTTTTTCAAAAATTAAACACTACCTAAATGTAAAAATAATATACCTTCGGGAGCGCTTCAGAAACCCACGAGAGTTGGTGGGAGGGGGGTTTAGAGCGAGGCGAGGCGGGGGTTGGTGAGGGAACCAACGCCGACTATTTCAGTCATCGCTCGCCCCAAATCTCCTCTACGTGAGAAAGTCGGCGACCGCTGAGAGAGAGCGAAGAGAGAGATGGCGCAAGCGACCATGGCGAAGGTCCTGGAGGCCAACCCCGCCCTCTCCCCTTCCCATGTCGCCGGAGCTCGGCGGTCAGTGCCCGTCCGTTCGTCCCTCCGCCTCCGATCTGGATCCAAGCTCGGAGGCTTCGGCGATCTGAGAACGGCGAGTAATGGAAGGTCTGTCTCGTTCAAGGCTTCTCCTTTTAGAGTTTTGGCCTCCGTCGCCACGTCCACTGAGAAGCCCTCGACGGCGCCTGAGATCGTGCTGCAGCCGATCAAGGAGATCTCCGGGACCGTCAAACTCCCCGGCTCCAAGTCGCTGTCCAATCGGATCCTCCTCCTCGCCGCCCTCTCCGAGGTGAGATGATCGAACTGACTCTAATTGTGGTCTTGATTTGGATGCTTATTATGAAAAGGTGAAACCTTTCTGTCTGTCGAGAGAGAGTGGTTCAGGAATTTGGGGGAATATTATAGCTATCTGTGTTGCCGGGAGAAGCATCACTTTTTCAAGATATTTTGAATGTAAAAAAAAAAAAAAAAGCTTCTTTAAGATGAAAGGTGAATCTATTCAATCTTTTCTTTCCTTTCCTTTTCCCCTATTATTGCTTCATTTAGGCTTGTGGAATTTGTGTTACTTTTCTATTCTGGAGACGAATTCAAAACATAAATAAAATTAAAGTTAGGAGAGATAGTGGAAATGAGAAAATAATGTGTATTCTGAGACATAATTTGGACTGAATATGATTTACGTTATTTATAATTATTGCTCCAGTGTTCTTAAACTGATTGTTTACAGAACATCATAATCGCATGGTTATTATAAGAATAGATAATTGGATATAGCTCATGTTTTGTTATACTGCTGCTGCCTTTGAAATTACGTTATGCTAAGTACTCTTTTGCATCTGTGATCAGGGAACTACTGTTGTGGACAATTTGCTGGATAGTGATGATGTTCGCTACATGCTTGCTGCTCTGAGAACCCTTGGTCTCTCTGTGGAAGATGACAGTGTGACGAAAAGAGCAACAGTTGTTGGTTGTGGTGGGCAGTTTCCAGTTGGCAAAGATTCCAAAGAAGTTCAACTCTTCTTAGGAAATGCGGGAACTGCAATGCGACCATTGACAGCTGCAGTTGCTGCTGCTGGTGGAAATACAAGGTAACACATTCTTTTGGAATTAGATTAGGTTGATCTATGTGACATGTAGTTGTACTCTAGTTCAATATTTAATCATTTCACATTCACTCTAGCCCAAAATTTGTCTACTTTACATTCCAGTTACATACTTGATGGGGTGCCACGGATGAGGGAAAGGCCTATAGGAGACTTGGTTACTGGTTTGAAGCAGCTAGGTGCAGATGTTGATTGCTTCTTGGGAACTAATTGCCCTCCTGTCCGTATTAATGCAATGGGAGGTCTTCCAGGGGGAAAGGTCAGTGTCATATTATCTTTATACTCACATTTGTCTTGCTTTGAGGCCAGAGCGATCACAGATAGTAGCATCTTCTATTTGTTGAGTGGTTATCACATACAACCCGATCTTCTTGCATCTAATTAGTGATCATTCTAAATTCATAATTGTGTGATGTGAATAACTGAAATAGAGCACCGAAGCAGATATATTTTGGCTAGAAGGTAGAAGTGGAAAAAAAAAAAAAAAAATCCTAGTTTGTAATGCTATAATATATTTGACTTTCTTAATTCTGTTTGAATACACATGATAATAATGTTCTCCATATAACATCATACAGTGGCTGGAGAGCCCCAGATTTTAGTTCTTCATATGGATCTGAGATAACTTGAGATGATTGTTGGCCTATTTACACCTCGTATTTTCATTCAAGTACTAAGGTCATGATAGTTGCTGCGAGTTTCATGTGTGTATATGTCTGCACCTAAACAAAGATATCTGCTTCAAGCTGGGAATATGATTACATTTTTCCTAACCTACACATTGAAACCATATTTGGTAGTGTTACTCTTCTCTTGTATGGGTATAACTGGTGCCAAGATTTACCCTACCAGTGCACACTGCGCTGAACTAGGTGTATGTACTGGATCGGTACTAAATCAATAATTGGTATGAGGACCTATTGAATATTAGTATGCTGAACAAACCCCCTGTTGGGTTTACCAACAATATACCAATGTGATTACTAGTACAAGATATGGCATTGAGATGGTTGATCTTGATTGACACCTTGCAAGCCTATAGGTTTTAACCCTTCTATCATCAACGTGCCTTTTTCTAAGTGAACACTTTTTTTATAAAAAAAATTGTTTAATTTTATTAGATAATGGAAGCATTTTGAGCAATGCCTTGTGTATAGATTTTTCTTTAACGGATCATATACTACTGTCAGGATTGAAATTGCTAGCAAATGTTATAATGGACATCTATTCTATGAAACAACACTCAATTTTTAAATGTTTATAAACAGTATTATTAATTGCTTACATAGATCCCATTATGTTGGTCCACAATGGACATCACTTGACATAGTGATGGCAAAATGTTATCTAATTAAATATAGCATATGGAAAATTTCATATATTATGGTTAATTCCTGTGATAACTTTTCAACATCTCCAATATGCTTACTTTATGCCATTCAAAACACACCTCAAATAATTTCTATTATTGAAGTGTTTACCATCAACCAAGGAGTAAAAAATTTAGGTATTTGGGATCAATTATCCAGCAAAAAGGTAAAATAGTTGAAGATGCAAATCATAGAGTTAAAGCAGGATGGATTAAGTGGAGGAGTGCTTTGAGAGTATTGTATGATCGGTGCATCCCATTAAAATTGAAAGAAAAATTTTATAAAATCGCTATTAGGCTAGCTATGCTATATGAAACAAAGTGTTGAGCAATACTGAAACAACATGTGAATAAATTAAGTGTAATAACAATGCGTATGTTAATATGGATATATGGTAAAATTTTAAAAGATAGGATTAGAAATAAACATATAAGAGAAATAATAGGAGTAGCTCCAATTGAAGATAAAATAAGAGAAAATCGATTACGGTGGTTTGGACATATACAACGAAGAGCTTTAGATACTCCAATTAGAAAGAGTGATCTTTTAAAAATTTATGGTAAGGATAAAGGTAGAGGTAGACTTAAACTAACATGGACAGAAATAATAAAAAAGATATAACTATTTGTAATTTGAATATCGACTTAGTCCTGAATAGAGCAAAGTGGAGGAAGTAGATTCATGTAGCCGACCCCATGTAGTTGGAAAAAGGCTTAGATGAGTTGAGTTGAGTTGAGTTTAAGTGTTTACCATCAAGGATGACATTAAGAACTGAAAAGCTGCTAATATGTTTAAAAAGATGAATTCCTTTATATATTATTTTTCATATGTTGAAAATATTACTATACACATATGCAATCAAGCTATTTTTTAATTCCTGTGTCCTTTGTGCTTTTGTTTTCCCCTTGCAAAACTGGGAGCATTGATGGACAGCTGAAATGGGATCACTTGTCTATGCTCATGCATGGCTGCTCCATCATCTTCTACTTCTGTGAAAAGTTTTGTTTACAAAAAGGGGATGAAAAGAGTCAAATAACAAAAGATGTTGCAACAGACAACCAGATTAAGATAGCTTTGCATCCTGTGCTACTAGCAGTCTACTCAATTTCTTGTAACAACTGTGAAAAGATTTTCTCAAGATATTTTCTTAGGTCTCACTAGTCCAGCTCTACTTCTGTCCCTTGTATAGCAATGTACGCACTTCAACACTCATCCCTTTTGAGTCTCATGCCTCATGAAGTATTATCATTCTTTCCAAAACCTTCTCTTTTTAAACAATCATAGTGGCAGCCCATCCGTTATGTATGTGGTGAAATTGGTTTATTATTTTCTTTATTTATCAATTTTTGCAGTTACATTGTTTATAACCAAAACTTTTAAGGCTTTCAACAAAAAATTTAGAGTATGGACAGTGGTGTCAGTTGTAGTCTGGACCATGTTTTAGCACCAAGTTTATGCACATTTTTAGTAGGTTAGAATTCCTCTTTGTCTTCAAAAGATAGCATTACTGCCTTTTAGACATGCTACCTCTCCTTTATTCATTGTTGAAATTAGAGATTTGTTAGTTTGCTGCAAATCGCAGTTTGTGCCATATGTCAATATGTTAATAACAGTTGATATGCATTCTTCAGGTGAAACTCTCTGGATCCATCAGCAGTCAGTACTTGACTGCTTTGCTTTTGGCAGCTCCCTTGGCCCTTGGAGATGTGGAGATTGAGATAATTGACAAACTAATATCTATTCCATATGTTGAAATGACTTTGAAATTGATGGAACGATTTGGTGTGACTGTGGATCATTCCAGTAATTGGGACAGATTCTTTATCAAGGGTGGTCAAAAGTACATGTGAGTTCACAAATCGGAAGATTCACAATGAATCAATGGTTTTGTGCTACTTGATAAATAATTTTCAACTCCACCTTGCTGTCTTGTGACTTGTTACAGATCCACTGGAAATGCTTATGTAGAAGGCGATGCATCGAGTGCTAGTTATTTCTTGGCAGGTGCTGCAGTCACCGGGGGCACTGTCACTGTGGAAGGTTGTGGTACAACCAGTTTACAGGTATTGATGGTTACCTCTGTAGATCTTGAAGCATTTAGCCAGTTAGTTGTTTCATTCTTTTGACAAGGTTGTTCCTGCTGTGTGTGTGTGTGTGTGTGTGTGTGCCCCTATGATATAGGGTGATGTGAAATTTGCGGAAGTTCTTGAGAAAATGGGAGCCAAGGTTTCATGGACTGAGAACAGTGTCACTGTCACCGGTCCACCACGAGATCCTTCCAAGAGAAAAAACTTGCGTGCTATTGATGTGAACATGGTTAAAATGCCTGATGTTGCCATGACCCTCGCTGTTGTTGCGCTATTTGCCGATGGTCCGACAGCTATTAGAGATGGTAAAGTTTTAATTTGCATTCTTGTATGTTTGTAACTTGTTTCATATAAATTAGTATCTAGAATCATTTGGCACTGTTTTGGAAAGTAGTCATCTCATAGCTTCACTGTCTTATTTTATGCATCCAGAAAAGTCTAATCCTTTTTTTTTATAAAAAAACAGTGGCCTCATGGAGAGTCAAGGAGACCGAAAGGATGATAGCCATTTGTACAGAGCTTAGAAAGGTGACTTTCTCTTTCCCCAGCTCTCTCTCTCTCTCTCTCTCTCTCTCTGACATTTGTTTCACCTCTGTGGATCTAGCTCGGAGCAACAGTGGAAGAAGGGCCTGATTACTGTGTGATCACCCCACCAGAGAGGTTGAATGTTACTGCGATAGACACATACGATGATCACAGGATGGCGATGGCATTTTCTATCGCTGCCTGTGCTGATGTCCCTGTCACCATTAATGACCCGGGCTGCACGCGAAAGACTTTCCCTGACTATTTTGATGTCCTGCAACGGTTTACAAAGCACTGAGCAACTGATCTCATCTCCAAAGAACGTTGAGTCAAGTTCAGCAACACATCAGGCTGTAGCCATGTAAACTTAATGGATGTAATATGAGAAGCATTCTTGTGTCGTTATGCAATAAGATGGTCGATGTTGCCCCGGCGAAATCTGTTATTTTTAAACATTTTGTTTTTATGATTTTGTCAATGACCCCAGCTCTTCATACTGTGTTGTTCATGCATCAAGATACAGAGAATGCTCTCCCCAGCATGTTATAAATGGTTGATGCTAACGGTTGCTTCACCCTGATTTGTTCATCACTAGTTTTTTTTTATACTGAAGCTCGCATGGTTATAAACTTAGCACGTACGCAGAGAATTATTACGTCTGCATCCATCTATGCCATGCTATTATGCTCAGACGATCATAATTTTCAAGTAGGGTGAGAGTTTTGGAGCCCATCATGTACTAGAATAAAGAAAAGTCTCGTTGCACCGTATGTATATATGTGCATGATGATTGATGTGCACGCATATGCTATAAAAAAAAAAAAAATATATGTGCATAAATGTATTGCACATGACGATTGGCACGCGGTGTGGACATGCGCATGCCGAAAGCAAGCAAGACTTTTTTTTTTTTTTTAGAATAAAGGATTTTGGTTCTCTTTAAATCGAATTGGCCTGCAAACTATGGACAATGTTTTATATCCAGACTTGAATCAGTTGAGACTAGCCACCATGTGTCAAGCAAAGAATATAATCACTTATTTAAATTTTTAATTTAACAATGTCGCAGTTTATGAATGGATGATGGCATCCATTATTAGCCTCACCGCATACCATCCAGAAGGCAATTGTCATGCTGATTGCCTCAATTATCACTGATGGTATATTTTAGTTTTATTGGTTAAGTACCATTAATTATACGACTTTAGTTGAGACAATCGGGATTGAATTTTACTATGCATTGCATTGAATTTAGACAGACACTGTAACAACCTAGACCTTGATCAATATGAAAATCTTATTTCGATAATCAATGATCTTTCTAATTTTTCTCTTCAAAATTTAATGATATCCATCTATCTCGATCAGCAATCTACCTGTTTACTGCACTTATTTCTTTTTTTGCCTCATTTAGAGTTATGTTTTTTTCCGAAAAAAAAAAAAGATAAATTTGAAATGTTAGTATGAGGAATTAAAAAAATAATTAAAGAGGTTTGAATATATATAATGAAAATCTTTTGCTTAAGTAAAAAAAGTATTTTTTTAACAATTCATGAATGATAGAGATAGAAGTAAACCTAAACTAATATGAATAAAATAATTAAAAAGATATAACTATTTATAATTTGAATACAGCCTTACTTCTCAATAGAGCAAAGTGAAGGAAACATATTCATGTAACCGACCCCATGTAATTAGAACAAGGTTTAGATAAGTTGAGTTGAGTTGAATATAAAGAATTAAGATTGATTGTAGTTTTTTTTTTTTAAATAAATTGTCTTAAAAACTTAAATCATTCTCCATACCATCGTTAACTTCTTGTACTAGGACATAAATAGTTAGAAAACTTCTTATCAAATATTATCATGTTATTGAAGATAATAAGAAAATTCATCTTCTTGAATTCCATAGGGAATTTTGCCAATGAAACCTTTTGTCAATTAATAACTCATGTAAACAGTAAGCATCATATGCCATTCACTATAGTTCAAAACACCATATTGGTAGGAGGGTGATGCTAATATGAATCAAGATCATCCTTTATTGTAGGCTAAGATGGAAGGTAGTGAATTTTTTTTTTTTTTGAAAAAATATAATATTTCAAGACCGAATGTAATTAGGATATCAAAACACATTAATTTTAGTTTCCCTTAAAATAATTTTTTTTTAAAAAAAAAAGAAACTTGACATATTAAGGTCATATTACATCATCAATTTATAGAACACAACTTAGATCGTCTTACAGTCTGTAATAGACTTTGAAATTTCTGACTATCATTTATGAAGCGCCACCTAATATAAATAAACTAAGGCTATATTTAACTGAAATATTTTAAAAACTCCTAGAATTTTGAAATGTAGCATTGCAGAATATTGCATTTTAGAATTTCAAAAATTTATAAATTTTTGCTTGGATAGTTATTCTTGAAAATGGAATTTCATCTTAGGATTGTAAAGTTTTCTATAAATATTATTTTATAACAATTATATAAATTCATATAATTTTAAATAAATATTTAATACTTTTATGTAAATATTAAATATTTATTAATAAATATTTAATATTTATTTTCTGAATACTCAATAATATTTTAATATATATTTATTAATTTTAATATTTTGTTGTTCATATTGGAATATTTATTATTAATATTATTATACAAATTAATAATATTTATATAAAATTAATAACATATTTATTGTTAATATTATCATTTACAAAACAATTTTAATTATTATTTCATGCAAATATTGACAACATATTTATTAGATATCTATATTCACTAAAATTATTTTAAAATATTTATTTAATAAATAAAATATTTATAAATATTATAAATGTTTTTAATTAGATTTATTTTTATTATCAATATTTTGTTAATTGAAAATAAACTTCTTTATAAAAATATTTATAAAAATATATAAATTAATTATAAGCTAGTTATAATTTATTATTATAAAATAAAATTAAAATTTAATTACATAAATCATAATTTAATAATAGTATTAAATATATTATTATTAATATTATTTTTTATTTATGTAATTTTTGTCTATCAATAAATAAATCATATTTATGTAATTCTAATAATTACTATAAATACTTATGTGAATATTAATAAAAAATTAAATATTTAAAAAAAATAAATATTCATGTAATAAATATTTAATAAACATATAAAATAAATATTTATAAATATTTTGTGTAAATATATTTTTGTAATATTTATGTAAATATTTTGGCATGTAAATAAATTAAATATTTTGACTATTTTAGGAGACTTTCAAAAGGAATTTATAAATGACATCTATAGATGGAATATGTAAATGATCGCTTTATAAAATTTATAAATTTATAAAATTTAAGAAGTTTCTCCTTAAAGTAGCCGAATTTTGGTTTTGAAATTCTTAAATTTTCACTCAAATGAAATCCCTCCTAAAATTCTTCACCCTAATACAACCTAAAAGAAAATCAATTATATTAAAGTCTAGGCCTGATGCATCATCAAGGTGATATATAAGGGTAATCAGCTCTTTTAAGATATAAATACCACAAAATTTGCAAGGCGAAGATGCCAAGAAGCGGAGTCCTCTATGGGCGGTGCTGCTGCCACTTCTTGTGCACCACCTTCGATGCATAAAGCTGTGCACTGAGTGCAGCCATTGACTGTGTGCTCGTGTGCGCACAAGTTTCATGATCCATTGGGCCTTGGCATGCCACGCATGGGCACACGGCCAATACACGGCCGCACCCCGGGTGCACGGCTTTGTGCACACTCCTTCGGTGCACAAAGACGAGGAGTGCACAAAGACTTTTCCCTCGTGGCTTTTATGCTTCCCGAGCAGGGAATTGGGGTTAGGGCTTCTCCCTCTGCGTGTACATATACGGAGTTACCCTGTATCGGGATGGCCCTCTGGGATCCACCGTAGGCCAACCCGGTCTGGTCCCGGCCAAACCTGATCCAAATAGGCAGATTCGCAGACGTAGGTCTCCAAAAATCTTTCCCAGATTACCGAATGATCCCTCTAATGTCTAATCTTCTCTTGCTCTGTTCTGTTTAAATAGTTGTCAATTATTTAATCTGTAAACTTATTGCTTGTAAACTTATGTGTTAAAATATTATTGATTTTCTTATATCATATTATTATTTTTTCAACTGTAAAAGGTGATTAACTGACAGATTAGATTCAGGCCAATCCAATCACAATCTAGATCAAAATATTTTGGATTGGATTTTGGATCTAAATATCTTTGACCTCCATCTAAGGCCAAAACTTTCTAGATTCAAGCCGACTTGATCCAGTCAATCTGGGTCAGGCTTGCCATGGTTCCAACTTGACCTATCTATAACCTTAACTTTTTATCATGATTGTTGTATCACCAGGTAGCTTATATAGATTAAGCCGGGCTATCAGAGAGAATGAGAAGCTCAAGGCTGAGGGTGGTTGCAAGATGAAATCAGTTTGGTTCCCATGCTCTAATCATCTGATATAAATATTTTCTAAAGAAAGAATTACCGGTGATGAAGTGGATGGTTTCTTCACCCGACTAAAAATAGTAGGTGTGGTCAGTAGGGTTTTTCAGCAAAAATTCTAAATAATGTGAAAAACAAAAAGGTTTCTTAGAACAAGGGTCAGTCTATTGAATTTTCTTCCGGGATCTTTGAAAACCAAATTAATCCTTAAATGGGCAGACTTAAAGAGTTGTATGAGTTGATGAATAGATATCAAGAGTTTCACAAAAAGACAGCAAATAAATGGCGCTTACATTGGCTTTCTGGTACATTACATACCATTTGGTTAATCACCCTACCTTGGTGACAGGATTATTAATGATAAGAGTCATTGGTGATCCAACATCACCTTGAATGTCAACCCTAGGAGACAATCCAAAACTTTGTGAAACAGAGAGGCTTCCAATATTTAAGCATCCTGTTCAAGATGCATTTTGATACAGCCAACCAAAATTTGGCAATATCTCAGAGAAATAGCCAGGTCCATTATCTTTGACAAGGAGAAGTTGAACATAGGAGCTGGAATAAAATCATCCAATATTTACTTTTCAAAAGGTATTGGTTCTCTGCCAGGCCATGTTTCTACCTTCTCGAAATATCTCACGGGCACGGCACCATCAAAGCCCTCAGTTAATATCACTTTGTTATCCGAAATGTAAAGCTTCATTCCTTCTGAGAAGCAAAGCGATCATATATTGCATGTTAGGTCTGGTTTAAAGGTTGTTTTGAAATTAAAATGCAGTTGTGTAAATACCTTCTAGTGCCTTTCTAACATCCAAATAAATCAAGACATTAACATCTCGACGCATACCTTAAAACAACAATTCAAATAAAGCAACGTTAGTTGATAGATGTTGAATATAAACAATGATGCCAGTGCTGCAACCGAGAGAATTAAACAATTATGATGCATAGCAAGCCAGTATCCGGATTATGAGACAATAGAATAGCATACCAGTGAATGTGTGCTATCATTGAACTGCTACATATAAGAATATAAAAGGACAATTAACTTATATTACAAGAAATTAATTCAATCTCTTGACAGGTGCTCTAAATTACATGTTCTCAATACAACTCGACAAAAATTTATTTCTCCAATCAAAAGAAAATGTTTTATTTCTTTTAATTCGTAAAACAACCTGATCACCGTCACAATGACAAGAAGGGCAATTTATATAGCTGGTATGGACTATGGGGTGCGCGGTACAAAATGAAGAACAATTACCGCACTTGAGGATCTAGAATTGCATAGATTTCAGCTTTCAAATCTAGTGGATACTTGCAATATCTGTTTTCATTATCTTCAAAGGAACCCAGAAACCAAAAAAGAGAGAATGAATGAAAGTAAGATAGCTAGTCATCCAAAACGTAATAATAACCTTCTCAAAGTGCAAGTTAAAACTGGAGAGCACCAATTTGCTTAACCTTGTAGAGGTTTTAAAATATTTAAGAAATTATTACAGGTTTAGCTAAAAATTGGAAGACGAGCAATCCCCAGAACTATTTCATCTCCTTTGACTGAATGAAAAAAAATGAACATATAAACACATAGGTGAACAACTTGATAATATATATTGATTTTTTTTCTCAGGTTAGAGGACCACAATTCTATTATCTTTAAAAAAAGGATGCCTCAATCTAACTTAAAGCAATAAAATTTGTGTTACAGTTTTGTGAACTTCTACAGGTCAAAGGTAACACTTAACTGGAGATTTGAAACCCAATTTTACTAAGCCAAGCATTGGTTTGACAACTATAATTTTATAAACCAGATTATGTTTAATAAAATGCATGGAAAACAGTGTGCAATCAAATAAAAGATATATTAATAAAATAGGGCTTGATGACAAACATGCACCAGTTGTAAAGTGTCTCATCATGGTGCAATTTCATGCGCGTGTAGACAACATTGTAAAAATCTGCACTCTCGCGAAGTCTTCTCAAGTTAAATCCATGTTGCACAACCGAGCCCACTCATGACAAAAAGATTGAATGATGATGATGATTTAGTCTTATATCATCATGGTGACTTTGAGCTTCATGCTCCACTAAGTTATCATCACCATCTAATGGTGGGGGTGAATGGAGATCTTTCATTTGATTAAACTCAAAAGATATTGGCCAAATCCCTCTAGACCTTTGATAGATCAAAGGCATATGATTGGTCATATCAAATCATTGGATCTTAATCATGTAATCAATAATTAGATCTTGTACTGGAAAGTCAAACTAGACAATTGATATAGATCATCGGGGGCTCACTGGTTGAATCTTGCAGCTATAATTCTTCACTTGGTGGAAATTCAATTAAAGAACTCCCATGAATTATCTAGTTACAGAATTCTCAACATGAGTTGATGGCTCAATTCCTAAGGCCAGAGCTAAATGATTTATTCGAGATAGCTACTTTAAGAAATTGTAGACAGATTGCTGAGAACCCCAATGTTGTGGTCTCATGTTCCTTATGTGAACAATATTCAAATGAGAATGATATGAGCAATGATAATGGAAGGAGTTGCTCTAGTATTGATGGAAAGGGCTGGTCCCTCTTAACCTGAAATATTTTCAAATGGATACATCGGCACCATACATATATTTGTATGGTAGGTGCTATTCTTATCAGCTTCATGATTGTACTAAGTGCGTTCATGATTGCATGCTGCCATGCTTGCTTTCTCCAAGAATCTTCTCCAAATATAATGTAATCAAAGATTCAGAGTATCCTTGAAATGGTGGTTTTTAACTCCCATAGTAATTGACATTAATATGAGCCTTTAATCCTACATAATATGACAATAGGATCGTAATATACTGAGGAGATTGTGCTAATCCTTTCCTTTAAAGAATGAAATGTTAGCAGTTGAACAGTCAGTAAAGCTCCGCCAAATTCCATAATTTGTTGTGGTTCTAATCCTCATCCTTCTCCAATTCTGGAGTGTTTGATCAACGAAAAGAGCTCATCATATTAGGTGGAAGGTTCTACCATCCTAACAGTTGCTATCATGTTCAAAATATACTTTACCACAATCTGACCCTAAAATAGAAGCCCCTATCTATGGGGCATTGCCAGGCCATAATTCTTTTCAGGAACCTTGAACCTTCTATTTTAGGAGAAAAAAAGGATGGTGTTAATGGCACTTAGTAGATAACCAAGTCATGACCCTCATTCTCAATACGCTGGCCCCTCTAATGTGCACTTGCCTTTGTTCTAATCACCATTGTGTGCGTTGTATGGAGTATTTTCTTAGTTTTTGCAAATAATCATGTCTGATGCTCATGAATCTCAATTAACACCATTGAGCTGGTCAATGCACAGCAATAAGCAAACCGTTCAGGAAATATAGACTTATCCATTCATTAAATGCATGAAAAACGATGGTTTTCTAACAGTTAGTCTAAGCACATAACTATTAGCCCTTGTCCCAGCTATTTGAACTTAGTTTGGGGGATCCTCCTTAATCAAGAAACGCTCAAATGCCAACAGCATTCTCTTATCCCCCCCCCCAAAAAAAAAAAAAAAAAAGTAATCTTATTATTAGAAAAAATCCAACAGTAATCCACTAATTTTGATATTTAATGTTTAATATTTTCATGGATACAGTCGCCCGGCTATGAGATTTGTTCTTTTAAATTGGGTGTCATTATAAAAATAAAGTACAAGTTTGCAACCTAAGTATCCTATGAAACATACCGCTAATTACTTCTCCATCTGTTGGTAAGCCACTTGAGAAATGTACGTGTAACCTTGTCATGCGCTTAAGCCCAGATTGCAAGATTAATTCTAAGTTCTTCTTATAAGTTCCATGCACACAAACTGCATTACAGATCAATTATTTTGTGAATAAGATATTTCAAATCCTTCAAAAGATAGAAACTTGGTCATGAGATTGTTTGTTCGGCACTTCACCTGATATTTCCTCAGCTGATAGGATGGGCTTTAGTAAGCTTTCTGAGCTAATAGTCTGCAAAGGGGAAAAAAAGGATCAAATCACTGATTAAAATATATTTTAAAAAAAATGCAGCAAAAGTAGGCATGGGTAAAATGTAGGCCTTGGACAAGATTTGCATAAAACAATCCTCATATGGTAGGTTCACCAAAAAAAACAAAATAAAAATGTGAAATAAAATCTTAGAACAGACTATGTATGTAAAAAATATTTTTAACAATTGATTTTCAACTGCTTGATAATTATATAAGCCCACCATCTAATAGGGGCTACCTCTAATGTTACAGCAATATTTTCCAAACAATCTTTTTTCTAAAACTTCCATTCATGTGACACAAAAGCTTTCACAATCCCCTCTTTTGGCTAACCCTTCAAAAGCAACTTGAACACCTCTCCTTACCTACAATCCCAAAATCTTCATTGGGTGCATAGCATCATTTTGTCCTCAAGTACAGCAACTTATATGTCTTCTCTATCTACTTGTTCAATATAACATAATCACCTGAACTTCATTCATCTTGTTTTATACCTCCTTTATTAGACTCACTCTCAAACCTAGCATTCTCATCCGAATTCATCTTATTCCCTTGCCCTTATCACCCTACATTCTTAACTATACAATTTTATGAAGATATTACCAAATCAATTTCCCCTTAAGGCATGCATTAGTTACATAACACCTATAAAAACCTCAAAAATTCATCCACACCATTATTAACCAATTTGGTGCATCTTCATCTATTGTTTTAACGATTTTTATGACAGATTCAGATACAAGGGCCACTCTCGCTATGACATTTCACATCAACTTTGAGAGGGTCCCATTTTGGTGTCCATCTGCTCTTGATACGATATGACTTCGTATCTATTTCCAACATCTAGATGATAAGTCTTTACTACCAAACGTAGTGTACAAGTTGCATAAACTTTATTAGCTTTCTTATTTGGCAGGTTCCTAGGTCTTAAGTATCATAGTGGTTTTGTTCTAATGATTCATCACTTTTTTCAAATGAAAAATAGCAAAAGATCACAGTTTTCTTTTTGCTGTAAGTCATCAAACTGTATAACTCAAGAAACTTGTTTAGTCTCTCATATGGTAATAGTTATGTATCATTCATCACAAAGCATTAAAAAGGGTTGCCCAAGAGTTGCAATTGGCAATCAGCCAATTGAACAGCCTTCTGTTATTCACACTTATTACTCAAACATATTCATAACCACATGTTAGGCTCAATTTCACATTTGCATTGCTATCTTTGCATAAAGTGCCTAGTTTTACCACCATGCCAATGTAGATTCGAACTGAAAAATTGAACCCATGATAAATGGAATGTGAAATTATTTTTTGGGTAAGTAAGCTGTGCTTTATTTATGTATTAGAGTGGTAAATGATACAACTCAACAACTGGCATCAAAGGCTAGAATACTATGGCTATAAGGCTAGACTACATGGACTGAAACAAAAGGAGCCATTAGAGATACCAGTAGACAAACCAGAACACACAAAGAACATAGAAACCAAACTCATGCAAAAACCATGCAGTATCCAACCATGATCATGCAGCAGCATATGTGCAACAAGAGCAAGCAGTGGAATACACCTGATGGTCAGGTTCAGCAAAGGAGATTACCACAAAGAGGACCCCAAGGAGCTGGCCATCCCAAGACACCGGCAATCTCTAGCCAACATGCTTCTGTTGCATGCTACAAAACCATGAACCTGACTGGAAGCAAGGTCTAGCGTGCCGCCACCACTTCCATTAGATCATCCAATCTACTCTGAGTTAAAAATGGAGTGGTGGACAAGCAACTGAGGAGGGTACATCTATGAGTGCACTATGCACAGGTTGCTCAGGTTTCATCAAGGTTCTCCTCATTACAAGTGAGAACCCCTGCATGGTCCAAGACTCTAGCTGTCTCTAGAGGCCCCCCTTTGTTGGCTGCATGGAACCAACATTGTCAACCACAATCAAGGCACCACATAGGAATGGATCGATGTTGGAGAGGAGTTGTAGGACTCAAAGGGCACAGCCCAGCCAATTGCTACTCATTGTTGCATCATGGAAGTAAGGGACCGCAGCCATGCCACTTGGATCCTAATTAGTGTCCCATACTACAAACCATCCACCTTAAGATTCGACAATTGATCAAAACACATGCCGGCCATATGATTGGTAATATGTTGCCTGGCAATCCATGGTTTGGAGCCAACCACTTAGCCTCGAGTCTGTCTCTGCATTAGGTGGTGACCTTATAGCACCATCTAGTTGTTATGAGTCAACCTAACACCAACTCAGCCTTCTTTGTCATGAGACCTCAACTCATCACCCACAAATGGGCATCGCTAGCAACCATAGCAAATAGATTGGTGTCCCTTACCATGGCCTTAAGGATGTAGCCATCATGCTGATTAGGGCAAAGGAGAGTCCACTAGAATCTAATCCTCTTGTAGGATATTTTCAGGAATAATCACCTTGCTAACCTTTTTAGGAAGGGGCAGCACGATCATGGTTGATATGGCCACAACCAAAACAAATTGTCCCAAACTCTCATAGATAAAGAGCTGCCATACCATAGTCTTGGTGCAAAGATCCACTATAAGTGGGCCACAATTCACCAAGGTGAAATTCATTGCTGCAGCCTTATCCCAATGCTCCCATAATGGCAGTGGCAACTATATCCACACAATTCCTATCTTGATAACATTGATGACAGAGATGAAGTACGGCCCCTAGAATTCTAAAGCTAGCACCTGATTAGCAACCAACTAGGGCTGGAGATGGCAATAAAGCGGGGCAAAGTCGTAGACCCCAATCCCCATCCCAATCCCCACCCAAGGAAATAATCCTTGTCTCCATTCTCTCCATAAACAAAAATTCTTTAATCTACATCCCTTCTCCGTAAGGAATGATAGTCCCCATCCCCACCCCACCCCACCCCTAATGACATATAATAATTTTCAATAAAAAAATGAAATTACTAAATGCTAGAAAAAATTCACACTAAGAATTTTAATAAATTTAATATTTACCTCTTAGATTTATACTTATCACTAAAATAATTAGAAGTTTAAATTAATCTAAGAACTAAATATAATTCAAATACATAAGATTACTATAGTACTTAAGCATGAGGCAAATAGGTGGGGGCGGGATGGGGCCAATGGGGTGAGGATATACTTATTTTTGTCCCTATCAGCAGGAATAAAAATAATTCCCTTCCCTACCCTCATCCCTATAAAAGGTGGAATATCCCCATCACAAATGGGATGGGACAAGATGAGTCCCCATTTTACAGGTTGAATTGTCATCCCAAGCTAGGGCCCAAACACCCACACCTTGAGCATATTCTACTCAATACGAAAACAAAAATTTGAGAACTTGTTTAGATATTTGTGAAGAAAAATAGCAAGGGGGAACAATAATATGCTCCCAACATTGATATCTCCATGATCTATGAGATCCACAAGTGCAACAAGAGTTCAATGCAAAGAAAGAAAAAAGATGGGTGCAAACTAGTAACATTTACTATTCATCATCATAATTGATTATACTCTTCTTCACATTTTTATAGCTAAAGGAACAATGAAACACTTTTGAATAAGATCCGTTACCCAAGTAGAATATGTCTAAATTCTTTCCCTAAGAAAGAAATAAGAAAAAGACTGAAGAACAATGCTTCCATTATTTCCTTAACACACACACAAAGAGAGAGAGAGAGAGAGAGACCATCTTGAGGCCTTCAATGGAAAATCTTCACCAACAATTCGCATCACCTAGTTGCCTAAGCACAAATAGAATGATGTGAGCATAGGAAGCATTAAATTATTTTCTAAAGACAATCCTATTGACTTAAAAACTTTCTAACCAAACCTAAGCTTAAAGTTGGACTCAGACGCTAATCTTTCCTAGCCTTCAAATTCCACTAGGAAAAAGAAAACCAATAACAAAACAAAATTGCAAGAAAATACAAATGTCTTGCTACTGCTCCTAAAACAGGAAAAAAAAGAAGAAGAAGAGACTGTGTGGATGCAGACTTAGTCTGAGTAGTTAGCCAAAGAATAACCCTAGATTACTCCATGTTTGGGCTATCTAAACATAAGAAATCAATGTTATGATTATTTACATATTATATTATCTATATTAGCTTTTTGCTTGCATGTATTGCATAAATTCCCTTATTCATCCATCATATCTAATCCACTGACTCTTACAACATTTTATTACATGAACTCCAAGAAAAGTAAATCGTCACTCATACTTGTCGAGCAACATACAAAATTCTAA
Source organism: Calamus simplicifolius (assembly GCA_900491605.1). Lineage (NCBI taxonomy): Eukaryota > Viridiplantae > Streptophyta > Magnoliopsida > Arecales > Arecaceae > Calamus > Calamus simplicifolius. The sequence continues at coordinate 553,340 of UESW01004402.1, read as the reverse complement.
ATTAACATGTGTAACTGGAAAGCAATACCTATCAACTATAAACTTGAATACACAAACAGCTTTTAAATTCCACTGAATTAACATCAAAATAGGAAGACAGAATTTTTCAGCACCTGCCTTCAAGCCTTTCTTACTATGACATAATCCAATATAATCTTCTTGGTCACCCAGCTTCAGAGTAGAAGTCAGGCTTCAAAAGATATAGAATAGCGATTTAGCCAATGCCATATGCAGGATGTTTGACATAAGAAAAACAATCTTTGAGGGTGAACATAACAAGATCCAAATCCTAATATTTCATTTCCGCAAATATGCAAGTCAAAAATATCGATATAGTTGACTCGAGGAGGAACTTGAAACATGTATCTTGTAACTTCATTTATTAACTTTTATGGATGTTAAAATTTCTAAAAGTTATTTACCTACTATGTGCATGATCAGTAACATCAATATCTCTGTAGCATCCTTTTGTCTGCGCTAAATTTCTTACTCCAGAGAAAGATTGATAGTAATTGTCTAAGATATAATATATGAGGAAATAAAAGGATGATCAGAATTAGTTTTTAAAATGCCTTCTTACAGAGATAAAAAGGACCATGACAAGAGCTCAAATTACTAAATGAAACTCAATGAGTTTCTACCATTAAAAAAAAAAAAGGAAAAATTCCGAATTAGAGAAGAAAACCCACAACTATTGTGTGCCCCTGGTTTGCACGAATCAAAAGCTCCCCATTTTCTTCCAAGAGGCTAAATCTTTGTTTATTGTCCCTCTTCACTGCCTGCAATTGTAGTTGGAAACCATAACCAATTTGTTAAAACTTAAAACAACATCTTGGAGGAGAAAGACACTGCCCATTAATGGATAATTGTAAAGGAAGGCCTACAATTTATTGTTGCCGTGAATAAAATATGTGAAAAGATAGCAGCAGATTTTCTCTGCCATAGATATAAACTGAAGTACATTCCACCAATAGATTTAAATATAAATTGTTGGTAAATTAGGCAAAAAAAAATCTAATTAGTGGAAAGAACAGAAAATGATACACAATTAGATAATAGCAATTCAGAGAGTTTATTTGATGCATTTTTTTAAACTCTTGGTCCAACATGCCCATTCTATATGCAACATTCTAAACGATCAGAGCAACTAATTGTTTCGTTTAACTTCAGTGATTCCTCCAAACTCCATCAATGAAAAAAATAAAATAAAAATTTAAAACTTATAGTCCCACTTGGATTTTGTCAGCCAAGAGTCCCCAAAACAGGGGCATCGCAACAACTCCAACCAATGGTTGATGCTTTTGAATTAATAGGCATCTTCATTTGTCGTTGAACATTCTATGAGGTATTAAATATTGAAAAATTACACACAACATATATTTGCCACCAATACATATGTATACAAAACACTATGTTCTATATAAAGAGACACATAGTTTCCCATACAAGATTTATATGATAATATCAACAAAATACTTAACTTACAGAGTTACAACCATAATTAGAAGAAAACTCTTAAGTTAGGGTTAACTGATTTTTTTTAACTAATTCACACTATACAAATTTTTTAAAATTAAGAAGTAAGATGCCTATTTGCCTTTTATCCTCAGAATAAAGAGATAAGTATGATTATACACACATGAATGGACCAACTCTCAGGGATAGAGGATGTTTATGCTTGGTGGAATGTACATGGAAATACAAAGATAAACAGATACAAGCCAATAATACTACACAAAGAAAGATCAAATACTAGCATGTATTCTTTCACATAGATATTGAACTCAATGGAGATAATTAGCATAATCATGTCCCAAAATCACATCTTCAGAGTATTATTCCACTAAAAGGAAATTCCACTTAATGCAGTTGACAAGATATTGCCACATTTAGAAACAACTACTGGAAAGGAGGCAAGGCATAACTGACCTCTTTAACTTCTTCAACAGTATGTGATCTTAATGGGACTTTGGCATATGTTGTCATGTTTATCTTTAACAAATCATGGACTCGGACATACCCATCACTTCTTATATTCAGGTTCAGCTCAGAAGCCATATGGCGCAATATCCGTGTCCTGAAATTGTTCAATCAAAATAAGTATACCTTAAGCATTTGCCATTATCTGTCTAGTTTCGTGCTAATGGTGGAACAGGAAAACATTCTTTGAACCAAAAGAACTAGATTTCTAGAAAACAACAAACCCAAAACTATCCCTTGCCATCTTTCATTCTTGAGAAATTTATTTCCAAGGTTTCCATACATCGAATAGCCTAGTAAACAATTATTGGTTCAACAATCACAAATAGAGCCATTCAGCCAGATGCGTAGTTTAAAAGGTACCTATAAGAACTAATTTAGCTTGGCTTTTGGATATGGCAATCGTTCAGAGAGTTTCATGCATTATAGCGTCTCCTATCATTCAGTTCTTCATAGTATACTCGTCTAAATCTTATTTAGAGTTTAACCGTCAGCGATAGAGTTATCAAGAACCAAACTTTAAAAACTAACCAAGCAAATAAGATGATTGAAGAATAAGATGGGAAGGGAGTAGATTACATGAGACGACCAAGGGCATCTATCCGACTACTATCCCCATCGGCACCACCTCCTCTCCCGCGGTGCCGGTCCTCTCTGGCGCCGGACTCCCTTCCTCTTCCTCTCCCGCTGCAAGGAAACAAGAAACCTAACTGATACCACCGATTGGATTCAAATCAGAGGATACAGGGAAACGAGGGGTACCTCGAGCCCACCTTCTTCTGGAGGAAGAGGAAGCGGAGATGGAGGCAGCAGAGAAGGGTTTGGAGGACGAGGAGGGATTGGGGTTCGCCATGCAAGGAAGGCGGCAAGGATATAGACGAAGAGTCGACGGGAATAGGATTGGAATAAGAGTGGGATAAGAAGAATGAGAGTGAAAGGGAGGAGCAGATGGGCGGCAGCGGAGGACGCGGAGAGCAGCGGTCGCCGTAGCCCACATCGAGAAGCGCAGATGAGCAGGAGCGGCCGGGGGTTTTGCGACGGCTTTGGCGGAGCGCCCACGTGCGCCTGATCTACGGAGCCCATTTTCTGTCCCCACCGGGCCCAAGTTTGGGGTGGGCTCGGACTGGCCCAAAGACCATCGGGCCAGCCCGACTATGGGTACCATGGGCTGTGCCTAAACAAATATGAGTTGAAAAAGTTTTCTTGCACCACGCATGATAATTGATGCGTATACATGCCAAAGAAAAAATATATTTTTATTCTTGGCACATGCTGTCATACACCGTGCACCAATCACCACGTGCAATGCAGCAAGACTTTTTCTATTTGGATTACGTTTATTTTTAAAGTTATGATCCAAAATAATTTTGATCCAACCTTGGGATACCATATGGCTATGCCTAAATAAATTTGGATTTCATTTAGGCTTAAAGTTATAGTCAAATAATTTTGAGCCAAATTTAGACTATTACTTAGCTTGGCCCAAACCCAGTCCGAAGAAGTTTCCAAGAACTGGCCCTTAATTATCTTTGAATTCGGCTCGAATGCAATCCCAAAATCATAAAAAATAATGAGCCTTTTAAATTTTACATTGGTTTTTTATCAATTGTGTGAGATTAGTTCTTTATATTACAACAAATTTTTTAAATTAATAATTAGATGCAATTATTTTAGATGTTGGTTGGTTTCATATAAATATTTAAAAATTAAAAGTTGACTTTGTAGTTTTAATTTTTAGTTTAAATGGATTATTGTATACTGATCTATTTAAGTTTTAGGCCAAACATAGACCTAGGCTTGAATTGAGCTTGAGCTAATTTTTGGAAAAAAAATTACGCTTGAGCTCGATTCGGAAGTCTAAAAAAGTTTTCAAATTGAGCTCAAACTACAATGTGGCCTGACTTGTTTCAACCCATTTTCAGCCTTAACTAAGTTAGATCAAGTGCTACCCTTTGCCAGAATCTTGCAATTCTTGGAGGAGAGGGCAATTTGAATGCGGTGGAAATACTACCAAGGCTTTTCTAGCCTTAACTTTGTAGGTTTTATTGCAATATGCACTATTTCTAAAGCAAATAGCACTCCTCTATGATCATTCGATGAAAACTCACACGAAGAACCCTAATCCTAACCCTACCACTTATCTTTATGCTACCAACTTGGCATATTGTGAAGGTTTATTAATAAGTAAGCTATAGGTATGCATTTTAAAATATTTCTAAAATGCATAAACAATAGAAGTAATAAAATATTAGATCTAATCCAATATCAGCCTACAACAGGATTGTGATATAAAAATTATACATAAAGCAATAAAAGAAAAATACACAGATCAAATCTGTGTAAATACAAATAGCATAGTTCGTAACTATGTAGCATAGATCATATCTATGCATGTGACTTAATACCTTAGATTATACCTAAGTCATCAATAATTTAAAATTCCTTACCTTCATATGCTTAACAACTCTTGCAGCAATGGAAGACAGTAGTGGATGGTACTTTTGCGAGCCACACAAAGGTGTATGTCCTCAACAGGTGATCTATACCAGAGTTTTGATTCTGACCAGCCTTTTCGGAGTGTTAGCTCTTTTCTAAGGCTTCGATAGCTAGATTCCTTCTTTTTCAACACCAGGGTGCTCTTGGAGTTGTAAAAGAAGTTGGAGAATAGATTTCAGTGGAGAAGATGTGAAGGAAAAAACCTCTTCGTCTTTCTCTTTCTTATACCTTTTATAGCTAGGATCCTTACAACCCAAAACCCTTCATTTCTCTATCTTTACTTTTTCAACGTTTTTAACCAAAATGCCCCTTTTTAATGTCCATCATTAGCTCCATAAAAATAAAAATTGTGAAGAGAAAAAGGAAGAAAGATAAGGAAGAAATCTTTCCTCTTCCTTTTCAACCAAAAATCGCTCCTTTTAATGCCCATCATCAGCCCCATAAAAATGAAAACTATGAAAAGAAAAGGGAGAAAGATAAGGAATGGAAGCTAATTAGGGATAGATCAAAAACATCCCTTTAAAATTCTAATTTAAAATTCAAATTCAAACTTAAATTTAAAAATTAGCTTGAAATTCAAATTTATAATTTGAACTCAAACATGTAAGGGTGTTAATATTGGGCTCAATTGAACCTAAGTTGAGCCCAAACCAAATCCTATTTGATTTGACCTAGATTTCATAGCTCAATCAAATTGAGCTAACCAACGATCGTATTATCAATATAATCCTCCAATTAATCACTAACATTTAGTAAAAATTTGTTATCACAACTTTTGCAACGTCCAGTGTTGAATCATGCAAGTATTGACTCATGGTGCAATATCAATCATATTGATATTAGAGTCATGAAATGATTCACAATCGTTTCTCAGTCATCAAGTCAGGTAGAAACCCCTATAATGTGTGACCCCATAGGTTCGAACACTGAGCCAGTAATACTGGAACACTTTCAATACCAATTAAAGTCGTCATCTAACAATGACACCCGATATCCGGATAGGTCGAAGGTTGCAGAGCATCAATCAATAACCTTTGGCATATGGTTACCATATAATTCATCCTTTTGACCTTGTAAAGCTCATGATGACTCAGGGTTTAACTGCCAACCTTTAATCAACACATCCATAATGTGTCTTAACCTTACAAGTTCTGTAACTCCTCACAAGAACTACCCTAGCTAAGGTTTTGCTAAATTAAGACATAGTGAGACATTTACTCCAAACCATTTGGAGGAATCAATCCCATTTTGATCCACTATTGCTTCACGAGTACTTGACTATACCCAAAAACCTTTCGTCACTGGATTAGAAATCCAGGTAGTCTCGTACCAAAGCACAATGAGTTGCTTGCAAGCTACCATGGTGATCTCAGGTTCGAGAGACACTTATATCCATATCCCTTCATGAGCAACCCTTGGCAGAAGGGAGCTTCGTAGGTGGGTCACGTTCAATGAAATATCATACATTTCACTGTATGTCATACCAATGTCTTCACACTCCTTGGTTAAGAGGACAACCAACCTATATAGCATACAAGAACCTATACTTGATATGTTGTCGTCCTATAACAATATATCCTTTAGTTGCAAACAAGTTTAAGAACTACTCGATATATCCTCTCTATATCAAATGCAAGGTAGTTCTAAGGACTCCATCACACAAGAGTTTTTTACAAAAAAATGTAAATGTGATGAACTACTAAAAAAATATTTTTATTTATTCTAAATTTATATACAATTACAATGAGTATAAAAGTCTACAGCCTAGACGATTGGCTTTGGGATACATTTTTCAACAACTCCCATTTGGACTAAAGCCAATCGAAACAGAATCTAATTCCCATTTCCATTTACAATCATTGAAATCTTAAATTCCAATGGCTTTAATGAATGAGTCAGCTAGATTCTCCTTTCCATCGATCTTCTAAAGTTAGATGTTACCTCGCTCTATGATTTCTTGCACAACATGATAGCGGTGCAGAATATGTTTAGTACATTGATGGGACTTCGACTATTTGGCTTGAGCAATGGCTTTAGAGTTGTCATAGTACACCGGAATGGAACCATCCAAAGAAGGTGTTACTCCTAGCTCTCCTAAAAACTTCCGCAACCATGTAGCTTCCTTTGTTGCATCCTATATCGTAATATATTTTGCCTCGCAAACTGAGTCTATCACAGTGTGCTACTTGAAACTTTATTAATAGATTGCTTCTCCATTTAGGGTAAAGACAAACCCTGACACACTCTTGTTGTCATCCCTATATGACTGAAAATTGGAGTTAGTATACACCACAAGTTTTAAGTTAGGTTCTCCATAAATTAGCCATTGATCCTTAGTATTTCATAAATACTTAAAGGATAGTCTTCACTACTTTTCAATGAGCTTCACCTAGGTCAGACTAGTATCTGCTCACTACCCCTAGTGAGTATGCCACGTCTAGTCTAGTACATATCATGGCATACATGATAGAACCCACTACCGAAGCATATATAATTCTACTCATATGCTCTCTCTCCTTAGGAGTTATCGCACAATCCTTTTTAGAGAGAGAAATTCCATGGCCTATTGGAAGATAGCCTTTCTTGGAATTTTTTATGCTGAACCGCTGCAGCATAGTGTCTATATACGTAGATTAGGATAATCTCATAAGCCTCCTAATTCTATCTCTATAGATCTTCATACCAAGTATATAAGAGGCTTCACCCAAGTCCTTCATAGAGAACTGAGATGACAACCGGACCTTTATTCCTTATAGTGCTAGGATATCATTCTCGATTAAGAGAATATCATCTATATACAACACAAGGAATATAATCATAGAACCATTAGCCCATTTATAAATGCAAGGTTCTTCTAGGTTTTATTTCCTCAGGTAGATCAACCAATGTCCATACATTGTTTATTTCCATAGACTCTATTTCAGATTTCATGGCTTCTAGCCATTTTTTCAGAGTCAGACTTCTGCATTGCATCCATATAGGTGATCGGATCCTTATTGTTCTTATCGAGTTCAATAGGATCACCGTTCCGGACCAAGAAATCGTAGTATCTGTTTGGTTGATGTAGTACCCTATCGAATCTCCTTAATGGTTCCTGTATGAACTCTGGATTTGATCTAGTCAAAACCGCTTCTATGTTGTCACTTAAGTGTATCAGTTTTTCTTCCTATTGAACTTCACTAAGTTCAACCTTAGTGGCTCCAGTTCTTTCACCATGAAACTCTTGTTCTAAAAAGATAGCCCTAAGACTGACGAACAACTTTTGTTCTTTAGGCAAGTAAAAGTAGTACCTTTTAGATTCTTTCGAATGCCCAACAAATAGGTACCGATTAGACCTAGGTTCAACCTTATTCGTTTCCAAACGTTTAACATAAGCCGAGCAACCCTAGACCCGAAGATGTGAAAGTATCAGCTTACGCCCAGTCCATATCTCATATGGCGTTTTGTTAACGGACTTACTTGAAACCCTCTTTAAAAGGTAACACACTGACTTTAGAGTATACCCTCAAAAGGAGATCGGCAGAGAAGAAAAGCCCATCATGAATAGAACCATGTCTAATAGGGTTTGATTCCTCCTTTCAGACACTCCATTTAACTAAGGTGTTCCTAGAGGTGTCCATTGAGAGAGAATCCCATTATCCTCGAGATATGTCAGAAACTCACTAGAAAGATATTCACCATCTCAATCTAATCGAAGGGTTTTGATAAACTTTTCAATTTATTTTTCTACTTTATTACGATATTTTTTGAATATTTCAAACGATTTAGACTTATGTCTCATCAAGAAGATATAACCGTACCTTAAAAGGTTGTCTGTAAACATAATAAAATAATTATATCCATCCCTAGCACTAACATTGATAGGTCCACATATATCGGTATGTACCAGACTTAGAATTTGATTGGTTCATTCACCTTTTCCACCAAAAGGTGACTTGATCATTTTACTTAGAAGACAAGATTCACGGGTTGGTAATGATTCAAAATCATTAACCTCAAGAAAACCTTATTATCTCAATATATTTATCCTATTCTTGTTAATATGACCTAGCCAGTAATGCCAAAGGTAAACATTACTAACATCGTCTATCCTAGGGCGTTTGCTAGATGTGCACACTACACTAACAGGTCATAATAGTACATTCATCACAATAGAACAATTCATAATAATTTTGCAAATGTCATTCTTTATTGATAGTTCATAACCAGACATGACCAATTGGCCTACAGAAATGACATATAAAATAAAAGATAGATAATAATGACATTCATTTAGAATGATTGTACAAGACTCAAAAATAAGTTTGACGACTCCCAACACTAGGACTGGAATTTGGTTTCCATTTCCTATGTTTAAGAATTCCTCACCGTCCTCGAATTTCCTACTAACTTGAAGTCCATGCAAAGATTGCATATGTGAATTGGACTTTCAGTATACAATACCTAATTAGTAGTATCACATATAGAGAAACTACAAGGCGTTATCATATAAATACCTTGTCCAGCATTTCCTTGCTACTTCCTCTTCTTGCATGGACCTGTTTGGGTTAAGGGATGCAATATAAAGATGATAGTTTCTTTTTCAGTGACCCTGCTTCTTGCAAAAGAAGCACTTCACCATACTTTGATCAGCCTTAACCTTTTTGGCCTAATTGGCCCCAGCATTTTGCACCTTCTTTTTTTATTTTTCTTTTTCCCTTTCTTAAAGGAACGACGATCTTCCAAAGAACCTTCTACCAAATTCATCACCCCTTTATTGAGCTAGTGATCTTTCTCATAAATCTGCAGTAAACCAAATAGATAATGGTAGTTTACTACAGGCTTATTCATTCTATAATGATCAAGAAAGTTGAGGTAGGAAGGGAGCAGGGAGTTCAGTATCGCATTTTTCTCAAGCTGTTCATGCAAGGGATAACCGAGTTTGCCCAAGCGCTCAATCATCTCGATCATGTACAATACATGATTAGTGACCAAGGCCCATCATGCATCCGCATATTGTAGATGGCATAAGAGATCTTGTACATCTCAATATCGTCTGATGTGTTAAAGGATTCCTTCAACTTTTGAAGGATTTTCTCTAGCTAGGCTTCCTCAAATTTGGGACTGAACTCATCATTCATTGCTACTAGCATTACACATCGGATAGTGGTTTGATCAAAGAGCCACTTCTGATAAGTGTCTCTGGCCGAACCCCGAGCATTAGAAGCAGAGACTTTAGGTGCTAGATTTGTTATCACATAAAGGATTCGTTTATGCTACAGGACAATCCTGAGCCTTTGATGCCAGCTATCAAAGTTGGGACCCATGAGTTTTTTCTTGTCAAGCAACGATCGAAATGACAAGTTGGTAGACATTATCTAAAAGGAAAATCAAAGACCTATTAGTGTATATGAATTATTATCTTAAAGACATGGACTTTAGTCTAAAGGCCCTTCTACTATTTTATTCAGACTGGCATCCTTTACCTCAAATCTGAGGAATTACTTTTAATCCCTTAGTGGGTACTAGAATCCAACAGACAACACATGAGCCTGACTTTGGCTGGCCCACCTATGTGCATCTAAAGGTAGGTTTAAACTAATTACTTCTCCAAGTAACTTCTAGTAATTAATTTTGCCCCAGGTTGTACTTCAATCAGCCTTTAGGCCTCCTATTAAAGGTTCTAGTTAGGTCCAACCATTAACATGACAAAATTTAATGCTTCTAACCAATAAATAGTTAAGCTCGACTTTGGCCGACCCACCTGACTACCGTTAAGAGAGTCGCATTGAGCCATCATGTTAGGAGTGGCAATGTCAATAGCCTAATGAACATCCAACCTTTGGGTTTGCCAATGATCATCCAACTACTGGACCATTACTATCCAATTAATGGGAGGCTAAGACTTAGTTATCCCCATAACTTTATCTTTTTAAGGACCTAATAATTTAGAGGGTTTAACTTTAACGTGTGACATATGAAAGAGAATACATGGACCATAATCAAGAATCCTCCCATTAACTTGTAGAAGGGTTCATGAACAATTCATCCATGGGTACCTAAGATCAGCCATAGGTGACATGGGCTAACTCGAATCAATGAGCTATCCAATTAATTCTGATCGACCACATTGGCCAGGTAAGTGAGATCATGGGATGGGTTTTGCCACTAACCTTCTTGCCTTAGACACCAACCGAGTTGACTAGGTAAGAGGTATCCCCAAAAAGCCATGATCAAATGCCAAACTTATCTTAGACACAAATGGATTCATCAGATTTGATTAGACTAGCCTAAAGACTTGGGTTCACCATTGAGCCATAAATTAGGTCCATTTAAATTTATGGATTGATCAATCTAACTAATTAGAGGGATCTAAAGAGAAGGTAACCTAACTCAACTTTTGATTAGATTTAAATTATCTTTCTAATCCAATTAATCTATACTTAGGTCTATAATCCAATTAAGGATCTAACTCAAGGTAACCCATGACCCTTTAACCTTATGCAAATGACTTAAGATCTTTAAATCACATTTCTATATCGCTTTATCATTTAAGATAATTTAATTTCTTAATTAAGTTCAAAAAAACTTTTAAATTGAAACAATTTTAATTTAACATATAAAATAAATTTTATAAAAAATTAAAATAGTTTATGATCATACCATCCAAAAAAAAGATTAAAATAGTTTTAATCTACATTCTCTTTACTTTTCTTTTTATGGGACATGACACAAGTGGCACCCCTACACGCCATAGGAGACCCCATTGAATAGGAAAAGAGGGTCTTTAAGCCCTACTTCTCTCTTATGACCGGACGGCCTAATAAATTCACCCAATCTAAGTACTTGGTTCCCTACCAAATCAGCCTTCAAGTAGCTATATAATATGCTCTTAGCAGCCTATTGCACTCTTTGAGTTGTGGGTAGTAGGGCACCATGCATTGGGTACTACCAATAGCCTTCCTCACTGATGAATCCCTGATATCCCTACCAGACCCTTATTGGGCACTATGATCTGAGATACTACCAGTAGCCTCCCTCACTGGACCATCATAGAGTAGAGCACGATAGAAACTAAGAGCACAAACCAAGCTCTGATACCATTGAAGGTTTATTAATAAGTAGGCTACATGTATGCATTTTAAAATATTTCTAAAAATATATGCAACGAAAGTAATAAAATATTGGATATAATCCAATATTAGCCTACAACAGGATCATGATATAAAAATTATATATAAAGTTATAAAAGAAAAATATACAGATCAAATCTGTGTAAATACAAAAGTATAGTTCATAACTATGCAATATAGATCATATCTATGTGGCCTAGTGCCTTACAATATATCTAAATCACTAGTGACTTTAAAATCCCTTACCTTTGGATGCTTAACAACTCTTGCAACAATTAAAGGCAGTGGTGGATGGTACTTCTGCGAGCCACACAAAGGTGTATGGCCTCTACAGGCGATCCACATCGGGGTTCTGATCCTGACCAGCCTCTTCAGAGTGCTAGCTCCTCTCCAAGGATTCGATGACTAGATTTCTTCTTTGTCAATACCAGGGTGCTTTTAGAGTTATAAAAGAAGTTGAAGGATAGATTTCGATGGAAAAGATATGAAGGAAAAACCTCTTCGTCTTTCCCTTTTCCTAAGACCTAGCTTTATAGCTAGGATCCTTACATCCTAAAACCCCTCATCTCTCTATCTTTACTTTTTTAACGTTTTTCAGCTCCTTTTTAATGCCCATCATCAGTCTATAAAAATGAAAACTGTGAAAAGAAAAGGAAAAGAAGATAAGGAAGAAATCATTTCTCTTCCTTTTTAGCCAAAACCACCCCTTTTAATACCCATCATCAGCCCCATAAAAATGAAAACCATGTAGAAAAAAAGGGACAAAGATAAGGAATGGGAGGTAATTAGGGAGAGATCAAAAAACATCCCTTTTAAATTTAAATTCAAAATTTAAATTCAAACTTGAATTTAAAAATTAGCTTAAATCTAAATTCATAATTTGAGCTCAAACGGGTAAGGGTGTTAACATTGGACTCAATTGAACCTAAATTGAGCCCAAACCAAATCCCATTTGATTTGATCTAGATTTTTATAGCTCAATCAAATTGAGCTAGCCAGCAATCGTATTACCAATTTAATCCTTCAATTAATCACTAATATTTAGTGAAAATTTGTCATCATAACTTTTGCAACGTCAAGTGTCGAATCATGCAAATGTTGACTCATGGTGCAATATCGATCATATTGACATTAGAGTCACGAAACGATTCACAATCGTTTCTTAGTCATTAAGTTAGGTAAAAACCCTTTGGTATGTGACCTTATAGGTTCAAGCACTATGCTGGTAGCACTGAAACACTTTTAGTACCAATCGAAGTCGTCATCTAGCAATGACACCCGACGTCCGGATAAATCGATGGTTGCATAGCACCAATCGAGAACCTCTAGCATATGGTTACCATATAATTCAACCCTTTGACCATAATATTCAAGATGACTAAGGGTTTAACACCACCTCTTAATTAGCACATGCATAATTTGTCTCAACCTTACAAGTCCTATGACTCCTCACAAGAACTATATTGGACAAGGTTTTGCTAAATTAAGACATAGTGAAACATTTACTCCAAACTATTTGGAGGGGTCAATCCTATTTTGATCCACTACTGCTCCATAAGTACTTAACGGTACCCAGAGACCTTTCGTCACTGATTAAAAATCTAGGTAGTCCTGTACCAAAGCACAATGAGTTGCTTGCAAGCTACCATGATGATCTCAGGTTCGATGGGCACTTATATCTATATCCCTTCATGAGCAACCCTTGACAGAAAGAAGCTCCGCAGATGGGTCATCTTCAATGAAATGTTATACATTTCACTGTATGTCATACCAGTGTTTCCACACTCCTTAATTAGGAGGACAACTAACTTATATGACATACAACAACCTATACTTGATACATTGTCGTCCTATAAGAATCTATCTTTTGGTTGCAAACAAGTTTAAGAATTGCTCGATATATTCTTTTCATATCAAATGCAAGGTAGTTCTAAGGACTCCATATAAGAGTTTTTTATAAGAAAATATAAATATAATGAACTACCAAAAAATATTTAATTTATTTTAAAGTTTATATATAATTTCAATAAGCATAACCGTTTACCACCTAAACGCTTGGCTTTGAAACACATTTTTCAACATATTGCTCCCATTTAGTGTAGACTGCTGAAAAAATGGTCATCAACATTTTTTTTTTCTATTGAAAAAGATAGACACGTGGTTCAAAATGGTTGGGTACGATCAAGTTTTCTTTTCGGCCCTTCTTAAGTCCACCTATGAGGAGATACTAAGTTGATTTAGAGTTAACTCGGCCAAGTTTTCTTTTTCCTTTCTTTTGTGTGTTCCCCGCCCCTCCAGATCTGAGTCGGCCAATCGTATTGTGGCTTTGTTCCTTGGTTTGGTTTGGCTAAAAGTTTCCTCTCTTGATTAACTTATCAAAGCATCGGTTGTTTACGATAATGTAAGGGACACGAAGTTAGATGAAGTATTAAGCCAAGTACTTTGTTTGGTTTTAAAATAACTATTATAATATTATGATAATAAACTTAATATCATTGGATTTAGAAGATTAGTCTTTCAATTTTCAGACTCCAAGAACAAAAAAAAAAAAAAAAAAGACTTGTTGTAGTCCCACATCAATTACATACACAAGCATGAGGCAAACCGAGCCAATGAAGTATTATTATATTGGGCATTTTGTTGTGTGCCAAATAACCAACCTCTCCGCATGAATTCTTGCTTCATTACCCATTACTCAAATGAATACTTCACAGCCACCTTCAGCTACACATTCAGGCTACTTTGCATAACATTTATTTTGATTTAAAAGAGTTTTATGCATAATCGATCTCAAATCCAAATAAAAAAAACAGTAAATTTTCGATCAATATAAAAACTATAATTATATTTTATAAACCTAAATTTAATATTTTAAATAGATAAAATTAAACCAATACTTTAAATCAAATTCACAATAGAACAGAAAAAAAAAGGGGATTTATATAGTAGTTTACAGCCGAATTCAATTAGTTTCAATTAAAATTTTATTATTATTACTGTAACACCCATTTAGCAAAAACAATGACAGAAACACCTACCACATTTTTGATGTCCAAGAACCACGTAGTCGCCCGTTGTTATCGGGGAGCAAATCTGATATGAAGCCGGGCAAAAGTTAATAAAGGAAAATAACCACATCAATAACCTTCTAAAATATTTGTTCAATCCTTCCAACGCACTCAACTCAGATTTTAAGGTTTAATGCACCTGAAAAATATATCAAAATACCCCAGATATCTTCATGCATACCAACTCAGTTGACCGAAACAAAAACTAGGACATGAGATTCCGATTTGGATCTGAATTCAAAACCAAACCTGGGCTACTGGAACTGGCTTTAACCCAACATATGGAAGTAATGGAACCCACGTCCACGTCCATCACATAGCAAGCACCAGATGTACTTCAAATGTAATTAAATATCCAACCACAACCCATTCGAGAAGAACACGTTACTTATAGATAATTGAAAACAAAAATGG
This sequence comes from Calamus simplicifolius, assembly GCA_900491605.1. NCBI lineage: Eukaryota > Viridiplantae > Streptophyta > Magnoliopsida > Arecales > Arecaceae > Calamus > Calamus simplicifolius. Next base: position 538,270 of record UESW01004402.1, on the reverse strand, counting down.
GGGCAACCGAACGTCAGCTAATCCAGAGCATCCAAAGCTGTCTTGTTCTAGTAAAATGAAATAAAAGCACGAATTTTGTTCTCTAAGAAAGTCTCCATTCTGATCCAGAGGTAAATTAACTTAATCAACCTAAGCCACAAGAGTGCTGGCGGTGGTAGATTCGCTGCAAAAAAAAGAAAAGCAGCAAGTGTTAAGAACGCCAGAACCAGCAAGTAATGATAAAACGGTTGACGTCACAAATATAACAAGAAGCAAAATGTTAATCGTATGCTTTATCGATCAAGTCCTTGACAAGCCAAACACAGGAAGGGGAAAGTATGGAACAGGTTGAGAAAATTTGGTAATTCAAGTACTCTCATCTCAAAACCATCAACTAAAACATTGCAGAAGAAGGTACACTGCAATAAATTAAGAAAAACTTGCATGGCCCAGCTGTACACAGGCACGCCTGGCATTTCAATAGCATCGGCAAGGTGCCTGGCAATATCAAATTCCAAAACACACATGATGCAGAAAGATCATTTATACCTGTAATGGTGCTACAAAGTCATATATCTATATGATGCTAAAGCATGCATGAATTTTGGACATACAAATCCATATAAATGAAGGCATGTATGCAGGTGATTCATGACAAATCAATAGATGTCTCAAAGCTCTGAAAAGTTGATTTATACTGTTCTATTGACAGTTGGGATGTGATCAACGGAGATAAAAGCTCACATTAGAGAACAAATTGAACTACTACAAAATCATCACCAACTGCCTCACTATTGTTCAAGCATCCTTAATAACAGAACTTGCCTTCATATGAAGACATTTAGACATAAATGTTACAACCAAGACATACATGCCCTTCAAACCAGCAAAAACAGGAAAAAGATGTGTCCGCTAGAAGAGATAAAGATTGTTATCTCTAACTAAGCCTACCATTATAGGCACAAGAAAACATAAAAATACATCAAGAAATTATAGATACAAAAGAACCATGATTCTGATACATAAATGATATGACATCAAGAGATTCAACAGGAATTTGTGTAATCACGCTGCAACTGGTAACATGAAATCAGAAACAGAAAGCAAGATGATAGGTCATGATTCATTAGACAGACTGTTTGTAACATAATCTCAGCAAATAGATTAAGTAGTTGAATTTGATAAATATTTTTTTGGTGCATTTTGGTTAAATTTTCATAGAGCCACGCCAACTCTAAGGTTGCATTTGGTGCATTACTAGGCAATCCTGAATGGTAAGATTACCACTGGATAGATCGCCAGTAATATTGATTATTGTGTTTGGTATACACAGGTAATGTTATAGTAATATTGATTACAGATTACCAGTCATATAATATCAAAATTTTAAAATACCCTTGAATCAAATCTATTAAAAATTGATATACTATTATATATTTGATTTAAAAAAACTTGCATTTATAAATGATAATGCCTAAATTTGATGATCCTCAAATTAAGAAAATGACACTCTACATAGAACAAAATGGAACAGACAAGATCTAAATATGCAACATACATAATAAAAACTAACATAAAAACTGAACAGTAATAAGCAATATAAACAATTCAACAACAATCTGAACAGATGATAAGCCCCATCTAAATATGCAATATACATAATAAAAATTACTAACATATAATCTAATAATAAACTGAACAGTAATAAGTAATATAAACAATTCAACAACAATCTGAACAGATGATAAGCCCCATCCTCTTAACATTCACATCATGAACATCTGATTCAGCACAAGAAGAAGAGCTTTCAAGAAAGCATTCAAATCCACTTAATTCTCCAAGACTCATCATTGCATGCTCAATCTGTTCACTAGATGAACCTTTTTGGGAAGAGTAACTAGTCATAACTGAGCTATTACAATTCAAATTAGCCAGTGGTTTTGAATCGCTACACTCATGCAGCGGGAAATTTGTCCTCCTTGACACATCATTATGATTATGATTCGCATCATCTGCACTACTCCCATAGAAAACCTCCATGAATATTTGATATTCTTCCTTTGAGCCTTCAAACCCATCCTCGCCAAAACATTCAATTTCTTCTCCAAATAACATTCTCGCTGTCACCTCCTTACATCCCCGTTCTTGCTTGAAGTTTTGTTCCTCCATTTCCCCACTGACCAAAGTTCTTCGCACTTCGATGCTGCAGGTGTTTTTAAATAGATCCTGAAATCTCTGGTCAGGATCCTCTAATATCCCCAAATCACTATCTAACTGGGAGGGAAGGGATAAACACAAAAAAAACCCTAACAGAGGCCTAACCAGACACCCAATTTTCAATTTGTGGACTTAATCGAAACCTTCTATTTCAAAATCACAGAACCAAAGAAAAAAAAAAAGCAAAACTTTCTGCCCGTAAACACCTAAAAACATCCAATCCAAACCCAATTTCCCCAAAGAAATCCAAATTGTTCAAAAAGACCCCACAAACACCGACAGAAATCCAAAAATTTCTACCTTTCGCCCTTCGTTTGTCTGGCAAGGGAAAACTCTTTTCTCAAAAGCCTTGACTCCTAACACATCCACCTCCACGGAGCATAAAACAACCTTAAAAATGGACCTCTAGATCCCCAAAGAAAAATAAAAAAAAATGAAACTTGAAACCGAAATAGCCTCCTTGAAAGATCACAAAACCATCATCGCCGAAGAAGGATAAGTGAAGCCGTTATTGGAAGGAATGATTTTATTTTCACAGAAAAGAAGGGGATGATTTTGCTTTACGGAAGAGAAGGAAGCAGGGATAATTTAGTCCAAAAAAATTATTAAATTATAACATCTCCGGTAATGTGGATAACCACATCCTTCTTAGATCTCATGAGAAGTAATCCAGATTACCACTATAAGACAGATTATCATTAAAAATATATATCAAACATAGTTATTTGGTGGGTCCAATTTAAATAGATTATCGGCTACCAAACACAACCTAAGGCTTCCTACAATTTGCAAATACCCACTAAAATAAGATAACAAGCATAATGAAAAACAGTTCCAAATTTGAGTTGAAGAGTTTATTAACCATTCTTGCAAAATCCACAATAACCTTTGCCTTAACCCACAGAACTTTTATTCTTATCTACGAGAACTTGCAAAATCCATAATTCAAGATGAAGCATGAGATGATATGTTAATCTCTTCCTAAATATGCCTTTCACTCTTATCTTAAGCCCACAGCTAGGCAAAACAACTAGCATGAAAAAGATGTCAAAACAATCCAAAAAAGAACAGAGGGGCTTTATCCGAGGAAACTCAAACATTCAAACTAATTCTACACTAGAACCAGCTCAATCTACTGCAAATGTCATATAAACCCAACAACCACCCTCTTGTCTCCACTGTTCAACCAATGGATGCTAAGTGACTTATGATTTATAAGGGTACTTCTCAGATAAAAAGTTGTGGAGGGGTCAAGATGATTTATGTCAGGTTCAGCTCAAGAGGCAAATATAAAATTAATATTTAGGACAGCGGGAAACATTAATAGAAGCCTGTTACACACCAACAAAAAGATTAAGGTGGGTCAGTTAAATTTGGATAAAGTCTCATGCTATTTAATTATTAAAAAAACAAAGCAAAACTATGCAGCATGTTTCAAACCCCGCAAAATAAAATGGAACAACAATACAAATTCATCCAAGTGACTACAAATGTTACAGTTATTAAGCCAAAAACAGGGTTCATTTTTAAAAAAAAATCATTCAGCTTATATCTTAAGCAGTTATGATTTTGAAAACCAGAACTGTACAGAAGATCTTTGGTTGATGAAAGTGAATGACAGGAAATGGTGAAAAAAAAGAAATGTGACATAGTAAGGAGGCAAACCATAAATTTGATGACTTAGAAGCTTTTATAAAATTTTATGGTGAACAAACACCTAGTACCATAGAGCCAGCATGTATTTCTCAAAATGTTTAAAATCATGAAACTCCTAAACAATGTCATCCATCCAAACACATACTAGAAGACTATTATTAAACAAAGACCGACAAAGACATGTTTTTGCATTACCAATATTTAAATTCCTTGCATGCTGGAATCTTAAAATGCAAAATCAACCATTTTTGGATCAAAATGACGTGGATTCAAAACTATGTCCTTCATATGCTAACTATACCCATAGATTATAAAATCTATAAAATTTTTGATAGTATTAAGGGCATGCCTGTTTTCCATTAGACTTAGATTCCATATATCTGTGGAATGAGAGTTAACAACACCTTTTTTTTACCACACTGATTAGTGCTTGAGCTTTCTAAGTAGTCCTACCGTAGTTGTACTTTCATAAACTCATTGTCATGCAGAAGACCAAATAATAGAAATTGATCGCCTCCCTTGTGTACTTATGTATAGAAATACCATAACTAGCTCTACACAAATCCAATTTGCAAAACAAAAGCAAAATAAACCATTTTGTGAATTCATTCCAGCGAAAAATTCTTCGTTCTTTCACATCAATCAGCCGAACAGAATATGATCTCATGCATCACCAACTGCAATCGCATATAACATTCTATAACAAGCCGATATAACCTAAAGGAATACCACTTAATGGAAGAGGAACAGCAAGGTGCGAAAAAAGTGCTCACTATTTCCAGACGGGAGGGAGCTTCTTTGTCCTCTTGTAGTAGCGAGCCAAGCGGTGGATCCTGCTCTCCACAAGGATCAGCCGGAACTTGGAGTCCTTGTCCTTCCTGTTCCTCTCCAAGTGCTTCCTGATCGCCACGGCCTTCTTAATCAAATGGTACAAATCCTCCGGAATCTCCGGAGCAAGCCCTACCAATCACACACAGATAAAATCACAACTTTATACCAAAAATACCATAAAAATCCGAACGAATGCCAAACAAAACGAAAAAACCAAAAAAAAAAAAATACCATGAGCCTTGAGAATCCTGAGAATCTTGCTTCCAGTGACGCTCTTCACCTGAGCGATACCATGAGAATCACGAAGAATAACACCAATCTGCGACGGTGTCAGCCCCTTCTTCGCAAACTTGCAGATGTTATCCTCCACCTAGAAGATCGAACGTATCCAAAAACCAATCAAAAACAACCAAAAAGAGAAACAGAGACAGAAAGAGAGGGATTGCTCACGTCCGGAGCAGAGATCTTGAGCCAGCTCGGAGGAGTCCTCTTGTACGGCAACGCCGACGAGGAGATACCCTTTCTGCGATCAATTAGTAAAGAGATTAGAGGAATGGCGTAAACGAAGAAGACTAAGGAGAGTGAAGTTGAGGAGTTAGGGAGAAGAAGGAAGAATACCCGCGGCTGTGCATACGACCCATGGCTGCAGCGGTTGCGGTGGCGGCCCGAGGCGAACAGCGGCGAGTGACGAGAGGCGGCGGATAGCTCCTTCCCTCGAGGGTGATTTCGATCGAATGCAACCCTAGCGGGAAGAGTGGATGGTCTAGCGCAGGCCTTCGGTAAGAGTCCAAGTGGGCTCGGGTTGGCCGAACGCCCGTAAGGCCGGCCCGGCCTAGCCATGAGCCGAAGTCGGGTGCTTTTTTTTTTTTTTTTTTCACCATCCGATTCATATCCGGTTTTAAAACCTGAGAATTGAAACCAATTTTAAAACCTAAGAATTGAAACCAATTTTAAAACTGATTTATTTGGAAACTAAAGTAATTGGTACAATCTAACTTACTTTTGATGTAGCTGCTCTTTCTTAAGTCTAACTAATCCAATAACTTTTATCGTAATGATTAATAAATATGTGAACATTATGATTTTTTTTTAAATCTACTTATAAAGTAGTTTATAAAAAAACTCTTTGGTAAACTTTATAGCATGGTTACTAAGTTATTTAAATCAAAATTGATACCCACATATACCTTAATAAATTCTTCAATAAAATCCTTATAGATGCTTGGGCCAAAATAAGTGAAAAGGCCTTTCACAAAATCTTTTCATACCATTAGACCTTAACTTTTTTGTACCATTGCAATGCCTCTTTCTTAAGGTGAAAAGAGGCTATGGTAACCTTCTATGCCTTTATCATAAGATTACATTTAAGAATTATTCTGCTCAATAAATTTAATTATTAGGAATGTCTCCGTTAAAATGAAAAAGGCTAAACTACATAATTAACCCATAAACTTAGGGGGTTGTATCACTTTAGTATCTAAACTTCAAAAAGTTGCAAAAGTGATTTTAACTTTCTATTTTATATCACTTTGATCCCTACCATTAAACAAGGGAGACGCAGTTTATTTTTGTCCTACGTGGCAGCACATATAGCATTCATGTGACAAAATCAAATGTGAAACCTATAACTAATCATTAAATTCGTAAACCCAATATCTAATAATTAAAAAAATAAAAATAGCCTCCTTCCATCCCTGATTTGCTCTAACCCATGCGCGCCCTCCCCCCTCCCCCAACAATTTTTCCTTAACCCTCGTTGTGCCTCCACCGCATCTCCGTCACCCACTCGTCTCCCCCCTCCCGACCTCCTTCATCCTCCACCCACAGCGACCTCCTCCCTCCCAACCTCTTCTCCTTCGTCCCTTCCTGCAGCCCCCCCCTCGGGGACCTCCTCCCTCTTGACCCCCCTCTCGAGACCTCCTCCGTCCCCCACACCCCGCAACCTCTTCTCTCCCCACCCATCTCCTCCGTCCCTCACTGCAACCCCCCACCCTCATCCGTAGACCCCATCACCACCCCCCGCCCCGACGACCTCCTCCTTCCCTACCCCACCTCACCACCCCCCCTCCCCCCGGCGACCTCCTCCTTCCCTACCCCACCTCCTCTATCCCTTATCGCAGCCCCTCCCCCCTCTCCCCCTCACCACCCCAACAGCCCCCACCACGACCTCCTCCTTCCCCACCCCCCTTATCCATCCCTCATCATAGCCCTCCCTCCTCTCCAGGACCTCATCGGTCCCCCATCTCCTCACTACCCACCCCTCTCCTTCGTCCCTCACTGCAACACCGCCCCCCCCCCCCCCCCGGTCCTCCATCCCTCACCGTTGTCGTCCCCCCCGATACCCCCTTCCCCTAGGGCCTCCTCCCTCCCTCCCATCCCCTGGTGCTAGCCCTAAGCCATCATTCTTTTGCCTAAGGTAAATTTGTATGATTATGATATTTTAATTATTTGAATGAGTTTGTGTAGTTTCAAGTCTATCTAAATTTTGACTATAAGTTCACTTGCTACTATCTGATGTTCAGTGAACTTAGTTGATTAGTATTAATTTGGTATAAAGAGAATGTTTGCGTGCAATTTTGCTTAGAGTTATCTTTCAGTTGCTTCAGTTGTAGAATGGTATTTAAGTTTTGAACGAGTTTATTTAGTTTCAAGTCCGTTCAATTTTTTACTTGGAGTTCATTTGTTACAATCCCATGTCTGATGAATTCATTTGAGTTCTTTTTAATTAGCATGACTAAAATATTAAGTTAAAATTCTGCTTGGAGTTATCCGTTAGTTGCTTCAATTGTAGTATGTTATTTAAGTTTTGAATGAGTTTACTTTAATTATGATATTAATGGAATGATTGTATCCATTTATTGTAGAAATTATCTCTTAAGTCATACAGTTAGATGAAACCTAATCTATGCTGCATACTGATTGTAGTATAACTATCAGATTTTCCTCCATAGGCCTGCATTAAAATGACCACTTTGTATGCAAAAGAGAAAGAAGGTATGTGGGAGGATAATATAGTATTTTTGATAGCTGTGATCATGATAGGATTTTTATACTTGAGATTGAGAGTATGCTAAAGGAGTTAGGGGTCTCTACTTTTACTGGATTGTTCTAATGCTTGCCTAGTCAATCATTGGACAATGGCCTTAGGAATCTTAAAAGTAACAAGGATATATTGGACATCATGATTGCATGCATTCCTAGAGAAGGGATTGTCAATGTATACATAAAGCCACTTTAATTAATGAGCCAGAGTTGGTGGAATCAGTGCCCTTACTTAGTTGGATTACAAATGAGGGACATGATGTAGGTGTCAAGGATTGCACTAAGGAGCCCGTGAGGGAGTAAGGTCAGGAAGCTGTCAGAGATTGCACCGAGGAGGATACTCAGAATGGTGTCAGAGATTATATTGGTGTGGATGACTTCAACCTTAGCTGTAGTACTAATAGTAGATTTGATGAGGATGACTACGAAGCCAAGGCTAGCAAGCATGATGCTGATGTTACTTCCAGTGATGATGATTTATTTGATGACAATGTTGATGTTGACACTAATAAAGATAAATCTCAAAGTGATTATGAATGTAGGATGAGCTCAGGTTGTGATGACGATGCATTTCTCACTTCAAATGATGATGATGACGACTCAAAAGGAAAAGCAAAAAAAAAAAGGTTTCGAAAGTTCTGGGCCAAAACTGATATGCGTAGTATAAAGTTTGAGGTTGGCATACTTTTTTTTGATGCACATGCATTAAAGGATGCCATAAAGAGTATGTTGTGAAGGAAAATATGATTTAAGATTTGTGAAGAATGAATTGACCAAGGTGACAGTAGTGTGTTAGGAGAGTTATAAGTAGAGACTTTATGCTTTTAGAATGCAGCGAGAGAGCATCATACAAATCAAATCTTTGGTTGATGAACATACATGCAGTCGGCCTACCTGAAATAGACATATAAATTCAAGATGGATCTCCAAACACTATATGGACACATTTAGATCACAACCTACTGTCATCTATTGTGGAGCATGTAAAAATAGATTATGCTGTTAAGATATCCAGGAGTCAAGTATACAGGGCTAAAAAGAATGTCAAGATAATGATGGAGAGCACTGAAGCAGAGCAATATGTTAGGATATATGACTACTATAAAGAGATAAAGAGGACTAATATTGGTAGTACATTGAAAATTGAGGTTGATAGGCCCCAGATTGATATGGCTCCAATGTTCAAGAGGCCGTATGTATGCCTGGATGCATGTAGATGAGGGTTGTGTGTTGGCAGTAGGCCTCTTATCAGCTTAGATGCATGTCACTTAAAGGGTCCATGTCAGGGCCAACTGCTTGTAGCTGTTGGTATTGATGCAAATAATGGCATATTCCCTATTACATATGCTATGGTAGAAGCTGAGATAAAGGACTCGTTGGTCTGGTTTTTTGAGCTGCTGATTTGGGATATTAGACCCGTTAGAGATTATGGCTGGACATTGATCAGCGACCAGCATAAGGTACATTACATAAGTTATCTAACATCAACCCAATTTGTTAAGCTTCAACTAATGTGAATAATTTTACACATCATGCAGGGGTTGGTTCCAGCCATTGAGAGTGTGGTGCTTGATGCTGAGCATAGATTTTGCTTGAGGCATTTGCATAGGAATTTTAAGGCTCAGTTTAAGGGACTTGTCTTTAAAACAACTAGTTTGGAATGCTGCACAAGTAGCCACCTACCCCGAGTTTGAGGTAGAAATGAAGAGCATTAGGTCATTGGATGTTGAAGCATATAAGTAGTTGATGGAGATCCCCACAAAATTCTGTAGCAAGCATAAGTTTAACATCCATTTGAAGTGTGATATGTTACTAAACAATCTGTGTGAGACTTACAATGGAGAGATAGTAGAGGTCTAAGACAAACCAATCCTGATATTGTTGGAGGATATTCGGAAGTATTTGATGAGTCGATTCATAAACAATATAATGAAGGCAATGAATTTTAATGGACCTGTCTGCCCTAGGATTCAAAAGAAGGTTGAGAGGAATAAGATTGGTTCAAGGCATTGTACTTTAACCAGGGCTGGAGCTAAACTCTTTGAGGTTTTTTGTGGAAATGATCAGTTTATGGTTGACTTAGAGAAGTGTAGTTGTAGCTGCAATAAGTGCTTAATAGAATCCCTTTCATAGCTGCTTCAGCAATATGGTATCTAGATAGGCATCCCGAGGAGTACGTGTATCCATTTTACCACAAAGATACCTACCTGAGGATATAGCCACATAGTTTGTCATGTCAATGGGCCCAAGCTTTGGCCATGAACTAATATGGATCTAGTCCTTCTTCCAAAAATAAGAAGGCTACCTGGAAGACCAAAGAGAGCAAGAGAAGGGATCCTGACAAGTCCAACCAATCACTCAGAGTGAGTAGGATGCACATTGAGATTAAATGCAATAGATGCCAACAGTATACAATGTCAGAACATGCAAAGGACCAATAAGAGGACAATCATTTTTGAGGAAAGCTTCAAGCAGCGAAACAAGAAAGAAACAACCAGCAACAAGGCCAGAGGTCAATATAATACTTAATTTTTTTTAGTATATATCTGACCAAACATTAACACCTTCTCTTTGTTATTTTGGATGCAAACCATGAAACGTGATAGGTCGATGAGCTTAGACAATGTCGATGCTCACATGGAAACTTAAGACAGCTGCACCTACGTTGAGATACCTATTGGGATGGGCCTTGTGTAAGGAGTATGTAGTGATTGTTAAACTTTATGCCTATTTAATTTTGTTAGACTTTGATTGTTAAACTAATGCTTTTGCAGTAGGATAACAAAAGGAAAAAATTTGAAAAAAAAATCGACTATTCCCCGTAGAAGGTTGGCAGCACCATCTAGCATCACCATTAGGGGTGGCAACAGCCAATCCAATGCCACGAGACCATCACGTAGGCAACGAGACTGTGGATGTTGAAATGTTTAATGCATTGTGGATTTAAAACTAATATGTCTATATTTTCTGCAATTTGAAGTTCTTTTGATGCAGAACAGTGATATCCTTGGACTAGTTTTGATGTTGGACGGTGATGTGTTGTGTTTGTGCTTGGACAGGCCGTATATGTGGATTGAAAGGCCTGAAATGTGATGGACATGTTGCTGCATGCTATTACGTATTCATGTTTTTAATCAAACATTTTGGATGAGAAAAATGGTCGCTGTGTAACTTTTCGGTGCAAGCGGTTGTTGATTATTGTGTCAAACCGTTTTGGATGGCCATTGTTGTTTTTTTCAGGGCCGAGTATTTTTCCTTGTGTCTTCATATCTGCTTACTTGATTTTATATTGAGACTTAGCTTGGATGATATTAAAAGTGCTTGAAAGGAAGCCATTCATTAGATATATTAATCAGATCAGGATTGATGTTGGTGTCTAATTATACAGGATTAATGTAGGAACACTATCACGTTGTTCTAGCAACAATTTTTTCCATATTAATAATTGAACATTGCTGTAGATGTGCTTGGCAAACAGCTGACGGCTGGCAGTAAACTGTAGCAGAAACTCCTTGATATAGTTACTTGTATTGCTTAAATGATATAGTTACATTGGCTGGAGCACAGCATGACAGCCTAATACAGACAAGGTGTAGTGGTATGAATTATTTTGCCAATGTAACTTCTTATATACTCCTAACATCTTGGTTTGGATAATTCTGGTCATTTTTGATAAATAGAATCCCCTACCTTTAAGATTTTAGAGGTACAATCTTCTAATCAGACATGCCAACAATGCAAGGTGGTTATCATGTACAGGATCAAAGCATAATGATGAAAGATCATCATTCATCTCTCTAGACCACATCTAAACGATTTTTGATTCCATATATTTACATTATGGTCAGAGTACTTATTCATTTTAATGTGTATAAACACTGGCATCAAAGTAGTAAATATTGGTATAAAATAATGTATTGAAGCACGTATGTGAGAAGATGACTTTCCATGCTCATGCATAACAAGTATCAGCATGGAACAGGCTCGTAGCCTCATCCCACTGATTTTGCGTCTTTTTTTTTTTGGTATAAACGGGCGATCACACTATCCTCGTGTGAGTCAGCCCAGATCTATCAGAGTACAGAATTTGCGAAAGAGCATAAGGACAGGGATCACCCTACTTCCAAATCCAAAAGCCTCCGTGTTGGGCCACTGCAGCCGCAACCCAATCAGCCGCAAAATTAGCCTCCCGGTAGATGTGTCGGATATGGACAGTGTGGAGACCCCGCAGAGCAACCTGAATATCACTGAGAATAGGGTTGATGGAGTCCTAATCACAGAATCCCGTTCTAAGCCACCGAATAACTGTGAGAGAATCCCCCTCAATTAATAGGCATTGGGCATGAAGCTGCCTAACAGCGCAGGAGATGCCAGCCCATGCAGCATAAAGCTCGGCCATAGGGACAGAAGAATCAAGAGAGCCAAAACCACCAGCTGCCAGCAAGGCTCCATTTGTCCCCCGAATAATAAAAGCAGATCCAGCCAGCCTGCTACGAACGTTCCATCAAAGTTGATTTTTACAAACCCTGGAGGGGGGAGCTCCCAAGAGATATAAACCGTACGATGGTTCGCTGCCAAAACAGCAGGGGAGCCCCAGTGGCCAAGGTTAGAAAAATTTGAACCACTGATAAGAGAAGCGCTTTCATCCACCATAGATTTGATCTTCTGTTCTAATCTGAGGGGAGAAATCGACTCATTAGAAAAGATAAGCAAATTCCGTGACAGCTATATCTGATAAGCAGTGATAGCCCAAAGGGCGCTGCAATGTCTAGTAGTCCTTCGGAGAGCATCAAGGAAAGGAGAGCACGAGGAACCAGAATCATTCACTTTGCAATCATAACTCATTCTCGTCCAAATCCCACAAAGAATGGGACATATAAAAAGGGCATGATCAATAGTCTCCTCCTCCTGCCCACACAGCGGACACATCGCCTCAATATGAATACCCCTTCTCGACAGAAGTGAACAAGAAGGAAGACAGTCCCACAGAATCTTCCATATAAATAATTGGACTCTGGGATGAATAAGGAGCATCCATATCCACTTCGCATCCCGCGACTCCCGAGGCTGGGGTCTGAAAATCCCAATGAGGTCCCTAGTGGGGGCCCTGGCCAGACAGGATCTCCTCCATAACCTCATATCATGAATGTGTCCCAAAGTGAGGGGAATATAAAGGATACGACGAGCAAGCTCTTCCCCAAATAAACTGGTCACCACATAGGTATTCCAAAAAGAAAGATCCGGAATGATGAGATCCCGCACCCTCATATGCTGCAGAACATCCATGTTAATAAATGACGGCCAACAGGAAAGAGGGAGATCCATGATCCAACTGTCCTGAATGACATCAACCGAGGAGCCCTCACCAATCATTCATGATATATTGCTCCGAATAGACGGAGCATGACGACACACCTCCTTCCAAAAGCAGGAATACCATCGCAAAGGCTGACGATCCATAGCCAGGGACCAATCACCATATCTAGCTCTCATAAATGAACTCCAGAATTTGTGAGGATCAAGGAGAAACCTCGACGCATGTCTCGCCATCAAAGCGTCTCTTCTCACAATCAGGGACCGAATCCCAAGACCCCCTTCATTCAAAGGCATACAAATCAAATCCCACGCCTGAAGACGAATACTATGATAGTCTTTCGTAGAAGCCCACAGAAAGTCCCTGAACCATCGCTCTATCCTACGCAAGCACGTGATAGAACCACAGCATTAGAGATTAGATGCATAGGAAGGGACGTAAGGACAGAGCGGATAAGAGTGATCCTAGCCATCATGGACAAGCTGGTGACCTGCCAATCATCAATCCGATCCCGAATCCGTCTCTCAATAGCAGTGAAATCACTAATGCGAGGACACCTCCCCAATACCGGGATGCCCAAATAGGATAGACCATCAATCTTTGCTGAGATACCCAAAGCTTGGTGAACGGCTTCCCTGATGGACCTGGAGGTCTTTGGGCTGAAGCAAATGGAGGACTTCTCTAAGTTGACCTTCTGTCCCGAAGCACAGCAATAGCCCTGAATGAGAGAAGCATAACTAACAGCATTACGAATAGACACCTGGCCCAGAAGAATACAGTCGTCTGCAAAAAGAAGGTGAGATACAGGGGGTCCCAAAGGACCAGCCAGAAAGGGAGCAATACGGCTATCCTGCTGTGCCTGATGAAAAGCACGAGAAAGATCATCCGCAGCCAAAACAAACAGAAACGGGGACAACGGGCATCCCTGTCTCAGACCCACAGAAGAATGGAAGAAACTAGTCTGCATCCTATTAATACTCAGAGAGAATGAAGGCTTCTGGATACAGGCCATAATCCAATCAATGAACAGGTCGTGAAAACCAAACTCAATCAGAGTACGATGCAAAAAAAGCCCAACTCAATCTATCGTAGGCACGCTCCATATCAAGCTTAACTGCCATAAGACACTGACTGGCCGAGGCTCTCTAAAGATCGAACATGAATTCTTGAGCAATAAGAACATTATCGGAGATGCTCCGACCTCTAATGAAAGCCCCTTGTTCAGCAGAGATGAGCTGAGGGATCACCACACGCAGGCGGGAAACTAGAAGGCGGGCACAGACCTTGTATAGAGTAGTACACAGGCTGATCGATCGAAAATGATGGGGGGAGGAAGCATCATGGCACTTCGGCACAAGAGTAACAAGAGTGCGATTCCAATCAGTAGGGATAGATTTAGAAAGAAAAGCACTCTGAATAGCCTGAGTGACCTCATGACCAACAATATCCCAGTAATGACGGAAGAATAATGGCGGAAATCCATCAGGGCCAGGCGCCTTGACAGGGCCGAGGTCCCATAAAGCCATACGAATCTCCTCAGCTGTGATTGGTCTGGATAGAAGGTCGTTCTGCTGGTCAGAGACCTTCTTAATAGGAGAAACCCTGAACACAGGAGCCCCCACACTAGATAAATCAGTCCATCTAGACTGGAAAAAATGAAGCAACTGATCATGAATAACAATAGGGTCAATCTGGAGATTGCCATTCTCATCAGCTATTCTCCTGATTCTATTAGCAGCCCATCACTTCAAAGTGGCCTGATGGAAGAACCTGGTATTGCGGTCACCTTCCCGGATCCACTGAACCCTATACCTCTGTCTCCAATAAATCTCCTGCTACATCAGAAGAGAGTGGTGAAGAGCAAGCTTAGAATGAAGAGAGGAAAGATCAAGAACAGATAGTGAGCCATCCTGGTCCTCTCTTCTTGGATAAGAGTAATGTCCGCTTCAACTTGCTCAATCTGTCTCACAAGGTTTCCCACCTCGAATCTATTCCATCTAGTCAGCCGACGCCTAACCAGCTCCAATCTTCTAGAGAGCCGATAAGAGGCATTACCTCTCATAGGTAAGTGCCATACCTGGGATATGATAGCACGAGCTGAGGGGTAAGACGTTCAGAATTGCTCAAATCTAAACTGTCGCCGCTGGTAAAGAATAGGGTCAGTGGAAATCAAAATAGGACAGTGATCAGACGCTATCCTGGACAGATGAGTGACAGTGGCAGAGGGAAACATCTGAGACCATTGAGCAGTGGCCAGGGCTCTATCCAGCCTTTCCCAGACACGAGCCGAACCCTGCCGATTATTACACCAGGTGAATTGGGCTCCAGAAAAACCCAAGTCTAGCAATCCAGCAGAAGAGATAAACGATCTAAACTCAGTGATATCAACTCAATCAATGACCCGTCTGCCCCCTCTCTTCTTGTTAGCTGCAACAATACAGTTAAAGTCACCAGCTACAATGGATGGGATACCCTGGTTAAGGAGAAAGAGAATCTCAGCCCAGAGAACATGCCTTTCCCTAAAGTCAGTGCTGGTATAAATCCCTGAAAGGAGCTAGGGGTCGGAGGACCCTTCCGAGACAAGAAGGGCTATCTGTTGATTACACTGATGAAAGGCGTTCACAGAAACCGATGAGTACCGCCAAAAAGCAACAATTCCACCAGAAAGACCTTCAGACTCCACAGCATATGAAGACCAAGTCCTAGAAGCCTGTCTCCGAAACTGAGCCAAGCTGTCTCCCGATAACTGGGTTTCTGTTAAGATACATATATCAAAATTATGAATCTGCAATAATCTACCAAAAGAGGATCGAAAAGATGGTTTTCGAGCTCCTCTAACATTCCATATAAGTATCTTCATTTACAATTGGGGGAAGGGGGATGTCCACCCTGATCTTCCATTATAACTGAATCAGAAAGGTACTCCGAAGGCAGGGTACCACCCACATCCGACTGCATTATACAATCCAAAGTAGGATTAACAGTCCTTGGGTCCGGTGCGTCAGGTACAGCTTCCCCACCCCGGGATTTCATAACAGGGGAATCATGATCCTTTGACTGACCCTGAATTGCCAATTTAAGGCAAGAAAGAGTCGCTTCATGGTTACAGTTAACAGCCTTTGACGACTAGCCCCCAAACACAATAGTGCCTGACTCCTGACCCGAGGAAGTCTTATCAGACCAACTGCCTTCAGAGATAAAATGTCGACCAAGGTTAGGACCAGCAGGTAGATTAGACTTCAGCTTGGATCCTTTGGGCACTGAAACAGAGCTTTTACCTTTCCGTTTATCACATGTGACAGGCGGTCGCAAAGGGTGGGACTCCACCGGCCTGGCACGCTTAGTACGGCCCGGATTAGCATCAGTCCGGGCAGAGGATGAACCATCCCACTTGCCCGCACCCAGGATAGCAAAAGGATTATTAGTCTTGAAATTGGGGGCCACAGTAATTTGGAGATATGAAGTTGCTGACTAAACTTCCTTGCTTGGTGCCTCCATTGGACTGATAATAACGGCACGGCCTCCCTCATCCGGCACGCCAATAGTCTCACTGGCTTCATCCAAAGCAGCACCCGAATCCACCTACAGACTAGCCGAAATGAGAACAGGAGCCGTCAGCACACTGGATGGAGTCTTCGCAGCCTTAGAGGATCTCCGACGACTGACCTTAGTAGGAGACGACCACCCCTCCGCCAATGAATCCGGCTTCAAAGAACCAGAGGGGGGTGGTTGATAAGAAGATTGGGGCGATCCAGAATGCCTCAGGGGGAACCTCTGCTCCGAAGACTGCGGATGACGATGACGCAAAGCCGTCATCCAGTGCCCGAAGCCATGCCCACCCGAAGACTGCTCGGCCGCTGGAGATGGGGAAGACAAATCACAGGGCCCATAGAGGTGGATTGAACCGCAGTGAGGGCAAATACCTTCCAAGTTTTCAAATTGGAACTGTTGCCATAAAGGGGCACCCATTCCCTGAATTCGGACACCTGGTCGGAGAGGGCGCCGGAGATCAACACGGACGCAGGCTCTGACGAATCCCCCCCTGGAAAGCTGCCGAGTAGTAGAGTCAGCATATACAAACTCCCCCGCTAGCGCCAAGATATCCCTCAACACCTCTTCCTTCCAGAATTCAACCAGGAGGGAGGACAGACGCACCCAGAGTAAGGCAGAGGCCACAGCATCCAAAGTCGGAACAAATTCCGGCCGCCAAGCTTCAATGGCAACCGGCTGTCCGTTGATCACCCAGGGACGGCCGATCACCAAATCCCTCGAACCAGGATCATCAAATCGAAAGATGTGGCATCGATTAGCAAGGATTAACGGCTGGATGACCCCTGATACACCCGCTTGCCGGAATTCCCTCACGAAGGCATCCGGCGAAATCCATCGTTGGAAAGTGCGAGCCAAGATTGCCTGATCCTTCCAGTAGGAGCTTGACTCCTCCAACGTCACCAAAGAAATGCAGACGACCTCTGGAAACCGGCCTTCCAGATCAGCCACTTCAACCGGCAACGGGGATGATGATACCCAAACAAAGCCAGACGATGGGCCACGGCTCCCCGCCTTTGGAACACCAGACTCCCCAATCGAAGCCATTGAGGAGGAGGATCACCAGAAGATGACCCCCGGGGCAGAAGGGTCGCCGAAAAAAGTCTGACACGCCGGAGATCGAGCAGATGATGGATAGGAGCACAAATCTTAAAGCACTCTAAACAGAAGACGCCAGAGTCTTTTTTACTTGTGAAGTCATATCATGCAATGCCACCTTCCTTGGACAAGCACTTTGCAAATAATTATTGGAATCTAAGGAAATTGTTGCAGTGGTACATCGTTATGGCAGTAGTGGGGCTGCGGGCGGGGCAGGGAGGGGTGGACGCACATGGGGTTAGGGCAAGTCAGGAGTGAAGGAAGGTTTATTTTTTTAATTATTAGGTATTAGGTTAATGGGTTAATAGATTAGTTATGAGTTTTAAATTTAATTTTGTCATCTGAATGCCACGTGCTACATGGGACAAAAATAAATAATGTTTCCTCTATATAACGATAGGGATCAAAGTGACACAAAATAAAATGATCATGATCACTTTAATTTGCATCTTTTTGAAATTCAAGAAATAAAATGATGCAACCCCCTAAGTTCAGGGATTAATTCTTTAGTTTAGCCAAAAATTTAAGATATATAGTTAAGAATTGGATTGTTTCTTTCATAGCCAAAAATCGTTGCCTTGTGCGGACAGTGATGGGTGATAAAGTCAGGCATGTGGGCCCCATAGTGTAGCCGCTGAGGCAGAAGATGAAGCTTGGAGTTGAAGTCGGCTCTGTCCTCGTAGAGCATTGATTATAGAGTATGTGCATGACACTGTTCATGCCCTTAGATGAGCTCTAGAGAAGGTCGTGGGTGAACACTTGTATGACACTATTCATGACCGAGCACTATTCATGACTGAGGGGGAGAGGCCAAGTACTATTCATGGCCGAGGGGGAGAGGCCGAGCATTGTTCATGGCCGAGCACTGTTCATGGCCGAGGGAAAGAGGCCGAGCACTGTTCATGGCCGAGCACTGTTTATGACCGAGGGGGAAGAGGCCGAGCACTGTTCATGGCCAAGGGAGAGAGGCCGAGCACTGTTCATGACCGAGGGGGAAGAGGCCAAGCACTGTTCATGGCCGAGGGGGTGTCTTGCTGAGGCCGAGGAGGTGTCTTTCCAAGGCCGAGGGGGTGTCTGGCTGAGGCCGAGGGATTGTCTTCCCGGGGCCGACTCCAGAAATGACTAGTCCGATCCCGGTGAGATTACCGTTACCCATGGGGCTTATTGGCCCCATCAGATGCCCCCCACACTTCTGAGTTTGTGCGACTGCATGCCTTGCATTCGCCAAGCAAAAGAAGTGTAGAAATTATAATATCTTTCTTTTGCACTTGTCTCTGCATGCCAGCTTTGGATAGTTTTCGTCTGCCTTGTGTGGACTTGTGACCATGTCTGCATGCTCTCTTGTGCTTTTGTCTGCTCAAAGACTTTAAGTAATGTTAAAGGTAAATTGATTACCTTAGATTGGCTGGAAGCAGCTAGTAATCCTCTTCCGACGTAGGGTCTGGAAGTGGATGTCCGTCAACTATGAATTGGAGAGTTGGCCTCTCCCTACTATGAGCTGACTTTGGGTCTTCTACTTTTGACATAAAATTTGGAAATGCATGCTCGTCAATTATGAGTCAGGGAGTTGGCCTCTCCTTACTATGAGTTGACTTGGGGCTTCTTTTTGAATGGTTGAAAGTGACCAACAATGTGTTGCAAGTGTAATTTAAACAAAGGCCTTACCCAGTCGGCCGTTGGCCGCCGCGGCAGGGTTGGAGCCGTTGAGGATGAAATGAAGCTATTGAGGCTGTGATGATACCATCGAGGCTGTCGTAACACCGCTAAGGCAGACATAAGGCCGCTAGGGCTGAGATGAAACTGTTGAGGTTGTAATGAGGCCATGGAGGCAAAGAGATAGAGCCAGTGAGGCTGATAGAGCCGTTGAGGCTGCAATAACACCACTAAGGTAGATATAAGGCTGCTGGGGCTGAGATGAAATCGTTGAGAATGTAATGAGGTTGTGGAGGCAAAGAGATAGAGCTGCTAAAGCAAGTTTGAGGCCATCGAGAGCTTTTTGAATCCTGAAGGGTGACCAGAGAGTTGCTAAAGTTGTTAGGTGCCTTTTAACCCCGAAGGATAATTTGAGAGTTGTTGAAGTCGTCAGGTTACTTTTAACCCCAAAGGGTGACCTGAGAGTTGCTGAAGTCGTCATGTGCCTTTTAACCCCGAAGGGTGACCTGAGAGTTGCTGAAGTCATCAGGTGCCTTTTAACCCTGAAGGGTGATCTGAGGGTGCGTAGACCAAACTCATATGCCTTTTAACCCCGAAGGGTGACCTGAGGGTGCATGGACCAGACTCAGGCACCTTTTAACCCCTAAGGGTGACTTGAGAGTGCATGGACCATACTCAAATGCCTTTTAACCCCAAAGGATGACCTGAGGGTGCGTGAACCAGACTCATGTGCCTTTTTTTCTTTGTGCTGGTGATCTTTGTTGCCAACGCTGGAGTCAGCTTTCAGTGCTGGGCTGGCCTCGGGCTCTGGTGCCAATGCTGGGTTGATCTTCAGTACCGAGCTGGCCTCAGGCTTTGGGTGCCAATGCAAGGTTAGTCTTGAATGCCGACGCAGATTCGGTCTTTTCTGTATGATATCTTCAAGTATTAGTGAGAAGAAGCTTTTATCAAAGTATAGTATACCTAGCTTTTGTAGCCTTTTTGGCCTTTGCATCGTGTTCGATGTCGATGCCGATTGGAGGCCTGAGATCTTTTTCTTTCATAATCGGCCCGGGAGTGGCCAAGAACAGCTGGAAGTTGAAGGCCGCTTGGACGGGGTCAGAAACAATCGCAGGCATCCAGGATATGCCATCCGGGGCCAGTACATGGTTGCAGACGTCCAGAGGTGGTTGGGCAAAGAGCTTGGAGCTGAGAATAGGATGCTGGGGGGTCGGCACGGAGTAGGGATAGAGAGCTTTCCCTAGCCTTTTTTGGTGCTGGATCGGGGTATTTTGCGAAGGAGGAGAACCAGTTAGTGTATGCCCTAGATCCAATCGGATTGGATGCTATATACATTCTATGAATACAAATCAAATAAAATGGTTTCTTTATCTATTCAGATATCTTTTATAATATATTTGATATATATATCTGTGAGATAAAGTCCAAAAGAATGTGAACCGTGCATATAAAATTTGTAATAGAGATTACAAATTATGAGATCCAAATTGCACGTTATGGTTCGATTCTTTAAACTTCACTAGTCGATGTGTAGATGTGACTGGACACCATCGAACACTGTGAGATTGGCACACATTGCATATCCTTACCCTTGGGGTGAGCAGCTGATTTCACAAGCTGAAGTATGAAGATACTTGGATAGGTGCGTGGATGCTCGTAATTATAATGATGCATTGGATGATTCGTACAGAGATCCCATATGGATATTCTATATAGTGTCGATGGTTGCTCTCTAATGACGGTGGTGTGAGTGATCCTTTGACTTGAGATCTTTATTGCATCTCATGTGTGGAATGTCATGCTTTGACATCCTCCAAATGTCACTCTAGCCATGGGTGGCAAATATGGTGTCGATTGGGATGACATGAAGCACATAAAGATGGTGTTTGATCAAGACAGGATTCGTCTTCCTTGATAGAAAGGGTTATATCCCCCGGCCACTTGATGGATTAAATTGATTGTTAAATCCTTGCAAGGTTGAGTTGGAATTCAAAATGGTTTCGAAGTTCTAATTCATATGAGTCAATTTTTCCTGAGATCAAGTAAACAAAGATCAATTACAGGGTTGACACATTTCATACCACTGATTGATCTGGGATATGTGACGAAAGGATTTAATCATACGGTAACCGTTCATTGACAGGTGTTGATGGTCACGTCAACAAAACCTTTAGTAGTTAGGTGGTCATGATGCTTTGCTAGAGGCCTCTCATGATCTATAATCATGTTGTTGACTTGGACAAAGAGTTGTCCAATCATTCCTAGGGTCAATGATTAGGACATGATTATTGCTAACATGTTAAAGGGCCTAATGGGTCACACGCATTAAGGTTAATTTTGGATGAATTAAAATAAGAATTAAATTAGATTTAATTTAGATAAGATGATCAATTAAATAATTGGGTGAGATCCATTTTAAAGAAGATATAATAATAATGGATATGATCCATTATAGTAGAAGGAATGTTAAGGAGAAATTATTTGTGCATATGATGAATAAATAATTGGATACCCAAATATCACTTGATCCATGTGATGGATGGCTCTGATTATTCGGGTATGGATGGCCAATCTCAGCCATGTGAAGATGGAATCATGCCCATGGGATGAGGCATGATGAATCTCTATGGTTCGATGATGAACACGTATAAATTGAGGCATGTAGTTATGAGATACTCCTAATTTCAAAGGCTGAGATTGTGACACTTGGATTAACGTTACCATGAGAATGAGAGTTTCTTTCATTTCCTTGGATTAATGTTACCATGATGCTACCATAAAAATGAAAGTTTCTTCTATTTCTTTGGATTAAAGTTACCATGACGTTACCATGCCATGAAGAGAGGTCTCTTCTTCTCCCTTGGAACGTCTCCTTTTCACCCTATAAATATGGTTCCTTATAAGAAGATAAAGTAAGTGAAGAAAAAGATTAGATCTTTCTTCAAAAATATCTTCTGTATTTCTGAAAAGGGATTCAAGAGGCGCTAGCATCCCTCTCTCTCTCCTGTAGTGTCATCTTTATACCCTGAAGGTCTTCATCCCTTCTTCTCCGCGTGGATCACTGTTAGAGGCCGGACATATGGATGACTAGTGGCAAAGGATTAACCGGCTTCATTCTCATCTATATCGATAAAGGACTCAGGTATGAATAAGATTAGATTTTATTTGAGATTTAATGAATCTATTCCTAAGGATCCTGGGCATCTGGGAATTTTATTTTATACATTCCGCAATGTTTATATGACTTAGATTCATATCTTGTATACATAATGCCAACAGTAGTATCAGAGCCTCCTTCGGCTACAGATTCATTAATCTGATAGGATACTTAAGTCAATATGATTGATAATATATTATGCTTAAAATCATGAAGAGTTTTCATATGCTGATAATAAATCTAAAATATAATAAAATATTTATTATTTGATTAGATTTATGCAGGTTCATTATCATGTTAAAATAGAGTACTTTGATATGTGATATCAGAGATAAAGATTTATTATATGATAATAAACAATAATTCATTTAGATTTAATCATATATGTGCCATGTTAAAATAGCAATTATTATTTATGCATGATAGATACTATATGCTGAAATCCTAGAAATGATGTTTAGGATTTAATTTTAACATGATTATTGATATGATTAAGATTTGATATTCTTATGATAATGAACATTGAAAACTTAGCTTGGATATTTGGATCAAGATAAGATTATGATTAAAAGTAATCATATGGAATTTAAAATCTTATATTTTGAATCTAAAATCTTATCATGACAAGAATATGATTAGGGTTTGTTAGAGACATCAGGATTTACATGGGATGTGAAACCGACATGTCATAATATGTAATAAATGATAATAAAATTTTAAAATTTAAATTAAGAATTCTTATCATAATACCCTAGCTAAACCACTATCTAAAGTTATCATAAAATATAATAGATGATAAAGATTTAGGAAACTTAGACTTAACCATGTCATTGTTTGATCCTATGATCCCATAATTGATCTAATCAATTGGGCTTAACTACATTGGTGTCTAGAAAGGTTTGATCATGGTTTTTAATTGCTCCGTTCGCTGCCTGGGAAAACCCATTCAATGGGATCGAAGGGTATGCTAAATAGGACCCCATTGATCAGCTGATCTGGCCATTGTTAAGGAAAGCTCTTAATTGATTAAATCAATTAAGGTTGATCAGGATGGTAGCAATTGATTTGGTCACATAATTAGGGTTCCTAAATTAGATAGTGATCAGGATCCTAATTTGATTAGGAGTCCAATCATAGATTGGATCTTATGAAATTAAGGTTAATTGAGATTAATCTAAAATCTACGTATAGGATATGTAACCTAGCATAGTACAAATGTTGTAGATGTAGATGGGACCTATATGCGCTAAATCCCTCCATGAATATTAAGTCATAAGCCTTCCATTGTTCACATGATACAAAATCATTAGGTCATGAGATTTGTCGTACCAAAGCCGAGGTCGAGTGTACTTATGAGGAGTTGATTGTGGAACAATGGGTTGACTTAACTAGATTAGCTGGCATAATTGGCCAAAGTCAGGGTCAGTCTAATCTAGAGGCAAACTTTAGGGTGATCACATATGGATGTGATTGACAAGGCAATGTCCCCTAAATGATTTAGGAGTCACATTAGATGTGATTGATGATAATCTACCAAATTTGGCTTACCAAGATTTGTTGTGCCAAAGCCAAGGTCAAGGTAATTCAAATGAGGATCCTAGCCCACTAAGGAAATTGAATGCCAATGAGATTAATAGAGAGGGCTATTAACCTTTAAAATAGTGGGAGAAACCAACTTAATTAAAAATCTAGAATTACCATATTAAGTTGGTGATTAGTATTCATAGTAATTGACTCGTTCTAATTTTATGTAGGTTATCAGAGAAACCATGAGTGTAAATATTAACCTTAGGAATATTTTAGAATCCAACAAATTGGCTGCTCAACTTCCCTGATTGGCTAAGGAATGTAAGGATCGTTCTTCGATCTGAAAAAATTCTTTTTGTCCTAGATGAGGTTGCATGTCCTACCAGCGGATGCTCCGACTGAGGTTCATATGGCATACAACCGGTATAAAGATGCTGAAGACATGGCCACATGTTTGATGTTGGCCTCGATGTCACCTGATCTTCAGAAACAGCATGAGCATATGAATGCTCAGGAGATTTTGATGCACTTGCAAGAGTTGTTTGGTGCACAGTCTCGATATGAGAGGTTTCAAACTTCTAAAGAGTTGTTTCAGTGCAAAATGACTGAGGATTCATCAGTGGGTGCCCACGTACTAAAATGATCAATCTGATTGAGAAGTTGGCATGATTGGGTTTTGTGATGGATCATGAACTAAGTATTGACTTGGTTCTACAGTCATTACCTCCCAGCTATTTACAGTTTGTTCTTAATTTCAACATGAACAAGCTAGAGACATCTCTACCTGAGCTCGCGAATATGCTGACAAATGCCAGCCCAACATTAAGAAAGAAAAGGGGCAGGTTATGGTCGTGGAGTCTTCTGGCGCTCGTAAGAAGCGGCCAAAGAAGAATAAGGTCCAAAAGGCCAAGGCGACTAAACCAAATAAGGGCATTAAGAAAAACAAAGTAGCCAAGGGGAAGTGTCACTTCTGTGGCAAGGAAGGGCACTGGAAGTGAAACTGCAAGGCTTATCTGGCTAGCTGAAAGAAAAGAAACATACAGATGCTTCTACATCAGGTATATTTATGATTGAGATGTTTTCTTCTGTTACTTCTTATTCCACTTGGGTATTGGATACCGGTTGTGGATCTCATATTTGTATTAATATGCAGATGATAAGAAGCAGTAGAAAGCTGAAAAAGATGAAGTGATCCTGCGCATGGAAATGGAGCAAAGGTTGCTGCTTTAGCTATAGGATCTTGTTCTTTGTCTTTGCCCACTGGGCTTGTAATGGAGCTTAATAATTGTTACTATGTTCCAAACATAACAAAGAACATTATTTTCGTTTCATGTCTTGTAAATGATGGATATACATTTGAAATTGGAAATAAAGGAATTTTAATTTTTAAAAATAAAATGTTCTTTGGTTCTGCTGAAATGTTCAACGGGATTTATGTTTTGAATTTACAATGCCCTATTCTCAATATAGAAACTAAGAAATTAAAATCAAATAATTCTAAGAACTCATTCCTATGGCACTGTCGTTTAGGCCATGTAAATGAAACACATTTAACCAAGTTACATAAGGATGGCTACTTGGGCTCATTCGATTGGGAATCGTTTGAGGAATGTGAGTCATGCTTACGTGGCAAAATGACTAAGTCATCCTTTACTAAAAGGGGTGAGCGAGCAACTGAATGTTTAGGACTAGTACATTAGGATGTATGTGGTCCTATTAATATTCAAGCAATAGGAGGTTTTTCTTACTTCATCACATTTATAGATGACCATAGCAGGTATGGTTATGTATATCTGATGAAGCACAAATCTGAAGCCTTTGAAAAGTTCAAAGAATTCAGATCCGAGGTAGAAAAACAAAGTGGCAAAAGTATTAAGATACTTCAATCAGATCGAGGTGGGGAATACTTAAGCCATGAGTTCTTAGAATATTTGAAAGAGAATGGGATTCTCTCTCAGTGGACTCCTCCTGGTATGCCACAGCATAATTGTGTATCAGAAAGGAGAAATTGCACATTATTAGATATGGTGCGATCAATGATGAGCCTTGCAAATCTTCCAAAAATGTTTTGGGGTTATGCCCTACACACAGCCGAATACACTCTAAACCGAGTTCCATCTAAGTCGGTCAGTTCCACTCCCTATGAGATATGGTGTGGAAAGAAACCAACCCTTAGTCATCTAAGGATTTGGGGTTGCTACGCTTATGTAAAGCGTAATGAGTCAGACAAGCTGGGAGCTAGATCCGACAAGTGTAATTTTATGGGATATCCTAAAGAAACAAAAGGATACTACTTCTACCATCCACTCGAGCAAAAGGTTTTTGTCTCAAGGCATGCCATATTCCTAGAGAATGAGATTTTTCTAAGAAACGGAAGTGGAAGAAATATTGAGATTAGTGAAACTCAAGAACCACAAATTGACACAGACCGATTAGATGACATGGAGCAAATGTCAAATGCAGTGGGAGTTGAGCAGGAGACTCAACTCACATTCAGGCAACATTTACGTGAGCCTCTATCAGAAATGATGGAGCCACAGGTAGCTCCAAGTACACATCAGCTACGTAGGTCTAGTAGAACACATCATATTCCTGAGAGATATAATTTCTTATAGAAGATGATGAGCCTACTAACTACGAGGAAGCAATATGTGACATTAACTCCAAGAGATGGCTTGAAGCCATGAAGTCTGAAATGGACTCCATGTACGACAACCAAGTATGGACTTTGGTTGATCCACCTGAAGGATAAAACCCATTGGGTGCAAATGGGTCTTCAAGAAGAAGACAGACATGGATGGTAATGTGATTACCTATAAGGCGAGGCTAGTTGCAAAAGGTTACAAGCAAAGGCAAGGTGTTGACTTTGATGAAACCTTTTCTCCGTAGCCATGCTTAAGTCCATAAGGATTTTGCTTGCGATTGCAGCCTATTACGATTATGAGATATGGCAAATGGATGTCAAGACCGCCTTCCTAAATGGTGATTTAGTGGAGGATGTGTATATGACACAACCTGAGGGTTTTGAGTCCATTGATTCTCAAAAGGTATGCAAGCTGCAAAGGTCCATTTATGGACTTAAGCAAGCCTCTAGAAGTTGGAACATCCGTTTTGATGAAACAATCAAAAGTTTGATTTTATTTAAAATGAGGATATCCATGTGTGTACAAGAAGGTTAGTGGGAGTGTTATTATTTTCCTGATATTATATGTAGATGACATATTATTGATAGGAAACAATGTATCCTTGCTGCAAGAAGTGAAGGAATGGTTGTCCAGCAAGTTCTCCATGAAAGATTTGGGAGAAGCAGCCTACATACTGGGTATTAAGATCTATAGAGATAGATTTAGGAGGTTGCTTGGATTGTCCCAATCAACGTACATAGATAAAGTGCTAAAAATGTTTAGCATGGAGGAATCCAAGAAGGGATTCTTGCCGGTATCGCATGGGATACATCTCTCCAAGGACATGAGTCCTAAGACCCAAATGGAGAGAGAGCACATGAATAGGATTCCATATGCCTTAGCAATCGGATCCATCATTGTTGGCCCAGATGACAACCCAAGAGGGGGGGGATGAATTGGATTCTTTAAAAATTTAGCCTCTTGAAAAATTTTTTGCTTAAGATGAATGAAAATAAATGCAGTGTAAATATAAAGTACAACAAATAAAATAGAGATAGAGATAGAGACAATGGAGGCACGGCAAACACAAAGATTTTATAGTGGTTCGGTGTATCCAACACCTACATCCACTCCCAAGATCCTACTTGGGTCCACACTATAATCTCCTCGATTACAGCCGAGTTGTTTTACAAGTTCACAACTTAAACTTGTTGTTTTACCCGGATCACAACGAACCCAGTCGGTTTTACGGGCTTACCAGCACACAACCCAAAACTCAAGCTAAACTAGCTTGACCCGAGGTTAACAACCTCCACTAGTTCAATCCCCTTTGATTGAACTAGGCACAAACAAGTATAAGAATGTTTTACAAATTCTCACAGCTCCTTAATGAGCAAATATTCAAAGAAAAGTAAATAGGTTTAGAAAAGCCTGGTTTGAAGTTGTTTGGCTTTGAGCTTTTCTTCTTTTC